>CM069905.1:136814107-137198554 GCA_036172215.1 Camellia granthamiana
CGAGAGGCCACAATGTTGTAATAAGCGTGCGTGTGTGTGTGCATGTCTTCCAACCCCATTTCTTTCTCCCTTTTATTTATCCGCTTTCAGTGGTTAGATTAGGGCAAGTTTCGATTAGCATACCTTATGCTTGCATGTTTGCATCCGTTCATTTGTCTTGCATGCACCGGACTCGGCGCATCATTCAAACTGCATTGTATTTCAATACACTTACTTGAATACGTGTTTCAAAGCATGTTATCAAGTGTTGCATTCATATGCCATCTTAGATAAGCCGAGCCTATTAGTTGCATTATTGCATGTGTTGCATTAGGCATCTTGTATAGTTAGGATCATGCATATTTCTAACTAGTTTTCTCTTTTGGCTTGGAGTACTCGGTAAGCTTTTACGCTTTAGCATACTTGCATGAGTGTGAGTGTTGCCATGTTTCGCATGCTTTCCATGAGGCTATGTGATTATTTGATTAACTGCATGAATGCTTGTGGATGAAGGCTTCATTGCTTGAATTGGGACAATTCATCGGATGTGAGTTTTAAGTCCACTTTGCAAAGTGGCAAATCATGTTTTAAAGCCCACTTAAGGGTAACAAATCTGCGCTTTAGCCCATTTGAGAGTGGCACTTTTAAACCATTTTCGAAAGCAAACATGAGTTGTTTTATTCCAATTCTTGCGATTTTAGTCTATACTTGTATGCTGTGTGCATCACATAGTAAGTTAGCTAATAACCGGAATAAGAACACGTGTTTATAAAACAACATATCATGCTTAGTAGAGGCCGATCCTTTGATCGGGTGAGCGGGGGTGCTCATTTCAGGACTTTCCCCTCTCGTACCCAAGTTCCCAAGCCGAGGCAACTTTGGTGATGATGGACACGTGGCCTTTGGCACGAGTCAGGGTTTGCTAAATTTCCCAAAATAAAATATTTCGGTGGCGACTCTATAATCTGGCAAAGTAGTCCAGTTTTGGCAATATTTGATTTAAAATTTTATTTTCCAAAATGACTTGCCAGATTGGACTCTTTGGTGTTTATTAGTCTCACATTGCACTTTGTGAGATTAGATTCAGAACTGTGATAGGAGTTCGAACTGTAGAAAGACCAATTCGCACCTTCTTCGAAAGGGAGGTGCGCGAGGGTGCTACAGATTCACTCCTAAAATTGACTAAATTTAAATGACTAGAGGGACATCATTCATAACCTCTTTACACACGTGCTATTCACTAGGTTTAGCTCACCGTTTTATATATATATAGGTGATCAAGCTCAAGAAAGGACATAAGGGCGTCAACCTACCTTTTATTTTTGTGAAGCCATCTGTCGTGCCTCACTTCGTGGTTTCTTTTAGTCTAACTCCAACGCTTCCGGGTGATTGCGAGTTCACCCTTTTGACTGTCATTAATGTAATGGTTTTGAGTTAAGATCTATTGTTTTATGAACTTTTGTTATTGGGGATCAATTCCCTAGATGGTGTAAATGTTTTGTACATGGATATGAGATGGACTATGTGTATATGAATGGAGGTGCCTTGTTTCATGTATGTCACACAGCGCATTGGACACTTTTACTTTATTAGTTATGGCTTTCGCCAGCCCCTATTACTGTTTACTGTTAATCAGGCCATTGGTAATCTAGGATTATTAGCTGATTACAACTTTAATCCCGAGGCGGGGGTTGGGTCATGACAGGTTTAGTATTAAAAGAGATTACTATAACAAAAGCAAGAAAGATGATGTTATGACTAGTAGAAAGGTTGTTTGTTGTAAGGAGGGAGAGGGGGGAAAATATAAACAGTACATAATGATAAAAAGATCCTCGAAGTGAGACAAGAACAAATTGTAATGCATTCATGCATATATATATATTTTAAGTAGGACTTGTCAAAGTGGATTGTGTTAAAGTTTGATAACAACCACAACAACCATTTGCATCTTCCTCAGTGTACTCATTTGATGCCATCTCAGAAAAATGTACATGATGCTCAAGGTATAAATATTGACATAGCTGATAAGACTGGAGTATCTCTAAAGGCTTCACACGATCTTATTAGTGCTATAGCAAGAGGAAAGGAATTTGTAGGGTTCACATGGGAGGATCAGAAAACATACTTATGTGCAAAAAAGACAGCGAAACTTGTAGTATGGTGAAGCAGGGAGTCTGTTAAGATATTTCCAGCAACAAGTGGCAGAAAATCCATATTTTTACTACGCTATTCAGTTGGATGTGGATGAGATGATTACTAATATTTTTTGAGCTGATCATCAGATGATAATAGATTATAGGATTTTTGGTGATGCTATGTCATTCGAAACAACTTTTCGAACAAATATGGTGTATCATCCACATGCTTTATTTTTCGGCTTTAACCACTTTAGAATGACGGTGATTTTTGGTGCAGAATTATTGTATGATGAAACTGTACAGTCATTTGAATGGTTATTTGAAACTTTTTTGGATGCAATGTCAGGAAAAAAACGTACTAGTTTTTTTCATAGAGCAAGATCAAGCAATGGCTAAGGCAATTTCACAAATCATGCCTGAGGTTTTTCATGGGGTGTGCACTTTTCACCTAATACAAAATACTTTGAAGCATTTAGATTACTTCTTCAAGAGTGGTTCCAAATTTAGTAGCGATTTTAATGCTTGTATTTATGACTACAAGAACATGCATGAATTAATTGAAACTTGGAATTCTTTGGTTGATAAATAAAGCTTGCAAAAGAAGGAATGGATGAAGAGAACTTGGAGAAAAAGAGAGCAATAGGCGCACGTGTATATGAAGCGGGAATTTACTGGGGGAGTGCAAAGCACAGAACTTAGTGAAAATTTGAATGGAACATTAATGGGATACTTGAAAGTCAATCATAACATGGTTTAATTCTTTACTCACTTTAATCGAATTGTTGTAGATAAGTGGCATGAGGAAGTTTCTGCAATATATGATTCTAGACAAAAGTTGCTAAGAATGAAATCAAAAAAGTCTCCCATTTAATTCAGGTTGTGAGTTTGTACACCCTCCATATCTTTGACTTATTTCATTATGAGTAGGATATGTCCTTTTTTTGTCAAGTGAAGCAATTCCATGAGTTAGAAGGAGAAGTTATGTGCATGATTAGCTTGTAAGGTAATGATGCAAAGTATATTGTGGAGGGTAGGGTGGAAGTTACTAGGCTAAGAGAAGAAAAACGTTGTCGAGAAATACATTAATTGTACTTGTAAAAAATTTGAGAACTTTAGAATTTTATGTAGTCATGCAATCAAGCACTTGATAGAATGAATGATATGGAAATTCCTGAAAGGTGTATATTAGGCCAATGGAGATTGGATGCAAAAGATTGCAAATTTGAGGAGGAACATGTTATAGTGGATAAGGATGATCGGAAGTTGTTAATATTAGTACGTTATAGAGATCTTTGTCCAAGAATGGTGAAACTAGCAACTCAATCATCTGTGCATAAACCTGCCTATCAATTAGTTAATGAAGGGATTAAGGCATTGTGTGTAAAAGTGAATGTAGACGTCCCCGAATGCCCTGGGAGGAAATCCCCCGTTTTGTTCATTTGGGCTCACTATAGTTCGGACTCAAATGTCACGGTCCTGTATCTAATCTCGCAGAGTGCAATGCAAGACCGATGAATCGTCAAAGAGTCCAAATCCGGCAAATCATTTTGGAAAACTGATTTTTAGAAAGAAGTGCCAAACATGGACTGCTTTGCCAGATACAGAGTCGCCACCTAAATATTTTATTTTGGGGGAATTTACAAAACCCTGACTCGTTGCCTAAGGCCACGTGTCTGTCATTACCAAAGATGCCTCAGCTCGGGAACTTGGGTACGATTGGGGAAGGTCACTTCGTGAGCACCCCCGCTCGCCCGATCAAAGATCGGCCTCTACTAACCATGATATCGAGTTTTGAAAATATTATGTGCTCTTATTCCGATAATTAGCCTAGATTTACTATGTGATGCGCACAGCATACAAGTATAGACTAGATCGCCTGAATTAGAACAAAACATTTCATGCTTGTTTTGAAAACGGTTTGCTACTCGTAAGTAGGCTAAAATGTGGATTTGCCACTCTCAAGTGGGCTTAAAACTCATAGTCAATGTATTATTCCAATTCAGATAATCCAACCTTCACCCACAGGCATTCAGGCAGGTATATCACATAAGCAAATAGCCTCATGGTAAGCATGCTATCATGGCAGTCACTCACACACATGCAAGGATGCTAAAGCATAAACACTTACCGAGTACTCCAAGCCAAAGAAAGAAGCTAATTAGAAATCATGCATGAATCCTAACTATGCTGAAATGCCTAATGCAACACATGCAAAATGCAACTATAATAGGCTCGGCTATTCTAAGATGGCATATGATGATGCTACAGCTAAAACGTATTCAACTTAGAATTGAAGTACAATGCAGTTAGTATGATGCGCCGAGCCCGGTGCATGCAATACAAATGAATGAATGCAAACATGTGGAGCATAAGGATGCTAATTGAAACATGCCCTAATCTAACCACTGAAAACTGGTAAATAAAAGGGAGAAAGATGTGGGGTTAGAAGACATGCACACACACATGCACACTTATTACACAATTGTGCCCTCTCTCGGAGGGTCCGAATAAATAATACAGGCCGAATAATTAATCAACTACCCTAGCTAATTAAATATTACAAAACCTCTAATTAATTAACAAATTAATTACGGAATGATCTAAGTATGAAATTGAAGAGGCTGCCGCAGCTCTGCCTCGGAATGATTGGATAATGCATGCTCGATTTGGCTTTGCTCGGAAACTCGTTGCCATGCCACATGTTGCCTCTGTTTGCACTGTGCTGCACCTCTGAGAACTGTGAAAATACTTGAGATTCCTCTGAACCACTCCCTAATCACTGTGAGATGCCACCGGCCAGGATATAGGGCCACCGGCCATTGGAAATGGGTCATCGACCAAAAGTTGGGTCACCGGCTGGACTTTGGTAGCCGGCCGGCACTGAAAGTGGCCGACCGGCCATCTATTCCTGCAGAACCCTGTTTTGCTGCAGCAGAGGACAGACAGTGCATGTCAAGGAATTTACAAGACAAATGTATGCACGGCCACCCTCCTTATCATGCTATGAACTCAAGGGAGTATGGCTCTCGACCCTCGGGCCACCAATCACGCATCTCGATGCATGATGGCCGAGGAGTTGAATTGCACGACTCAATGTGAAATGAATGCACATGAAAACACAACAAGGCCTAAACTCTATCATGGGTAATCTGGAGTGTCGGCGACCGAGAATCGAGGCACGTTTCGTCACTTGGAGTACGAAACGTCCCTCGTTTCCCGTGTTTGGACTAACCCTACTCTAAACACAATGCAACAAGATGGCATACACAATACGACTAACATGCAACCCTAAATGCAATGCAACCTAATCATGCTGGCATGCGAGGGATGATATGCAAACATGCAACTAGCATACACAATGCTGTGAACTAAGGATGGCATACTTAATGCACATGAACTATATGGCATCCGCAATGCACTTATGAAGACTATCATGCGCACATGGAGACTATCAATGAGATGATCAAGGCATACACAATGCAATGGCCAAACATGCAACAACATGAATTAAATGGCATGCACAATGCAAGATGGACTTAAACCAATATGAGTGGACCTCAGCCACACTCAAATCAGTGGCCATATGATGAAAATGAGACGACCGAAATACATGCAAACGTGCATGAATGCAAAGGACTGATCCTAAGGCACAACATGCAACTCTAACAAATCATGGCAAAGGATGAAATATGACATACAATCATACATTTTCCAGCTCTGAAATGATATGCAAAATGGTCCCAAATCATGCAAATATGTCACACGATGCAAGCTAGATGGCCCGAATACCGAAACTAGTGAAGCGGATTACACTAGAGGTACACAAAGCAATGCACAAATGGAAAAACCAACGCCAAACAGACCCTAGGCAGGTCCAAAACAGTGGGAAAATGGCCTGAAATGATGGCTCAACATGCAAAGAAATGAAGCTCATTCAATGGTCCAAAAATAAGGCATTCATGCACAACTCTCAAACACATTTAAAGAGTGGAAATCATGGGAATATGGCATACATGTAAGCTCTGAAATATGATGTGCAATGGCCCCAAAAAATGAAAACACCTCAATATATGCATGCAATAGGCCTCAAAACTCAAAGCTAGGCATGGACATTGAACTACAAGCATGCAAAACAAGCATCATTCGACCATGAGACCCAAAAATAGAGCTAAGGCAGTCCAAAACATGCACAAAATCAGTTTAAGGCATGGCCAAAAAAATGCTAGAATCAAGGGTCAACATAGCATGCAATGTAAGCTAGTAAAGGGGATTTGTACTACAACTATATGAAGTACATGAGAGGTCACCAAACCAGCCAAAAATAGAAGTATGCCATGCCAAATAATGGCCAAAAACCCATGGAAACATGGTCAATGCATGCAAGAATGATATGTCCCTTTGAAAGGCCAATAAGAGGGTTATTCTACACATGTATAATGGACATACAAAATGGCAAAACCACCTCTGGACAGAGGTTATGAAGGCCCTAAAACTCACTGAAAAGGGCCTGAAATGAGGCTAGGAAGCATGCAAGCAAAGGCTCCTTTGAAAGGCCAAGAAGAGGATTACTCTACACATGCAAGATAGACACCTAACATGGCAAAAACAACTCTAAATAGAGTCCATTCAGGTCAAAAAACTCACAAAAAATGACTTGAAACATGGCTTGAAAACATGCAAATAGGGGCTCCTTTGTAAGGCCAAGAAAGCTAGTAAACAAGACAAGGGGTGAGAGGGTCACCGCTCTCTGATTTTGATGCTCAAAAACACATAATAACCACTGAAAATCTGCTGGATTTCAGTGGTCAAAAGGGCCAACAAAGCTCAACACAAAGGCCCTAATGCATGGCTTAAAACAAAGGGAAATGAAGCATGCAAGGGGGGGAGATGACCCCCAATTGAAAAAAAGGTCTTAAAAAAACATGTCATGAAGCTCAAAACAAGACTTTTTTCAGTTTATGACAAAGCCCAAATATGCTTGCAAATAGAGCTAAGATATGAAGCAAAACAATGGCAACAAGAGGGAAATAGAGTGTTATCCTTGTAGCCAAAGCGACCAGCAGCTTCTGGACCAAAATAACACACCTTCAATCTCTGAAAACCAGCTCCAAGGTGCTTGGATGGTTGGTGGAGGTGTTAGGGTAGGACGTGTAGTGTATATGGCCAAGAACAAGGGACCTTTGGAGCTAAAATGGAGTGGAATAGAGAGGAGAGTGTATGTATGCCTCAAAACAATTTCTCAACCTTTCCTAATGGAGGAGAGTCCCTCCTTTATAGCCCAAGGGGTTCAAAGCTTTCCAAAGAAGCTAAAAACCAAGTTTAAACATCCTCCATACACGTGCATGGAGGATGCTGCAATTGCCTCCCAGCTGGCACAGCTGGACAGCACTCAGTGAGACAAAAAAGGAGAAGGCTGGCCGACTAGTTTAGCTGGTCGGCCGACCCCTTGCCCTGGTCGGCCGACCAGGGTCAAAAGGTTCAAGCTCAAAAGGTGGTCGGCCAGCCCATATTGGTGGTCTCCCAGGTGAATGCAACTCAGTGGTGGTATGGGAGACCAGAAAATGTGGCCCAAAAGTGAGGGCGACCAGCTCTCTAACAAGAACACCGGGCGGTGAAAAGAAAGGTGGTCTCCAAGAAGAAAAGGTGGTCTCCCACCCTTGCACCACCTTCCTAACAATAAAACTAGGGTTCATGCTAAAAATGAACCCACACCGATGCAAAACGAGGGTTCAGGGGTCAAAACGCGCAGTCGGGGGCCCCGAAAACTGACTATTAAGCACCGAAAGTGGCGTGCGACCACAAAGGTGGTCTCCCGGGCCATAGTGTCCCCACTAGAGAGAGGAAACAAGGTGTGTGCCAAAAACTGGAGCAAACGGAGGAAGTTAAGTGGTCCCGAACTGAGGCGCGCGGCCGACGGCTCTGAAAATCAGAAACTGGTCTCCAAATGGGAAAAGTGGTCTACGACCACGAAATCTGGCCTATGGCCACTGAGAGATGGTCTACGAGACCTCTCTCTCCCTTCGGGAAGAGAAAATAGAGCCTGGTTCGCAAACCGAGGCAAGGCACAAAAGGTTCCGAAGCCTGGAGGTAAGGCTCTCAGCCTAGACTTTGTAATCTCAGAACGAGCACAATATTCATCATCACCAAACGCTCAATCGGTGACATCTGAGTCTTAAGGTCGGTCAAAATTGGGGTGTCTACAGTTGCCCCTCTTTGACAGAACTCGGAAGTCATAAGTGACGGGAGTGAATGTCAAAGCCCAGAGACGACCCATTTTTGACAAGGCCGAAGACTTAGACAAACAGGCGAGATAAACAAAGATGTGCCGGCAGGCATGCCCGCAGGCAGGGGGCAAAATGCGAAATGATATGCACCAAGTCGAACGTAACTTATGATCATGCAAAGCAGCAGACTATAATGAAGCAAATATTCACAATAGATGCAACAGTTTTAAGCAAGAATGCAAAGCAACAACTACATTTCATGCAGTTTAAGAATGCGGAGAATTATTCAATTCTCGCCACGTCTCACACAGAGAAGATACAATACCTGTGCGGCTTGTCTGGTCGCACCAGCTTCAAATGAACCGTACATACAATATTGTGCCTGCAAAAGAGAGAAACTCAACAAGCACAACATAGTTAGCAACATATGTTCAACGCTATATCGAACGCAGACAAACACGGTGCTGATGGAAAAGTGCATCGCAATGCAAGAAAAAACGTGCGCGACAACGCAAATTTAAGCATGGAGGCATGACAATACCAATGAAACGTGCACAACAATGCAAGCGATGTGTATACTAATGCGAGTGACGTGCATAACAATGCAGGAGAAGTGCAACTTCAAAAGCAAGTTTCAAACAAAACAACGAGCAAAGAAATGCAAGCTTCGACGAGGGCGACTCAAACGCGACCTCCGGTTTACCTCCTGGAGGGGTCGCAACGTGCTCAAAAAGGATACATCCTGCTCTTGACGAGTAACGATGAAACACGCATCGAAAGTTGGAGTTGAAGTTCCCGCGGAGGGATTTGGCGCCGAAAAGTACACTTTCCTTGTACTTTCTCGAGAGCCGGGGACTCCGATCACCACCAAAATTTGCAGGGAGCTCAAAGAGGCATTGGAGACCACCCCAGGAGGGCCACTGACCAGGTAGGGAGGCCACCGACCAGGTTTGGTGCAAGGGGTTGTCGGCCTACCAGAAAAGGGGGTCGGCCGACCACCTTGCTAAATTTCGGGCAGTTTGGTCATTTTGCACTTGTTTCTTTAAATACACATGTCTAACTCACTGTTCCTCATAACTCCAAGTCCGAAATTAGTCCCTCTCCCTTCCTAGAGCATTTTCTCTCTCAGATCTGCTCTTTATACGCGTTTTCCAACGCCCCACGCAAAGTTATTTCGCGAAATCTTTCAGTTTTCTTCACTTTGAACCGATTAAAATTTGATTCTGGAGCTTCTTTCTCCATTTTCACCACTTGAGGTAAGTTTGTCTCAACATTTGGAACATTTTCTCGGGAGTTGACTTTTGTTGACTTTTTCATTTTCCGAGAGTTGACTTTTGTTGACTTTTTCCAATTTTGGCTCATTTTGCTCATTTTTGCAGATTTCTTGAAATGGCAGGCCATTTTCCTCAGGGCGGAGGTCCTCCAGGTGCCGGAGATGAGCCAAACATTATGTCTTTGCCTCCGAGGGTTCGGCCATTTGATCCCGACAGGTATCACCCTCGGGAGCACATCCTTCCTCGAGTCGTTTACTACCATTTCACCGACTTCGATCGACGCGCGCCTGCGGGTCTATTACTACGGGAGCCGGAGTCTCACCTCTCTCATCAGGCACGAGAGGTATGTACTTCACTTTTTACATTTTTTGCAATGTATTTTGCATTTTTCGTGCATTTCATGCTTCCGCTATGCATGCTTATCTACTCGTTCTGAACACACTCGCAGACCATACTTCTGTTTATTTTAGCGCACAGCTTGTTCTGAACACTTAGTCTATAACACAGTATTCTGTTTGCATCTGGAACACGTAGTTCAATCACTTGAATTTCTGAACACGCAGACCATATATTGATTGTGAACACGTAGCTCACACTTGTTGAAAGTTGAACACGCAGCCCAAACTGTTGAGTTTCTTAACACGCAGCCCATATTTGATTGTGAACACGTAGCACACAGTGGTTGAGAGTTGAACACGCACCCTAAACTGTTAAATTTCTGAACACACAGCCCACGGTTTTTGAAGTCTGAACACGTAGCTCAAACTTGTTGAAAGTTGAACACACAGCCCAATCTGTTGAATTTCTGAACACGCAGCCCAAATTTTTGAATGTAAACATGTAGCACACACTGGTTGAGAGTTGAACACGCAGCCCAAACTGTTAAATTTCTGAACACACAGCCCATTATTTTTTAAGTCTGAACACACAGCTCACACTTGTTGAAAGTTGAACACGCAGCCCAATCTGTTGAATTTCTGAACACGCAGCCCAAATTTTTGAATGTGAACACGCAGCACACACTGGTTGAGAATTGAACACGCAGCTCAAACTGTTAAATTTCTGAACACACAGCCCACTATTTTTGAAGTCTAAACACACAGCTCACACTTGTTGAAAGTTGAACACGCAGCCTAATCTGTTGAATTTCTAAACACGCAGCCCAAATTTTTGAATGTGAACACGCAGCACACACTGGTTGAGAGTTGAACACGCAGCCCAAACTGTTAAATTTTTGAACACACAGTCCACTGTTTTGGAAGTCTGAACACACAGCTCAAACTTGTTGAAAGTTGAACACGCAGCCCAATTTGTTGAATTTCTGAACATGCAGCCCAAATTTTTGAATGTGAACACGCAGCACACACTAGTTAAGAGTTGAACATGCAGCCCAAACTGTTAAATTTCTGAACACACAGCCCACTATTTTTGAAGTCTGAACACACAGCTCAAACACTTGATGTTGAACACACAGCTCACACTTTGAGATGAACACACAACCCACTGTTTTTGAAGTCTGAATACACAGCCCAAACACTTGATGTTGAACACACAGCTCACACTTTGAGATGAACACAGAGCCCACCATTTTTTAAGTCTGGACACACAGCTCAAACACTTCAATTCTGAACACACAGCTCATATACGTCATGTTGAACACGCAGCTCACACACTTCAATTCTGAACACACAGCTCATACACTTCATGTTGAACACGCAGCTCACACACTTTAATTCTAAACACACAGCTCATACATTTCATGTTGAACACGCAGCTCACACACTTCAATTCTGAACACACAGCTCATATACTTCATGTTGAACACGCAGCTCACACACTTCAATTCTGAACACACAGCTCATATACTTTATGTTGAACACGCAGCTCACACACTTCAATTCTGAACACACATTTCATACACTTCATGTTGAACACGCAGCTCACACACTTCAATTCTGAACACATAGCTTATATACTTCATGTTGAACACGCAGCTCACACACTTCAATTCTGAACACACAACTCATGCACTTCATGTTGAACACGCAGCTCACACACTTCAATTTTTAACACACAACTCATATACTTCATGTTGAACACGCAGCTCACACACTTCAATTCTGAACACACAGCTCATATACTTCATGTTGAACATGCAGCTCACACTTTCATTTTGAAACTGAATACATTTGTTCATTCTGAATGCAGGTATCTTCCCGTATTACACGAGGCTATGGCTCGATCATTGCTAGGGAGTGGTACGCAGAGCTCCCGGAGACCGTTCGTGATCTGGTTGACTAGGCAGGGTTCGGACCCTTCTGTACGGGGATATCTCGCTACCCTGCTAGTAGGACCTTAATGGGCGCCCTCGTGGAGAGATGGTGGGACACCACCAACTCTTTCCACTTCTCAGCTACTTGGGACATGACGATGACCCCGTTTGACTTTGCCGTGCTGACGGGCCTTGACGTGGGAGGCTGGTCGATCCCGTATGACGAGGATATGGGCGAGTGGGAGGCTGCCTGGATCTATCTGTTGGGAGCTCGCCCACTGGTTGACAGATCTTCGGGCAGAGTCCAGTACACTTGGTTTTCCACACATTTCAGAGAGACCGTGCCCGAGACTCTCGAGGAGATAGTGCAGTACGCTAGAGGGTTTTTGATGTTCCTCCTCGGGACCACTATGTTCTCCTATAAGGGGAACACTGTTGGACGTTATCTGCTGAGTGCTCTAGTAGACCTATCACAGGTCAGCCAGTATGACTAGGGGGGCGTCGGCTTGGCTACCCTCTACTACTACATGAGTGCGACCTCCCGCGGACGGGGAAACATAGTTGGCGGCTATTGGAGAGCCTGGCAGGTACTGTCTGCCCTCTTGATTTATATTTCTGCTTTTCATTATCTGTATACTGCACACACGGTACACTTTACATTCTGTACTTTGCAATTTGCTCTCAGCATTCTGCATTCTCTGTACATTCTGTATTCACGTTCTGCACTCAGCATTCTGTATTCTGATGGCTATTGCCTTGTTTTCCACAGCTATGGGTTTTCGCGTACTTTCTGACACTAGCCCCGGAGCTTGAGGTGGAGGTGCCTCTTATGATTCCTTACTCGCTCGTATTTGAGGGCCAGTACCAGCCGAGAGCTCGGAGAGTCTGCCCTACCTGCGACAGTTTGTTGATACAGTGCGGACGACCGAGGTAATTCAGAACTCTCAGTTCTCCATGTTTTCATCTTTGATTCATCTTGCACATTTATGATTTCTAATCGGCTTATGCATTGGTTATCTGCAGATCACATGGTAGCCCTGGGTGCCCTTGGGTGGAGATACCCAATTTTAGTTTATTGGGGGATGGGCCGCTTCTCGGTACAGGATCCTATTTGAGGGGCCCGTTGGTAGGGCCTGGTTTCTGGGGGATCGCTTCATGCGCCAGACTATAGGCTACCCCGAGCAGAGTGTCCCCGCAGCACCTCCGGATGATATGCGGTCCACTGAAGGACTTACTCCCCAGGAGGTTGATTTGGCTATGCTGGGCACTGATGTAGTTCTACATTTGGTGGATGGGGAGTACGCGACCTACCGTCATACATACTTGATGCCTCCATTGACAAGTGTCCGTACTCCCAGGAGGAGGTCTGCTGGCATGCCATTATCGAGTCGGGCCCGGGCTGCAGATATCCCTTCGACCAGTAGGGCCGACACATCTAGAGGTGGGGCTGGATTGGTCCCCCCGATTCCCCTGACTTATCATCACGCTGGGTGGCCATATATCCCGACCGAGTTGATAGGATGGCGATACGGGACTTCCTACCCGATTCCGATAGAGCCTCCTATGCCTGATCACCGATATGTCAGAGACCCTGACTCGCCACCGGTATACTTTACAGCTTTGATTTATCACTCAGATACTTGGACATTTATTCATTTATTGATAACTTGCACTTGCATCTGCAGCCTCCCAGCGAGTATACTGAGGGGTTGCTCGGGTTGGTGGCCTCACTCGAGGGTATGGTCCTGTGGAGAGAGACGCAGCTATTCATCGCCGGTGTCCCGGTACTCTTTAGTTTTCTTGCATTTATCATACTTATGATGACATGCTGAACTTAAACATTTCACTACATTGATTGACTGTATGTGTAGAGCACATCTGACACACACCACATTCATATACTATATCTGCATGATCCACTCCATGTAGCTTTCTTGTCTCTGCATCTGATATACATATTGGCTAATGTATTCAAATTGAGCTCTTTCTTTTCAGATGCCTCCACTGCAGACTGAGCCATAGGTCGGGCCATCTAGGCCTTCTCGAGGAGCTGGGAGAGGGGGTTCGACTTGCAGCCGAAGCAGACGCAGAGCACCTGCCATAGAGAAGGAGTCCAGTGAGGAGGAGGAGCCTGCGCATCCCCAGTCAGAGACATCCGCTGACAGAGAGGGTGACTTTGGTTCCGGTTCCGGTGGTGGAGATGATGCCGAGGAGGGTTCTGAGGATGGCAGCTCCAATTCAGACGATGATAATGGTACAGAGGCTGTTCCGCAGAAGAGGACGAAGAGGGCCTCTTATTCCTGCAGTTGATAGCACTGATGCAGGTGTTCCCTGCTTTATTTGCCTTTTTTACTAGTAGTTGTAGCACATTGTACATTATTAGGCAGTTTTATTTTCTGTAAAACTTGTACCCTTGTTGTAAAATGTTGTAACAAAGGGAGTATGATGGAATGAAACAACTTTCTGAAAAAGTGTTGTATTTTATGTTCTTAGCATCGCATCGCATCATTTTGCACAAAAATGAGATTGAATGAATATTGAGCGTCAAAAATTTCCAAGTCAGGTAGTGAACCGACACAACAAACTAAACAACTTAACTTGCTAAGAAACAACAAAACTTTAGCAAGTTTACAACTCAATAAGCAAGACACAACAATGTTGATTAAACAAAGAGTAACAACTCAATATACAAAACTCGACAACTCGATAAACAAAGACTCGCTAAGCAACGACTCGATAAATGAAACTTAACAACAACTCGATAAGCAAAACTTAACAACAACTCGATAAATAAAGAACAACAACTCGATAAGCAAATGCATCTCGGACGATCTGGGTGACGGAACGCATCCAAAACAGAGGTAAACTCGAACCTTCAACACTCCCGACACATGGAAATGCTAGGAACTCTTTTCTAGAAGCTAGGAAAAGACCAAACCCCCACTTCTCTTCATGGCTGACCATCAGAGGGAGCTGGCCGACCATCTATTTCCATTAGAGACTAAAAGGGTGGTCGGCCTACCAGAAAAGGTGGTCGGCCGACCACCTAGTTTGGCAACCACCAGATTTGTGACACATGTCCCCCGAACAGTGCCTTATCCTCTATAAAAGTTCCAGCTTCGTGGTTCATTCATTTCATCTCACTTTTGCATCAAAATGGAGGCATTTCTCATCCAAAATCTCGCAGCTTGGATTGCTTCTCTAGATGGCTCAGAAAAGTTGAACTTTCGGGGCTTCGGCTTGAGTGCACTATTCACGCTGGGCCGTACTCCGCTGCATCTTCCTTTCCTCCATGTCGCGGCAAGGTTTTGGAATCCGGTAACACACGTCTTTAGCTTTAGCGGGCAAGAGATGTGTCCTACTTTCGAAGATTTTCAAGCTTTAATGGAGTCCGAGCGCAACGAGGAAATCTTGCCTCAGCTCCGATTCGGCCACGTCCAAGCCTTAGAACGAATGTGCGGCCTCACTTTGCATGACGCTCGATCATTGATTCATGACGGGGAGCTGGACATCCCAAGCTTGGTTTGCAGGTTTTCTGATGCTGGTGACCGCGGTGACCATCATTGGCAGGGCTATTGGCGACACGCGCTTTGCCTATGCTTGCTATCTCATTTCTTGCTTGCCCCGGGCTCCGGTGGGTTTAGCACTCGTTTGATTGAGGTGGCCAAGGGCCTGAAAGAGGGCAAAAGCTGCATTGCCATGACATTGGCTGAGACATTGATGGGCCTGGATGCTTTCCATCGCCGGGAGACAACCAGGTTTGCGGGGAGTCCACTACTATTGCAGGCAATGTTTCCCACCCTATCTCACATATGTATTGCTCACATAACTCGGCCCTCAGGCTCGATTTTTCTTACAAAACCCTTTTCTTACTTTTCTCTCATCGTACATCTCTCTATTCTTTATTCTCTCATTTTTTATCCCTTCTCAGGTGTGGTTGATGGACAAGTTACAGATTATGGAGTCTTGCCTAGCATACTCAGCTCGCGGCTACTTTTTTCGACAACGTCTGGTCGATGCCCTTGATGAGGGATGGTGGTTCAATTGGATATGCAATTTGTCGACAGATCGCATTGCTTGGCGGTGCCCCTGGCTCAATCTACCGGCAATGAGCTATAGTATGTCCCGGTAACCTGGGATTCAGTTGATCGGCCTGACACACTGTGTGTTCTACTTACTTTCAGGTTCCAGCGCCAGTTCGGACATGATTAGACTTGCCCGCCAGAGGGGATAGAGTACCCTGCTGCATTCCCAGCCCGAGGCGCACAGCTTGCCTGGTATGCCACAACATGGAGGACTAGAGAGCTCCTGGCCCCTGCTCCTACTTTCAGCTACATCCTTTTTGATGAGTGCCTAGATTGGCTCAATGAAGAGGCACAGGAAGGGCCTACTTTGGCATCCGAGGCTTCAACCAGCTCTGGGAGGGGACGCAGGAACACCTGACTTATCTATGCCCCGAATTTATTGCTTTATTAGTACTTTCAAGTTTTCTTTATGAATGTAATAAAAATCAACTTCAATTTGTATTCAAGAGCAGGAGAACTCTGTATTGAAATCAATGAAATTGAAGGTTGTGGGTACTGAAAATTTTCTACTTTGGTCCAAAAATGGTCTAAGTTGTAAAAAGATTAATTTGAGCGAAATCAACTTTTATTAAAACTTTTCCAAACCATTTTCGATATGGATCAGAACTGGACACGCCTGAGACCTATCACTGAGATGCACAACCCCAGATCCAGCAACTGGAAAGTTACCCTTAGTCTGAATAGTACCGCACCGGAGATCACAACCGAACTCTTGAAGGCTGGATAGACAAAGATGACCAAGATGATCAAATGGACAAAGTTGATCGGGGAAAAGTTTATGGCTGAACTTTAGGATGAAGTTGCCTACGTATCCCAAAGATGGGAATCAAGCCTTATGTAGTTCAGGCTCGGGTTCACTCGATTCTCTAACTTTTGCCTAGGTCGCCCTTTCGGGTTTTCGGCCTAGCGAGCCTCTCAGGGGTAATATTTCTTCAACTTGTCCATGTTGATCGGCTGTGAGAACTCTAGGCCATCTAGGTCCATCAGAACCACAGCTCCACCTGACCAGATTGACTTAATGATGTAGGGACTAGTCCAATTGGGTCTGAACTTGCCCCTAGGGTCGTGAATAGGAGCTCGGTTGAGCACCAAATCCCCTTCTTTTAGATTCCTGGATTTAACTTTCTTGTTGAAATCCCTGGCAATTCTGCACTAATAACCTTGAACATGGTATAGTGTTTTTAGTCTTCTTTCATCAAAGAGCATGAGTTCCTCGAATCTGCTCTGCTGCCAATCTGCTTCGACTATCTGACACTCAGCCAGTACACGCAATGACGGAACCTCAATTTCAATAGGTAGAACGGCCTACATCCCATAAACCAATGAATACGGAGTCGCCCCAGTAGAAGTTCTAATTGACGTTCGGTAACCCCACAGAGCAAACGACAGCTTATCTGGCCAATCCCGGTAGGTTTCCACCATCTTCTGCAAAATGTGTTTGATGTTCTTGTTGGCGGCCTCAACTGCTCCATTGGTTTGTGGCCGGTATGTGGATGACTTATGAAAAGCCATGTTGTATTTCTCCAACAAGTCAATCACTTCCTTCTTGAAGTGGGAACCATTGTCTGAAATAATCTTATTTGGGACCCCATAACGACAGATGATGTTGTTTCTAATGAACTTTGCAACGTGCGAAGCCTTCAATACCGCATAAGATTGGGCCTCGACCCACTTTGTAAAATAATCTATCGCGACTAGGATGAACTCATGCCCATTCGACCCCTTCGGAGTAATAACCTCGATCACATCGATTCCCAAACTGAAAATGGCCATGGCGAAGTCATGTTGTACAGCTTCAACGGCTGGATGTTCATGCGTTTTGCATGGATCTGACACTTGTGGCATCGCCGAACAAAGCCGATACAATCCTCCTCCATGGTGGACCAGTAGTAACCTTGTCTAAGGATCTTCCGCACTAGCATTACCCCATTCATATGCGCTCCGCATTCTCCTCCATGGATGGCCTCCGTTAGGCGCTTCGATTCTTCGGCATCAACACACAGCTTATGCATTCCCAGATGACCTCTCATGTACAGCTTACCCCCGCAGATGATGAACTGAACGGCCATTCTTCTGACTGCCCTTTTATCCTTGGCATTTACCCCTGGTGGATACGCCTCTTTCTCCAAGAAGTTCCGAATGTCGTAATACCAGGGGTTCTCGTCCTGAACCTCATCTATAGCAACAATTGATTCATATGTTGGCGCAAACTTCTAGTCAATGATGATCGGATGCATCCAGACTCCAAACAGGATGTCTATCATGGAAGATAGAGTTGCTAATGAATCTGTGAACCTATTGTTCTCTCTTAGTAGATGAGCAATGTTTAGCTTCTCAAACCAAGGAATTAGCAAGTCCAAGGTCTGGTGATACATTATCATCTTTCTTCTTTGACTTTCCAATCTCCTTTCGCTTGAGATACAACAACGTTCGAGTCCTCGATGACGTCCAACCGTTTTGCCCCTAGTTCCTGGGCTACTTCTAGACCGACAATGCATGCCTCATATTCTGCTTCGTTGTTCAAGACTTTGAACCGGAGTTTGAAGGCTAGAGGGATACGGGAATTGTCGGGTGCTATCAGCAACACCCCTATCCCATACCCGTACTGGTTTGACTCTCCGTCAAAGTACATCGTCCAAGTTTCATCGTCGATATGCAAAATGGCCTCATTTGGGAATAAGTACTCAACTGCTTCACCCCCTTCCACTGGATGATCGGCTAAGAATTCTGCTACTGCTCTTCCCTTGACTGACTTGCGTGTCACATATTTCAGATCGAATTCGGAAAGCAACAGCAACCAACGAGCTAGCCTACTCGTAAGTGCTGGTTTCTCCAAGAGATATTTGATGGAATCCAGTCGTGAAACCAACATTACGAAGTGAGCTAACATGTAGTGCCGCAGCTTCCTGGTAGCCCATACCAAGGCTAAGCAAGCATTTTCCAACGGTGTGTAGCGAGTCTCATACTCTAGCATCTTCTTGCTCAGATAGTAGATGGCTTTCTCCACTTTGTCTTCAGATTCTTGTGTGAGCATATAGCCCATTGTAGTTTCAGTTACTGAAAGATACAAAATCAATGGTCTTCCTGGCTCTAGCGGTGACAACACGGGTGGGTTTTGTAAGTATTTCTTGATCTATTCAAAAATAGCTTGGCATCGGCCGTCCCACTGGAACTTATTTCCTTTCTTCAGGAGGCCAAAAAGTGGTTCACAAGTCACGGTTAATTTTGAGATAAACAGTCTTATGAATTGCACTTTACCCAGAAAGCCTCGCACCTCCTTTTCAGTCCTTGGTGGTGGCATTTCTAAGATGGCCTTGATTTTGGAAGGGTCGACTTCGATACCTCTCTGTGTAATAAAAAACCCCAGCATCTTCCCTGTTGTAACACCGAACGTACACTTATGAGGATTCAGCCGCAACCAAAATTCTCTGATCCTTTGGAAGAACTTTTGTAAGGCGGTGTAGTGGCCCTCTCTTTCCTTGGACTTGACAATCATGTCGTCCACGTACACCTCAACTTCTTTATGGATCATGTCATGCAATATAGTGGTCACGGCCCGTTGATATGTAGCTCCAGCATTCTTCAACCCAAACGACATCACTCTGTAGCAGTATATCCCCCACGGGGTGGTGAAAGCAGTCTTTTCCCGGTCTTCAGGTGCCATCACTATCTGATTGTAGCTTGAGAAGCCATCCATGAACGAAAGCAAAGCATGCCCCGTTGTGAAGTCCACTAACTCATCAATATGCGGCAAGGGAAAGTCATCCTTCGGACTGGCTCTGTTCAAATCCTTGAAACCCATGCATACTCAGATCCTGCCATCCTTCTTCGGCACCAGAACGATGTTGGCCAACCAAGTCGGGTATTCGGATACCAGCAGGAACCCTGCGTCAATTTGCTTGGTGACCTCTTCTTTAATCTTGAGGGCCCAGTTCGGGCGGATCCTCCTGAGTTTCTGTTTAACGGGTCGGGCCTCGGGGTCAAGAGGGATCCGGTGTTATACAATCTTAGGATCGATTCCAGGCATGTCTGCGTAAGACCACGTGAAAACATCTTTGAAATCTTTTAATAAAGCGACTAAGCACTCGCGTTCCTCCGAAGACAACGTGGACCCGATCTGGACCAGCCGCGGGTCCTTCTCAGTACCAATATTCACAGTAGTGATTTCATCAACTAGAGGTTTAACAAATCTTTCCTGCTCTTGTTCATTTAAGCATTACAAAATCGAAGGAATCTCTTCCTCGTCGTTTTTATCAAAATTTTGAAAGTCCTGATTCAAGCAATAAATCAAAGGCACAGAAAAGTACTCAAAAACCACAGCCACATCATTCTCATTAAGCATTTCCAAATCGTCTGATTCTTCTGTTACAACAGACTCAAAAGATAAAGAAAAAGACGACCTGGACAGGACTGTGGCATCTGGGTTATCACCCCCAGGAATACCGGACTCAGACTCAGACGAGTTGGAATCTGATTCTGAGTCCACAGACTCGATGGAATCAGACTCCGACTCACTACCTGACCTGGTGCTGCTTGACAAAAATCCCTCCTCGTACTGCCAAATGAGAGAGGGTGTGATAGATGCATCCAAAATAGTTGATGATGGGCCCGCAGCCGTTTCATTCCCGATCACACATACCGAGAAGTTATCCCCTAAGCACTACTGTACGATCGGAGGATCTGAAAGTAGACACGCCAGCGCTACCCCCATTTCACTTTCGACGTTCTCAGACCCCACTTTCTTGCTCTGCTCAGCCTCAGCCAATGGGTCTGTCTTCTCTTCAGCAACGTCATCCCCGGATAATTGCAGGTCAAAGAAGATCTCAAAACCTGGCATGCGCTTCCTCTCCGCATTCAGGCATGGCTCTGGGAAGCCATAAAATGGAAAGTCCTCCCCCTCCCGGACAAAGTGTCCATTTAGGGTACCCTGGATGGGTTGGTGCATTAGCTCAAAAGGCTTCCCCGCCTGCTTCGCTCTGGCTTTCCCAGCCATCTCCTTGCCTTTCCTTATCCAATCCTCTTTGGTGTGCAGATAACCCAAGCCAAAGGTATGTGGGTTGTGTGGCACTTCGGCCAATGTTACGACGCCCTTCCGACCGCTCTTTCCCAATCCCATCCCAGGGATGTGTTGAAGCTTGTTCATGAGGTATACTGATTGAGCACTGATATACACCCCCTCATTAACAGTTAAGATGTTCTGCATGACCCGGGCCTCAGCCAGGGTAAAACCGGATAAGAACACATCCTCCATACCGTGCTCAATTTCCAAAACTGGCGTAGATACTTCCGGCGGTGGATGGATCGACGAATTTCCAAAAACAATGGCTACTCCCTTCCCATGGGGGTATTTCACCATCTGATGAAAGGTGGACGAAACTGTCTTCACCTGGTGCAGCCACGGCCACCCCAAGAGTAGATTGAAGGTTGCGGGAACTTCCAAGACGTGAAAGTCAATCTCATGTTGTCCTGGCCCAACCTTGGTTTGAATTTTCACTGTCCCCATTACTTCTCTGCTTGTGTTATCATATGCCCGAATCACCTGGGCTGTCGGCACAAAGTCCATGGTCTTTAAACCGATTGCATATGCAGTTCTTGCTGGGCACACATTGATGACGGATCCTGTGTCGACAAGCAGCACGAGTATCCATTTGTTTCTACACTCCACAGAGATGTAGAGTGGCTTGTTATGGTTCGCACCCTCAGGTGGCAATTCCTTGTCGGAGAAAGTCAACATCGGGGTAGCTCCTCCCGGAAAAACTAAGCCCACCAGCTATTCAGGCGTGGTGTCTATTGAGAGCTTGGCCTTGTCCATGGCCGATAAGACAGCTTGTCGATGCACTCACGATGCCATAAGCAGTCCCCAGATGGAGATGTCTGCTTGTATCTTTTTCAACTGCTTCAATACAGCCTCTTCTTTGAGTTGCTTCTCTTTTTGGTTCTTTACCTCCTTATCTTTCCCAGACGCCTCTAGCTGGTCTAGGTACGGGGGCTTGAAATACCGCCCGCTCCTAGTCATATGATCGACTTCGCCGATGTACTAGGTATCGTCTGGTTGATTGCTCCCCCAATCCTCATCTGTGTGGGCAAGACATAAATCATCGTCCTCCCACCATATTCCATCGGCAACCGACAAACACCTGTCCGGCTCCGGTACAATTGTATTCGCAGTACTTTCTATCCACATGCTCACAGCATTCTCTGTCCTCGTGCACACAGCACTTTCAGTCCCCTCAGGGGCTTTAGCTTTCCTGATTCTCTCATAATCCTCAAACCTTTCATGTTCCAACTACGTCAGTACAGCTGGCTGTTCAATAATTCCTGTATTCAAGATGCCCAGATCCCGAGTGAAATTCTTAGCACCGGCGCTCTCCGGCGATATATTCTGATCTCCAGCCCTTCCGGCCACAATTGATGTCCTTGCCCCTGCCGGGCCCTGTTCCAACTAAGATTCTTCAACAACGTCTGGTAGGTCATCAAGCCACCTGGTAACCTCTGCTGACTCCTCAAAATCTGACCAGTTGACTGCCATGTCCCCTGGATCTTATTTGTTGAAAAACTGGAGGTTAGCAAAGTCCCCTTCCACAGTCGCCAAGTCATCTATCCTCTGACCAAATTCATCTCCTCGGATCACACAAAGCTCTGCCCCTACTGGCAATTCCACATTTGGCCCAACCTGGCCTACTGATAGAATGTAGTCACTCGGACTGTATACCTCCTCAGCAAAACTCCCAGATTCCTCAGATTCTGACTCAATAATCCCATTCTCCTTTGAAATCTCCCCTGTTCTGTTTTCAATAGTCACCACCATTGGTTCGGGTTGGGTTCTGGAGATGTCCAACATGCACAAGTCAGTGCAGTCAGGAAGGAGCACCTCCGGCTTGGGTAGGTGGGACGGGGTGATATATATGCTAGGATCGTAAGACACGACCCCAGTCTGGATAAAGTTGATTCATTTGGGAGGCGGAGCTTGGTTGTGTGGTGGGAGAGGGTTGGTTGTGACATTGGGTTTCTCGGGAGGCACAATCACCTGCTTGTCAATGAGATCTTGAATCTCATGATGCAATCTAAAACATTGGTTGGTGTCATGACCGTGTTGTTGGTGATATGCACAGTATTTTGTTGGGTTATGAGAGGGTGGGAGTGGATTTGGCAATGGCCTCGGCTCCAGGGGCTTCAAGTGCCCTTTTCTGATTAAAACCCCTAGAGCTTTGGACAGGGGCATATATAATGGGGTGAAGGTTCTTTGGCCTCGAGGTTGGTATTTGGTTGTTTGTGTATTGCTTCCGGATGCACCGGAGAAAGGTGTAGCTGCCATGGGTCTTAGAGGGGAAGTGGTGGTGACCATGCTTACTTCTGAAGCTCTTGCAGTTACAGCGTCGCTCGGGCTTGTATTGGTGTTGCGGTTGAAGGTTCTTCTAGGTTGCACTCTATCATTATCAATCAAGCCTTGTTTCAAGGCATCCTCAATTTGTACTCCCATCTCATGCAAATCTGAAAAGGTAGGGAAAGGGAGCACGATCATTTTCTGCATCAGCTTAGGCTAGAGATTGCGCACAATCATCCGAATTTGATCTTTATCAGTGGGCCTTAGGGTCATCATTGAGGCCTTGGCCCTCCATCTGGTTACGAACTCCGAAAAGCTCTCCTTAGGCTCCTGCCTTGTTGCCTCAAGATCATGGGTTGTAATCTCGATTTGTGTGTTATAGGAGTACTGCGCAATGAAAGCCTCGGCCATCTCATCCCAGTTCCTTTTGACATCATCTTCTAATTTTGCGTACCAAATGGCCGCAACACCCGACAGGGTCCGGCCGAATAGTGAAAGCTTCTATAGTCTGGTAAGGCCCATCGACCTTAATATGTCTGAGAACAACCGAAGATGCACCATGGGATCCCCAGATCCATCAAAGCGGTCAATTTGTGGCATCTTGAAGCGATCTGGCAGCGTCACAGCTGCATCGGTATATCCGTCCTCAATATCTAGAATGGACTTTACCCCTTGGGATTTCTTAAACATCTTTTCCAGCTTGCTCAACTTCAACGTTGTAGGGTCCACCTTGAACTCAAAAGGTGAATCCGGCAGGTTGATAGGTGTTTTGGATAACTGGGGTAAGATTGGGGGGGAGGGGGAGCCGGCCCCGTCGGAATGTCCGTACCTTCCTGGACATTTGGTGTTTCCCTGGGCGTTGGAGCTCCTGGTGGGGGAGGAACTTGATGCGAAGCAAATGCTCCGTTTTGCTGTTGCAGCTTGGTGATTAGCTCTGCCTGTTGGGCCATGATTGCAGCCTGCTGTTTGGCAAATTTCGTCTGGTGGGTTGCGTCTTGCTGCATGAGTTTCATACTTTCTTGTAGTTGGCGCACCATTGCCTCCATCCCTGACGTGTTCTGCTGATCCATTTGACTGACTGGTATATCTATCTCTATGGCAACAATTGAGACCTCAGCCCGACTGTCCACTGATGGGGTAAACCACTGCTCTGGCAACCTTTGCTCAGATATACTGCGTCTTCTCGACCTCCGTCTGACAACCGGGGGTAGAGAATGGAACACTGGTTGTCCGTCAACCAGATCCGCAGATCGATTGAGTCGGCGACCTCTTGTCCAGAGTGCTTGGGGAATATCTGCTTGGTCTGAAGCAATTGTGCTAAACTACCTAGCAAAAAGATAAATAAAGCAATAATAAGGAAATAAATAACCAGACAAACAGACAGCATAATGGCTTAAATAAACACACAACACACAGTTGGGCATCACAACACAGTCGATAAGCTGAAAATACTGTTCTCAAACACTGATCATTATTCCCAAATCACTGCCCCCAAAATTGAATCTGATACCCGCGGATAACTGATTCTCAAAACACTGATACTGGTGCCCGCAGGCCGGATGCCCAAACTTGCAAACTGATACATGCATTCCTGTAGAGACACACTCTAAAAGCACATAACAAGCAAGTGAGAGCCAAAAACACCCCTATGTTGGGGTAGGGTTTCCCTGTCCGAATTTGTCAGGAGCTAGGGTTTCACTACGCACGCAGTGGTTTCAAACAACCTACAATCGGGTAAGCAACCAGTCCTAGTTTGGAATAGTCACTATGGATTCCGAATACGCACTAGGTCGAATGGTCAAAAAGGGTGCCCCGGTAAAACCGGGGTTTGTGTTCCCGTCGTGGCAGAGCCCGCAACCGGTCAGCCTTATGGCATGCTTCTCAAAGCATGCCTCTGGCAAACTGTTCAGGAATAGGATACGGTAAACACGGTGTCCTAGGTGCACCAATGAAAATGCAACGCAAAGAGACACATAAGTGTAGACAAAACAAGATATCATGAGTTTGAGTCAAGTTCTCTAAACTCCCCAGCAGAGTCGCCAGAAACTGTAGACGTCCCCGAACGCCCCAAAAGGAAATCCCCCGTTTTGTTCATTTGGGCTCACTACAGTTCAGACTCAAATGTCACGATCCTGTATCAAATCTCGCAGAGTGCAATGCAAGACCGATGAATCGTCAAAGAGTCCAAATCTGGCAAATTGTTTTGGAAAATTGATTTTTAGAAAGAAGTGCCAAACATGGACTGCTTTGACAGATACAGAGTCGCCACCTAAATATTTTATTTTGGGGGAATTTTGGAAACCCTGACTCGTTGCCTAAGGCCACGTGTCCGTCATCACCAAAGATGCCTCGGCTCGGGAACTTGGGTATGATTGGGGAAGGTCACTTCATGAGCACCTCCGCTCGCCCGATCAAAGATCGGCCTCTACTAACCATGATATCGAGTTTTGAAAACATTATGTGCTCTTATTCCGGTTATTAGCCTAGATTTACTATGTGATGCGCACATCATACAAGTATAGACTGGATCACTTGAATTGGAACAAAACATTTCATGCTTGTTTTGAAAACGGTTTGCTACTCGCAAGTAGGCTAAAATGTGGATTTGCCACTCTTAAGTGGGCTTAAAACTCATAGTCAATGTATTATTCCAATTCAGATAATCCAACCTTCACCCACAGGCATTCAGGCAGGTATATCACATAAGCAAATAGCCTCATGGTAAGCATGCTATCATGACAGTTACTCACACACATGCAAGGATGCTAAAGCATAAACACTTACTGAGTACTCCAAGCCAAAGAAAGAAGCTAATTAGAAATCATGCATGAATCCTAACTATGCTGAAATGCCTAATGCAACACATGCAAAATGCAACTACAATAGGCTCGGCTATTCTAAGATGGCATATGATGATGCTACAGCTAACACGTATTCAACTTAGAATTGAAGTACAATGCAGTTAGTATGATGCGCCGAGCCCGGTGCATGCAATACAAATGAATGAATGCAAACATGCGGAGCATAAGGATGCTAATTGAAGCATGCCCTAATTTAACCACTGAAAGCTGGTAAGTAAAAAGGAGAAAGACGTGGGGTTGGAAGACATGCACACACGCACACACACACACACACTTATTACACAATTGTGCCCTCTCTCGGAGGGTCCGAATAAATAATACAGGCCGAATAATTAACCAACTACCCTAGCTAATTAAATATTACAAAACCTCTAATTAATTAACAAATTAATTACGAAATGATCTAAGTATGAAATTAAAGAGGCCGCCGCAGCTCCGCCTCGAAATGATTGGATAATGCATGCTCGATTTGGCTTTGCTCGGAAACTCGTTGCCATGCCACATGTTGCCTCTGTTTGCACTGTTCTGCACCTCTGAGAACTGTGAAAATACTTAAGATTCCTCTGAACCACTCCCTGATCACTGTGAGATGCCACCGGCCAGGATATAGGGCCACTGGCCATTGGAAATGGGTCATCGACCAAAAGTTGGGTCACCGGCTGGACTTTGGTAGCCGGCCGACATTGAAAGTGGCCGACCGGCCATCTATTCCTGCAGAACCCTATTTTGCTGGAGTAGAGGACAGACAGTGCATGGCAAGGAATTTACAAGACAAATGTATGCACGACCACCCTCCCTATCATGCTATGAACTCAAGGGAGTACGACTCTCGACCCTCGGGCCACCAATCACGCATCTCGATGCATGATGGCCGAGGAGTCGAATTGCACGACTCAATGTGAAATGAATGCACATGAAAACACAACAAGGCCTAAACTCCATCATGGGTAATCCGGAGTGTCGGCGACCGAGAATCGAGGCACGTTTCGTCACTTGGAGTACGAAACGTCCCTTGTTTCCCGTGTTTGGACTAACCCTACTCCAAACACAATGCAACAAGATGGCATACACAATGCGACTAACATGCAACCCTAAATGCAATGCAACCTAATCATGCTGGCATGCGAGGGATGATATGCAAACATGCAACTGGCATACGCAATGTTGTGAACTAAGGATGGCATACTTAATGCACATGAACTATATGGCATATGCAATGCACTTACGAAGACTATCATGCGCACATGAAGACTATCAATGAGATGATCAAGGCATACACAATGTAATGGCCAAACATGCAACAACATGAATTAAATGGCATGCACAATGCAAGATGGACTTAAACAAATATGAGTGGACCTCAGCCACACTCAAATCAGTGGCCATATGATGAAAATGAGACAACCGAAATACATGCAAACGTGCACGAATGCAAAGGACTGATCCTAAGGCACAACATGCAACTCTAACAAAGCATGGCAAAGGATGAAATATGGCATACAATCATACATTTTCCAGCTCTGAAATGATATGCAAGATGGTCCCAAATCATGCAAATATGTCACACAATGCAAGCTAGATGGCCCGAATACCGAAACTAGTGAAGCAGATTACACTAGAGGTACACAAAGCAATGCACAAATGGCAAAACCAACCCCAAACAGACCCTAGGCAGGTCCAAAACAGCGGGAAAATGGCCTAAAATGATGGCTCAACATGCAAAGAAATGAAGCTCATTCAATGGTCCAAAAACACGGCATTCATGCACAACTCTCAAACACATTTAAAGAGTGGAAATCATGGGAATATGGCATACATGTAAGCTCTGAAATATGATGTGCAATGGTCCCAAAACATGAAAACACCTCGGTATATGCATGCAATAGGCCTCAAAACTCAAAGCTAGGCATGGACATTGAACTACAAGCATGCAAAACAAGCATCATTCGACCATGAGACCCAAAAATAGAGCTAAGGCAGTCCAAAACATGCACAAAATCAGTTTAAGGCATGGCCAAAAAATGCTAGAATCAAGGGTCAACATAGCATGCAATGTAAGCTTGTAAAGGGGATTTGTACTACAACTATATGAAGCACATGAGAGGTCACCAAACCAGCCAAAAACAGAAGTATTCCATGCCAAATAATGCCCAAAAACCCATGGAAACATGGTCAATGCATGCAAGAATGATATGCCCCTTTGAAAGGCCAATAAGAGGGTTATTCTACACATGTATAATGGACATACTAGATGGCAAAACCACCTCTAGACAGAGGTTATGAAGGCCCTAAAACTCACTGAAAATGGCCTGAAATAAGGCTAGGAAGCATGCAAGCAAAGGCTCATTTGAAAGGTCATGAAGAGGATTACTCTACACATGCAAGATAGACACCTAACATGGCAAAAACAACTCTAGACAAAGTCCATGCAGGTCATAAAACTCACAAAAAATTACCTGAAACATGGCTTGAAGACATCATGCAAATAGGGGCTCCTTTGTAAGGCCAAGAAAGCTAGTAAACAAGACAAGGGGTGAGAGGGTCACCCCTCTATGATTTTGATGCTCAAAGATACATAATAACCACTGAAAATCTGCTGGATTTTAGTGGTCAAAAGGGCCAACAAAGCTCAACACAAAGGCCCTAATGCACGGCTTAAAACAAAGGGAAATGAAGCATGCAAGGAGGGGAGATGACCCCCGACAGAAAAATGGTCTTAAACAAACATGTCAAGAAGCTCAAAACAAGACTTTTTTCAGTTTATGACAAAGCCCAAATATGCTTGCAAATAGAGCTAAGATATGAAGCAAAACAATGGCAAAAAGAGGGAAATAGAGTGTTACCCTTGTAGCCAAAGGGACCAGCAGCTTCTGGACCAAAATAACACACCTTCAATCTCTGAAAACCATCTCCAAGGTGCTTGGATGGGTGGTGGAGGTTTTAGGGTAGGACGTGTAGTGTATATGGCCAAGAACAAGGGACCTTTGGAGCTAAAATGGAGTGGAATAGAGAGGAGAGTGTATGTATGCCTCAAAACAATTTCTCGACCTTTGCTAATGGAGGAGAGTCCCTCCTTTATAGCCCAAGGGGTTCAAAGCTTCCCAAGAAGCTAAAAACCAAGTTTAAACATCCTCCATACACGTGTATGGAGGATGCTGTAATTGCCTCCCAGCTGGTACAGCTGGACAACACTCAGTGAGACAGAAAAGGAGAAGGCTGGCCGATCAGTTCTGCTGGTCGGCCGACCCCTTGCCCTGGTCGGCTGACCAGGGTCAAAAGGTTTAAGCTCAAAAGGTGGTCGGCTAGCCCATATTGGTGGTTTCCCAGGTGAATGCAACTCAGTGGTTGTATGGGAAACCAGAAAATGTGGCCCAAAAGTGAGGGAGACCAGAAAATGTGGCCCAAAAGAGAGGAAGACCAGCTCTCTAACAAGAAAATCGGGTGGCGAAAAGAAAGGTGGTCTCCAAGAAGAAAAGGTGGTCTCCCACCCTTGCACCACCTTCCTAACAATAAAACTAGAGTCCATGCCAAAAATGAACCCACACCGATGCAAAACGAGGATTCCGGGGTCAAAACGCGCAGTCGGGGGCCCCGAAAACTGACTATTAAGCACCGGAAGTGGCGTGCGACCACAAAGGTGGTCTCCCGGGCCGTAGTGTCCCTCTAGAGAGAGGAAACAAGGTGTGTGCCAAAAATCGGAGCAAACGGAGGAAGTTAAGCGGTCCCGAATTGAGGCGCGCGACCGACGGCTCCGAAAATTGAAAACTGGTCTCCAAATGGGAAAAGTGGTCTACGACCACGAAACGTATCCTACGGCCACTAAGAGATGTTCTACGAGACCTCTCCCTCTCTTTGGGAAGAGAAAACAGAGCCTGGTTCGCAAACTGAGGCAAGGCACAAAAGGTTCCGAAGCCCGAAGGCAAGGCTTTCAGCCTAGACTTTGTAACCTCAGAATGAGCACAATATTCATCATCACCAAGTGCTCAATCGGTGACGTCTGAGTCTTAAGGTCGGTCAAAATGGGGTGTCTACAGTGAACAATATGATGAAGGGAGTTGGAAAGTTTGGTACCAAAGAATTAGATGTGGATGACCCAACTTTGCACAAGTTAAGAGCAGAAAGAAGAAAGATGTTGGACACAAGGGGAGAGGTAGATTAAAACCTTGGCATGGGATAATGAATAAGAAAACAAAAGTTATTTCACAACCCACCCGCCTTAGTAAGGTCAAGGGTGGTCCTGAGTTTCTCAGGACCCAAGGCGGACCATTAAAATTGAGGCCCTTTATATATAAAGACCCCAAAAAAAAAAAAAAAAAAAAAAAAAGGTAGAAAATGAAAAGTACTTACATTACTATAATTTACTTACATGCAAAAAAAAAAAAAAAAAAAAAGGAAAATCGTTATAAGAACTCAAAAAGATAAAAATATAACACTATTGTTTTATATTTTAGCAAATTCAATTTACAAAAAAACTAAACAGATTAACTATCAACTAAATATTACACTTATTAGATGCAAAAGTACTAATTAAGAGAACACCTACATAATAGAATTCACTAACAATTGAAGAGAATATCTGATCCAAGCCAAACAAAAGCATGACAAAGTTTAAATTAAATAGAAATTAACAAAATTATCTCACAAAAAATAGATTTAAAAAAGGGAGACTTACGTGTAAGTTCTAATAGGTGGATTTTTTGTCCAATAGGTCCTATGAGAATTAATAGCATTTTTCATCAAACACTATTAAAAAACGTCATTAATTGTTAGTTTTCAGCGATAGTTTGAAAATTTTGTCATAAAAAATGTCACTAATTATAAGTTTTAGCGACAGTTTAAAAAAATCATTACAAAAAAAATGTTACTAATTTTCAACTTTCAACGATAGCTTGAAAAAGTCGTCAGGAAATGAAAAAACAATGGCTGAATTTCACTTTCACTTTAAAGAGACATGTTATAAAAATAGCCCAATTTATGAAGCTTCTTATCTAGATGGGAATCAAGAAAATTTGAAGATAGAAAAACGTCATTAATTGCAAATTTTAGCAACAGTTTATAAAAACTATGACAAAAAAAAAAAACTCACTAATTGTCAATTTTTAGCGATGTACACAAAAATCGTCATAAAAATTATTTTTAGTGAGGATTTTACTAGGAATTATTTTCAATAGGACTTAATGAGAATTGAGTCTAACTATTAGGACCTATCAGTAGTTTACCCTTTTAAGAAATCGGACAAATTAGATTTAGGGCACAAATCAAAATTAAGCAAGTCCTCAAATAAATAAATAAATAAATAAATAATGAAATCAATAATTAAAGAAAACAGATACTAAATTAATAAGACACAAGTCCTCAAATAATGTTTTTTTTTTTTAATAGTGAATTTAGAAAAATAATTAGGGCACATAATAAGAATTAGGGCAAAAAGAAAGAGAGCGAGAGAGAGAGGACTAATAGTATTCGATGATTGATGCCTTGCCGATTGCTTCGTTGAATCGTCGCCGGTAATGTTGTCTGGATTTGTTTTTGAGATGTCTGAACTTGTTTCTTCATTGCCGTTAGCTTCAGTTTCTCACAATTTCTTCAAGAGGTTTGAACATGTTACAGTAAGGGAGAGACGTGAGGAAGTGCTAAAGTGATAGAATTTCATTATTTAAAACATTTGCCCAATATTTTTCATATTCTAATTTAGAACCCCAAATTTTTTTGGGGCCCTTTGTCTAAATTGTTTCTAGACTTGAAGAATCTTGAGCCGGGCCTCCATATTGGACTATTATTATAAGAACTAATAATATTTTGGGTGTAACACTTTGTACTTCTTGAACTCATGGGATTGCTTTTGACACTCTCATTATTGTACTTAGAGCCTCTTTGGTTCATTTTGGGATATTGATTGAGGTGGTATTACAATGGAAATTGAACGAAAAACATTGATTCGGATAATTATCCCCTAAGTAGTCTTTACTCTTTTTCTCTTTTCTCTTTCCACACTTTGAATTTGGATGTAGGGCTATAACCATTGGAAAGGGCTTTCATTTGGATAGGGGATGGACTCCATTGAAAATTGGAGTGTCTAGGGTGAAAGTCCCGAAATCTTATATATATATATGGGTGCCGATTCCCTCAAATGAGAATTTCGTAAAATGGCAAGAAAATTGAAGTGTTTGAATAATGGTTATTATTGATGTATTGACGAATGAGTTGTAGTCTCGTTTGGGATTGTTTAGATAACAAGTGATTATATCTATGGGTTGATCTGGATAAATGAATGGAAATGGTTTGAGATTTTGATATCATTATTGATTGGTCATGAAAAGATGTCGGTTGGTTTTAAATATTAAACATTTATCTGATGCTTATATCTTAGTTAAATCTCACATATCGTGTTAGTATATCTCTGCTGGGCATTGGCTCACCCTATTTGAGAAACCATTTTCAAGTACAAGTGACATGCCTCCTCTAAGGATGTAGATTGGGAGTACTGGGGGTTGAAGGCTCTATTTTTGTTATCTTTATGTTTATTTGTTCTCTTTTAAGCCAAGGGCTTTAAATGTAAAGAGCTTATGACTCTCTTTTATTGTAACCAAGTTATCTCTTGGAAAGGTGTAAGCCCATAGGGCATTCTCTTTTGTTGTTGTTAATCTAGTGTCACATGTTATAGATTCATGATGAACATTTATGAATGTGTAATGCATGTGATACCCCCTTTGTAATATAAACTCTGATGAATGATAGTAGAACATTTTTCATTATGTTTTTAGATTTTATGAATGGTTTATTGGTATCATATTTTGGGGGCGTTATAGCTATCTTGCTTGCCTTGGGTCAAGGTTGGGCCTGAGTAAGGTATTACTTACATACTTTTGAAATTTTAAATTACTTGCATTTATTTTTATAAATTGTGTAAAGTATTAATAACTTTTACAATTTCTTTAAACTACTAGTCAATCAAGAAACACTGTAAATGTTCAAAATTCATCTTCAAGCCAACAACTGGTTAGCTATTGTTCTAAGTTATTTATTTATTTATTATTATTATTTTTTATAAATTGTGTAATATATTGGTAAATTCTACAACCTTTTTAGACTGTTGGTCAATTAAGCAACACTATACACGTTCAAAATTCATCTTCAAGATAATCATATGTTAGCTATTGTTTGATTTTATTTATGTATTTTTATAAATTGTGTAATGTATTGAGAAATTTTACAACTTATTCAGACTATTGGTCAATCAAGCAATATCATAAATGTTCAAAATTCATCTTTAAGCCAACCACATGTTAACTTTCATTTTATGTTATTTGTTTATTTTTTATACTACATTGTACTAGTGTATTTACTTTTCATGGTGTTTTATAGAGTAGGATATTGGGAGTCTCTATTGGCCACAATTGATAAATTATGGATATAATCTTCTCATACGTGATATTAATTCATACTCACCAAGATATCCACAATCACAACCATTGTCTTCCTAATTATCACATAGTCCACAAACTTTTCAAGTAATATATGTAAGTTTGAGTTCAAATGAAAAAAGTAATATATATAAGCTTGTAATGTAATTTAGTCCAAAAAATTTATTCTAATGCATTTTTTTTTCTTTATTTTTTTTAATTTATTTTTTTCCTTCAGGGAATATCACTTAATCTAGCGGGTAACAATCTAATAGACACCGAACCCTTCTTTCAAAATGAGAGTTCTTTTGATTTTTCTATTTATTCCCAACCGTCTCCACAAAATTGACATAAAGATTCACTTTTTAGTTTTTGCTTTGACAATTGAAATTAAAGGTTTTTATAATTTTGTTTGGATGATTCAAAATGATTGAGACAAGTTTTAGGATATTTGGAAGGAGACTTTTAAAGTTTGGATGCCTCACAATTTTATTTATTTATTTATTTTTTGTACAAATGTTGGATGTGAATCGAATATATTTTGGCTTTAAGTTGGCTTTTTTAATTTTTATTTTATACTACATTTTTTTTTTGAAGTCACATTTTTTTTTTTTTTTTGGTTTGATAAGTTGATTTGTGCAATTGCATTCCCCCTTTCAATTTCACTTTGATGCATTTAAGCAAGTTTTGAAGTAATCAAAACATGTATGGTTTGTTTTATTTTAATTTCAAAATTAATCTTATAAAAAAAATACAATTTAATTTGACAAAAATAAACACCAAAAAAGATATTTTTAAAATTTTAAAAATTATTCACTTTTGAGAAATACAAAATTATATAAAAATAATGAGTTTGATTACTTTATTAATATTTTTTTACTAATTAAGTCTATTTGAAAATTATTTGAATTATTTGTTTCAAAAATAATCAAAATGACATAATTTAGCTATTCCTTCTTCTCCTGATACGAATCATACAATAAAAAGTAAAATGGATTCCAAAATGTATGTCAACCCCTTGTGCCTTGAGCATACCACCTAATACCTAGTTGGTACCCCTTCATCCTATAGGAATTAATGTAACCCTAAAAAGACATAAATAAATAAAATGGTGTCGTTTCAATAGCACAGCAGACACAACTGTGAGGGGCATCACCACAGTGACCCTCATCCAATATTTAGAGGGTTCATCAAAATAACTAATTTAAAAAACTTGTTTAATAAGGCAAATTAAACCTTAGTAATTTATTGAAGTGCGATAGGCAAATCATACACTGGACATTTAACAACAATGTAATCTATCTGCAATTTATTGAAGTGTGATAGGCAAATCATACACTGGAAATTTAACGACAATGTAATCTATCTATGAAATGACTAATTAAATAAATAAATAAATAAAAAAGAAGAAAAACTTAACAACGGGCAAATCACACTCGTTATTTATTGACGTTCGAAGGCAAAACCCAATGCAATGGGTTACATTGTAAATCAGCAATGCTAGATATCATGAAAAACCTTTCATGAAAATAATCATGAAAGTTTTGTGACCCTTGGATTACACTTAAAATAAAGCACCGTACACTAATTAAAATAATCCAAGGATCATAAATCTTTCATAATCATTCTCATGAAAAAAATTTCATAATCCCTAACTTTTCTCCATTGTAAATTAAAGATCGATGGCGAAGGAATTAATGCACGCATGCAAGCATTGAATTACGGGCGGCCGGCTTTATTGAGTTTGTTGTAATGGATTTGAGAGACTGTGGCTGCTTTAAAAAAAAAAAAACCTCTTGTTTTTGAATTTTTTTCCTTTATTGATTTTTTTTAATAAAAATTATGTCAAAAATGTTTTTTTTTTTTAATATCTATCTTCTCAAGACGAATTTAAAACGCATATTTTTTCAAAACATTTCAAAAAACAATTGAAAAAAGACTGAATGGCCATCTGAATATAGTAGCTAAGAGCTCCAACCATGGGAGGAAGGAGCGCGGCAGCGAGTTCTTGCTTCTCATCCTCGTCCACAGAGCATGGTTCTAAATACCGGCCGATACGTTACGTATCGGCCGATACGTATCGGAAAAATGGGGTGCCGCGACGGATACAGGCCGATATACTACTGAGATTGAAAATCGCAGGAGTAACGGCCGAGTCCCGGTACGTATCGGCATGTAACCGTTACACAAGCCGTTACATAAGCTGCGACGGGCCGATACTCACCGGTTCGGACCGGTATGGGAAAGAAAAAATTGAAAAACCTATAAAATGATTTTTAAAATTTCACCGCCGCGACACCCAATTCCGGATACGTACCGATCGATACTACCGATACCGATACTCCGCGATCGATACCGTTACGTTACCCAATACCACGATTTAGAACCTTGCCACAGAGGGCAATGGCTTGCGGCGATCCTCGTCAAATGACTTGGCTTGCTCAAGGTATGCGTCCATACGCGGAGTGGCAAATAAGTGCAGCTCTTTCGGATCGTCACCTCTTACAATGAAACGCTGGCGATTATGGGAAGTCTCTAAAGAGAGTACAAAAGGACGCCCTTGCTTTTCGTAGATTTCCTGTGGTTTCATCAACCTCGACATCTGTTGCAGCTCAGATTTCAGCATCCCAATCAACGGGTTAGACTCATCATTAACCACGTTCTCCAGCAAGCATTGGGCTTTAGCGAGCTTCTCAAGAGCACCATCCAGCTTCTTGTCATTAGCCATGACTCTTGATTCTTTTATCATCTGTGCAGTCCAGAGACGGTTCTCCTCCATCATCACCTCCTTCCTCTCTGGCTCCACGGATGTCCTGCCGGTGCGGCTTATGGTAAGGATTATCAAACTGGCATCAAACAATCTCCCACCAGAGCTGCACGAGCGTTATATGCATACACATATCCATTATGTTTGTCAGATCGATTATCGAGTCAAATTAAATAGCCAATCGAACAAACGAAACATAATTTATTCTACTAGCTAGTAAATGCAGGGATTTGATAATATTGGTACCACCTGACCTATATGTGTAAGTGATGTTGAGGACATTCGAGCCCGCTGGACTAGTAACAGTAGGGAGAAGAAGGTCCACTATGACCTTGCGTACCTCTTTGTTGTAAAGATCGCCAAATGAAACAGTCACAGAGCCGGCAGCATTGTCCTTGGATTGTGGATAGTTTCCGGCAGACACCTTAGCGATTGTGGATTCAACTTTTTTGACAGTGAGGTTCAGATCTTGAACAACCACGGTGAGAAGCCCAGCCAAACACTGGGAAAATGCAATACTCAAATTGTCCCGGTTTCGAACATGTGAGAACGTTCCTCCCATGCTGTGGTTTGCGATGGCATTGAGCACCTATATCGGAGAGTACACGTACAGGAATTACTAATACAAGAGTTTAAGAACTTTTAAAATCTTGTCCCACATTAGACCTAATACTTGTAAGAAAAAAAATTCTAAAATATTTATACTAAATTACAAGAATCCTAATAAAATAATATATCAAAAATATTAAAACTAAAAAATATAAAAATAAAATAAAATAAAAGTTTGGGGTGAATATAGCAGATTATGTGGAGTGAATGTGTAGGGATCACCTAATTTACTAAAGGAAATTCCAATATAATAACCAAATTTACTAAACAGATAATATCAACATCCTCCAAGTATGGATCACCCAAGACTCTAGCTAGCCTAGATTAGTGTATAGCTAGCTGTTAATTCCTCCATAAAATAGATTGCTAAACAGATAATGTCAACATCCTCTTGTACCCTGTAAAATCAATATGAATGAAATTATTTTTTTCAAAACAACGTACCATCAGATTGTGGTTTGCGCGAAAACCAAATGTGTATACAGGCACATTGCCGACCGGAACTTGGGCAGCATCACCACCTATGTTTTGCTGGCCGTTGGACATAAGCATAATGCCAACTGCACGCCCGCGAGTAAGTCTGCGGCCATTGAGCACTTTTAAGCCCGTTTGAAGACCAGCATAGATGTTTGTGCCACCGTCAGCAACTAAAGCATTGACCAGATTTTCAATCTCCCCTTGAGAATTTTCAGTTATCTGCCGCAATGGGCACAACTTGTGGGAGCCCCCGTTGAATGTGACAACTGACAAACGATCAATCGGGTTAAGTTTCTTGATCATGAACAGCATGGCAATTTTCATTTTTTCTAACTTCTCTCCCTCCATGCTACTGCTGACATCTAAGACCATCACAAGATCCACTCCGGATCTGTAGTTGCCGGATCCTATAGCGGTCCCGGGTTTACCCCTTGTTGTACAGTGATCCGGACATGTGTCCGTGGATGTTGGTAGTTGAGTTTTGTCTTGTTTACATCCTTTCTTACTTTGTATTTGAGTTATAGGATGTGTTGGGCAGGTTTGTTACAGGTTGGTTGAGCTTAGGACCAAGTCTAGTTGCCCAGGTTTTTGGCTGGTCCGCTCGAGCGGAGATGTTGGCCCTCGAGCGGAGAGTTGTTGTTGCTTGTGCGCTAGAGCGGAGGTTTTGGCGCTCGAGCGGAGAATGCACCCATTCAGTATTTTGTGCACCTGCGAAACTTCTGCAAGTGTGGTTTTTGCACTCGAGCGGAGGTGGTGAGCTCGAGCGGGTTGCGCTCGAGCGTGGATGTTACGCTCGAGCGGACAGTGTATTTTTGGTGAGAGTTCTGGGAGGGGGAGACATGCGCTCGAGCGGGCTGGGATCTGCGCTCGAGCGGACGAGCTTTGTGTCTGTGTCTTGGCGCTCGAGCGGACAATGTTGCGCTCGAGCGGAACCTGTTTTGTGTGTCTGTACGCTCGAGCGGTGGTGTCTTGCGCTCGAGCGGACCTGTCGTATAACTGAGTGGGACTGGGCATTTTAAATCACTTTTTGACTTATCTTCTTTCTCCTACTTTACCAAAACGCCATTTTCAGAGCTTCTCACTCAAGAACCTTAACTTCTCTCTAAGTATTGATCTAGCTAGGGTGTGTTGTTCACCTTTGGTCTTCACAAAAAGGGTGTTGATCGTCGAGGGCGTCTTTTTGATCCGAATAGTTTGGTGTTTGGAGCATCTTGGTTTTTGGGTCCTTCTCCTTTTGAGCTAAATCTTTGAGGTAGGGATATCCTACTCCTCTTTATGAGTCTTGTCTTTAAATTTTAGCATTTTGATATGTTGGTAGTTGTTGTGTAATTTTGGAAAACTTTGGGCCATTGTGTAATTTTACAAAAGTTGGGGTTTTGTCTATAATAAACCTAGAAGCATGTTTGGTATAGAAACATGGAATTAATGTTGAAACATTAATGAAATTGGAACCTAAGGGTTGTGATGTTAATTATGGAGAATGTCCTAATTACATTGACTAATTAATTTGGTTAATTAATTGTATTGATTTGTGATGTATATAATTGTTGTTTATATGCATTGTGTTGTGTTGGAGAAGATAGGGGATGTACTCCACGGTTTAGGGGAAGATAGGGGATGGACCTCTAAACCGGATGTTGAAGGGAGGAGATAGGGGATGAACTCCGTAGATAGAGCGTGTATGCTTATCTAGAAATGTATTGACAGAGCGTATATGCTTGTCGTTGGAAGTATTGATATAACTGTTATGTTTATCATTGTTGAAGTGGAAAGTGTTGGCATGAATGTTTGTTTCATGTGAGATGTTTGGCCAGGTTCTGAGCCAAGGTTTTGAAATGGCAAGAAAAAGGAATGGAAATGGAAACGAAAGGAAATATAGACTTAAGTGTCTTGGAATTGTGTTATGTTATGAAAGAATGTAAAAGTGTTGACCATCTATCAACTGTTAATCTTTAGTCATTATTCATAACTGTTTAGTATATTTCTACTGGGCTGTGGCTCACCCTATATGGGAACATCATTTTCAGGTACAGGTAGCATGCCACCTCCAAGGACTTAGCTTGGGAGGCTAGTGGCGGACGGACTTTTTGGTTGTCTTTCCTTTTGTTGTATTACATGTAAATCCAAGCCAAGGGCTTAATGTGTAAATGAGTTAGTACTCTACTTTCTTGTAACCAAGTGTTAACTTGGAAAGCTGTAAGCCCTTAGGGCATTTGCTTTTGCTGTTAACATGTAATACTTTTTGTAATAGAACTCTGATGAATGGAAGGATGTGGATCTTTTATATTATCATAGCATGTCTATATTGTTGGGATCAATGTTATTATTTTGAGGGCGTTACAGATCCTGCCCCAGTGAGCTCCAGCATCACCTTAAATTTGCTTTCTTCCAGTGGTGCCGTCGTCTTGTTCATGATTGCCACCTTCGTTTTTCCTGCTAGGATTATTGTAGGTTTTTCCCCTGAAATATGCCATCATCCCCAAACTCAAATTAACAATCAACACAACATTCTAGTATGCTATAGGAGTTTATACAGCCGATAAGGTGCAGAAAGTGTTGGAAATGAACTTGCTACACATGATACATTGTGCAGAAGCATGGTAGCTTCAATGGAGCTTCCATGGTCAAAAGGGTCAAAGACTTAGACATGAAGAAGAAGAAGACTCCAACCATAATTTACAGATAGCTCCAGCCATGCCTCCACATTGGCAACCCTCTTGCTCTTGGGCTTTATGACCGTCCCTGGTGGTGGTTGCTCATCCTTCTTCCCCCTCCTCCACCGTCTGATCATCTTGAGTTATGATCGTCTGCTCTTTCTCATTGTCCATGCCATGGTCTACATCAATCCTAGCTTCTTCATTCTTGTGATGATAACTATCATGATCATGATACATTTCTATATCAAGTGGTGTGTGTCCAAATCCTTCTTCCACCCTCCTAGGATGCACCATTGTAAGTACTCTCTCTCTCTCTCTCTCTCTAGCTTGCTAGTGAAATCACCATAAAAACTAACTTCTTGTACATTTTTTACAGAGATGAAATCAATAACGGGCCATGGCCTGCCTTAGTTGACTTGCACTTTTTAATGTTTTATTTTATGCACCTCTGGCATTTATCTCTTTTAGACTGAATCTTGGTCCAGAACCAAATGGGTTGGCAACGTTTAATCGGACAATGATGGGCCTATTTTATTATAATCCAATTACAATGCAACACCTCAATCGGTTTTTGACACCAAAAAAAAAAAAAAAATTGAACTTTCAATGATTTTCTATTGATTAATGACAAATCAGTTGAATTAGCCACCGAGATTAGCTCAGTGGTTATAACCTTGTACGGGTTTGACTCTCCCAGCCTTCCAATGTACCTGAAAAATAGAAAAAAAGAAAACGACAGAACCAGTTGAAATATCAATCCTAGTTTAGACTCCATTGTAAGTACCTCCAATTTGTAGCTCAAAACTTCGACACGTGGAACAATATTACGATGTTAATTAAGTAAACCATTATTAAGTTTTTAAATTTTCAAGCATTAGTGGATAAATAGGACTAGCAAGAGGTCTTGTAATTTTAACTTTCGTAGTGTTTAGTTATGAGTTATTGTGAAAATGAAGCCAGTAAAATTATTAAATTAAAGTTTGTTACATTTTATTAGGGTGAATTATACTAATAGTTTCTGTAATTTGGGTCTTGTGTCACTTTGGTCCATAACTTTTCAATTGTGATACATTTGATCTTAAATTTTGAATCTTATTCTAAATAAGGACAATCAAAGATGTTTTCTTTGTAAATGGTCCATTTCAAGGGCAAAGTCGTGATACAACTTATTTTGTATTGGTTAATTTGTATGTTTTTTTTTTTTTTTTTTTTTTTTTTTTTGTCTTTTTGTTTTTTTCTTAGGATGAATAAGTCATAAATTAAAAACAAAAAATATACACAAATACAAGGGGCATGCCCCAGGCCCTAACCCCAACTACACAAGCAAGAACAACCAGCCTAAAAAGAGCCTAAAAAGGCATTCCAAAAAGAGAACAAGCTGAGACAAAAAGCAACTTCAACTAACAAGACCAAGATAAATATAGAACCTAGAAAATCCAAAGCTATTAACTGGATGGATAAAGATATACCAAACAATTAAACAACTTAAAATTATAACACAAATAGGCAAACTAAACTCATACTCCAAAACAAAATTTGATTCCTTAAATGTGTTCAGGCTCCCCTTACAAACTGTATGTGGACCATGAACATATTCCATAATCTCAAAAATCTAATACAAAAAAGGAGACAAAAAAGGACTATCCCTTACACAGCCCGTAAGATTAGGCCAACAAAAGATTTTCAAAATATCCACCGAAACAACAGTACCATAGTATATCGGATTCAACATATATATACAAATTAAGTAAAGGCTTTCTTTACACTTGTGGCGCCTAAAGCAACCAACCCTCCTTGCTACCAGCTCTGAGAATTTAACAAACCCTGCCCAAGATAGACAGTTACATGTGTTCTAGAAGTGTCAGCTATACAACATTAGATAATACACAACAGTTACTGTATATTTGCACAAAAACACAATATATATTCTCACGACACTCGGCCCACTATATAGGATCTCACAACACTAAAAAATTATCCTTTCCATGCAACCTACAAAGAAACAGAGCAACAGGAAAATATAATTGTTAGCACTCAACGTGGCCATGGATGATGGTCAAGAAGTGTATATTGCTCACAAACACTCAACCCTCAATTAAGGTAATTTCACACTCTCAATGCAGACATATAGTAGCTTAATTTCCTGCAAAAAAAAAAAAAAAAAAAAAAAAAAAAAATAGATAATCCCTCAGTTTAATGCGCTCTTTCACTCAATCCACAGGTACTAAACTCTTATCACTCAATGGCTGTGTGGTTTTCAAAATGGTATGGGGAAGCCTCCAAGAATTCAAGAACCAACTGTCACTTGAATGCCTTGTAATATTAGTCATAGACATCATATGAAATCTAATCATATCCACAATGCATTTAATAACAACCTCCTCAGGAATTATCTCTTTTATGAAAATTCTATTATTCCTAGCAATCCACAGTTGATACACAGTACAAGTGAAAGCCAGCTTAACAATAATAGCTCTAATAGATTTAACTTTAGCAGATTTTGCCACATGTTGAGTAATACCAGGCCATTGAATAACAAGCTAAGAGACATTCAACTTAGATTGAATACAAGTCCAAATTTTAAAAGAGAAGAGGCAATCAAAAAATAGATGATTGTGATTTTTACAAGAGTCCTTACAAAATATACATTCAGCAGATTGAGAAATGCCAAACAATCTCAGTCTATCCCCCAGTATTCAATCTACCAAGGATTGCCATCCAAGTTACAAAACTAGCCTTAGGGATATTATGGGGCCCCCAAAGAATGGCAGCTCAAGACATTCTCTCTCCAGACTTTCTCAAATAATTCCAAGTTGAAGTTGTAGAAAATTTCCCATCAGAAGAGGAAAGCCATCTAACAAAATCTGGGCTATTATTAGGATGGAGAGTAGAAGGAGTGCTCTCAATCAATTCCTTTAATTCTCAAGAAGAAGCAACATGCCATCTCCAACTAGTATTATCAACAATATCTTTGACCTTAGACTCCATGCCAAGGGCATAGTAAAAAATAATAGGGCAAATTACACTAACGGTCCCTATAGTTTAGGGCTTGTGTCACTTTGGTCCATGACTTTTCAATTGTGACACATTTGATCTTGAATTTTGAATCTTATTCCAAATAAGGACAATTGAATATATCATTGCCCAATTTTAAGGGCAGAATCGTCAATTTGATAAAATATAAACGAATTTGACAAAAATAAATGTCAAAAAAAATATTTTTCAATTTTTAAAAATCATTTCTACCAACCAAAGATAAAATTATGTAAAATTGATAAATCTTTTACACATTTATTTATTTATTTATTTTATCAAATTAATTTTTATTATGTGTTTATATGATAATCATGTAATGGGTGGTTGTTAGACTTTTAATGTGTAATCGATATATTTAATACATGAAATGTTTTTAGTTTTGAATTTTTTTATTTAATAGATTGGTTTAATAATGATATCAAAGTTGTTGCCATATTTGACTTTTAGAAAAATATAAACTAATTTAATGACAATAAAAACAACCACCTATTACATGATTATCATCCAAACAAATAATAAAAATTAATTTAGTAAAATAAATAAATAAATAAATGTGTAAAAGATTTATTAATTTTACAAAATTTTATCTTTGGTGAGTAGAAATAATTTTTAAAAATTCAAAAATATCTTTTTGACATTTATTTTTGTCAAATTAATTTATATTTTATCAAATTGACGACTTTGCCCTTGAAATTTATCAATAATATCTTTAATTGTCCTTATTTAGAACAAGATTCAAATTTAATGTCAAATATGTCACAATTGAAAAGTCAGGAACCAAAGTGACACGAATCCCAAACTATAGGGATTGTTAGTCTAATTCGCCCTAAATAATATGGTCCCCAAACTTAGCCCACAGAGACCCAAGGGGATGCCAGTTATCAAACCACAAGAAAATCTTATCCCATCTCCAACACAGTGCTTAATTAGAGGGTAAATGATTGGTCTAAGGGAAAGAATTTTCCTCCAAACCCAAGATGGAGCACTAGGCATTTTTACCCTCCAAAAGCTCTTGCCTTTGAGCAAGTAAGGTTTGACCCATTGACACCACATGGATTGTTCACCCCCACAAAAGAGAAACCAAATGTGCTTGGCAATGACAGCTTTATTCCAGATTTCTAAAGATTTAAACCCCAAACCCCCCCCCCCCCCCAACTACAAAAAAATTAAGATTTTAGAGACTAAAATTTAGGGATAAAATTATTTTTTAGGGACTAAATATTTTTGTTTTGAAAAATGTCGTTATTATATTTTTAGCAACGAACATTGGATATTAGTGATGAATTATTATCATTTTGAGATCAAATTTTTTATCTCAAAAAATAAATCATTTTGAGAACAATTATTTTGTTCCTAAAAGAGTATTTATTAGTGACTTTTCAAAATTTTGTCACTAAAAGCCTTATTTTTGAATTTTCGGGACGACCTTTTAGCGACTATCCTCGCGACGATAGAAATTGATCCCTAAATGTCTTTTGTAACAAAATTTTCCCTTTTAGAGACCAAAAAATTTGACCTCTAAAACTCTTATATGTTGTAGTGTCCCCATTTTTAGGGTAGCAGATATTCTCCCAAGAAACTTTAGCCCCATGGGTTTTAAGCTCACAGCCAGACCAAAAGAAAGACCTAAGAAGGGTTTTAATGGCTCTAATAATCTTCTTGGGACGAATGAATAAAGATGACCAGTATACCTACATGGAAAACAGGATAGATTGTATCAATTGAGCTGTGCCAGCATGGTTAACTTGTATATTATTTGAAATGTAATAATATTTTTTTTAATGAATAATGCTGAATTTTTTTTTATTATAAAATTTTATTTTATTTATTTTTAGAATCTATTTTTAGAAAAAAAATTCTAAGAATTAAAAATTAAATTGGTGAAAAAAATTAAAAAAAAAACACGTTATTTTTATATAATTTTATCTTTTGGGAGGGTAGAAATAATTTTTTTAAATAAATGTTTTTGATATTTATTTTCGTTAAATTAGTTTCAATTTTTTCAAAAGTTAAATATGGCGACAACTTTCATGTCATTATTAAACCAATCCATTAAATCAAAAAATTCAAAACTAAAAACATTTTATATATTAAACATATCGATTACACATTAAAATCCTAATAATCATCCATTACATGATAATTATAAAAAAATATCTGTTAACAACAAATACAACCATCCAAAAATATCAACAAAAACAACAACCCATTATATGATCACCATCCAAATACATATTAAAGATTAATTTAATAAAAAATAAAAAATATAAAAATATAAAAGATTTATTATTTTTACATAATTTTATTTTTGGTAGACAGAAATAATTTTTAAAAATTCAAATTTTTTTTATATTTATTTTTATCAAATTAGTTTATATTTTATCAAATTGACTACTTTGCTGTTAAAATAGAGCAATAGTGTTTTCAATTGTCCTTATTTGAAACGGGATTCAAAATTCAAGGTCAAATATATTACAATTAAAAGGTTAGGGACTAAAGTGACACGAGCCCAAAACTATAAGGACCGTTAGCATGATTCGCCCATCTTATTATTATGACGTTGTGCCGCAAAATAATATTGGTTCCCATCCATTCAGGGACAGACCCGGGGTTTTCACATAGGGGGCAAAAATATACATATTAACAAAATTTTTAAATAAGAAATATAAATTGCAGTATCAATTTCCTACCAATATATAGAAACCAAAAATAAGATGAAAACGTATACAAATAAGCATTTTTTTAAATCTAGAAATAGGGCTTGTTATCATTGGTAAATTATTAATTTTATTATATTTTGTATGTTTTTAATTTTTTTTTTAATCCAATGTTTTATAGATATAGAAAAGCAACCACTTAAATTTTTTAAAAAATTAAGAGAGGATGACCACTTAAAATTTGTAAAAAAAAAAAAAACAATTAGAGGGAGCGAACTTCTATAATTTGGAGACAATTATAATTAATATTACAATAATAACAAAAGTTTTTGAAATCGTAGGAAGGGAAATCGCCTCCTCTTGCCCTCTATAAGTCTGTCATTGCATCCATTGTTATGATTAGATTCGTCTTCAATTATAGGTATTAATTACTACTCAATGTAACCATCATCAATGACTCAAATGTAGGTATCATTTTTTAATTTGCAACAGTTTCATAAGAAAAACGGAAGACATATGACAATGTCACACATATGGTTGAACTGTAAATTTATAATATTGATTAGATGATAATGATGTTAACTAATATTGAACTAGTTAAACTTTAGTATTTGATAATTGGTAATATTGATGAACAAAAGTACTACTAGGGGCCAAATCTCAAGTTGGGATTTAATTAAGATACAAGGTGTTAATACCAAAGTCCAATGGAGCACTTGAATACTGATGGAAAAAAAAAATCTGAATAAATGATTAAAAAAAAAAAAGTATCCCACATTGGCAAAGAAGGAAAAACTCACTGCATGAACTACATTATGAAGCCTTTGAAGCAATATATCAAAAATGTTGGAGCATGTGTAGGTAGAATCCTATATCGAATAAAGAGTAAAAGGAGATATGTCTTAATATATATTAGATGGATTCTCCACTTATAAGCTTAAGCTTTTAAGTAGGTATGAGTTCTAAATAATGTATGTTGGACCTTGATGTGGAATCTCTTACTATATGCTTGTAGGGGTGAACTATTCTTTTACCTTTACTAAGAATACTGTGTGCTCGTTGCGATTAGTGGCATACTTTAATTTTTGAAGGGTTTCATCCAAAATTGGATGAGCTCCTACAGTTATATTATAAAATTTTCTTAGCTTAACTTAGGAGATAGAATTTTTGACTTACTTATGGCATTCTTTACTATAAATTTAGAGAAAAAAAAAAAAAAAAAAGGCAGCTTGATCTTCAGGGGGCTATATGTGAAGCGTTCTTGCTCATTATTGCATTTTAATAATTGAAAAAAAAAACTTCATTTAGGTTCATTTAAAGAAAAAAAAAAAAAAAAAAGCCCAACATTTGGGATTAAGAAATAGAGATCACATTCATTTGAACTATAATTGGGAGTTGAAGTATAAATGGTCATATAAATTTCCACAGGAGCAGTGCTCAAGGTATAAGATGTCCCTCGAGTAATGCATCAAGGCATGTAGTTAAACGATGAGTACAAATGGAACTATTCTTTATTCTTTTGATGCATTTTCACATTTTTAACTATTAGTGAATATTACTTTATCCTTTTATCTATAATCCTATACATTTTGATCTCAACTATACAAATGTAGCACTTTTATTATTTCATAGTTGACGCATCAAAATGTACAAGTCATAAACAAGGGGGATTGTACCAAGAAGAGGTCTTTTAAATTGAAGTAGTAAATATATTTGGTCTTCAGAGTGTATTTGACATATATATAAATTAGCCAGCTAAATTAATTTGCATCAGTTTCATAAGAAAAATCGACAACACAACAATGTCATAGAGATGGTTGAATTGTTAGTTTAAATATCAATTAGATGATAATTATGCTAACTAGGGTTGAACTAATCAAACTTAGTATTGATAATTGGAAACTTTGATAAACACAAAGTACTAATCCTTTTTTTTTTTTTTTTTTTTTTTTTTTGAATATCACAAAGTACTAATCCTAAACATAGAGAACCTTACAGGCTAAAGAAAAATGTGTATGTTAGTACTTAGAGGAGTTGTCCCACTAGAACGGGCCAAGTCAAGATGGGAATTAATAAAGGTCCTGTTTGTTTTCAGAAGTAGAATGGAGGGAATTGATAGTGAGGCCATGTTTGTTTGGGTGGACATGAGTTTGGGATTGGACTAATAGTTAAATAAAATTATTAATCCGATATTAGGTCAAACAATTGAATTCATCCGGATATGGTATCTTACATACGATGGATTATTCAATCTCACAGAGGGGGGTGGGATATAAATTGGAGGATTAAGCCAAAGTTTAGACTATTAGCCCCTCCTTATAATCCTAACTCAATCCAAATATAGGATAGGATATACAATCTAAAGGGATTCGTAATCCTATGACTATTAGTCATGGGAATGGTAATCCAACCTAATCTAGTCTGCCAAACAAACATGGCCTGGGCAGATTAATAGTGAGGTGATTGATAGTGAGGGGATTAAGTAAAATTGTGTTTGTTTTGATGGTAGTTGTTAATGTGGAGATTGTTAAATTATTACCCTATAAAAGAAATATAAAATATTAAAACAAATAAAATTATGATTTTTACTTAACAAAAAATACAAAAACATTAAACTTTAATGTTAAAAAAAATTCCTAACATGTAAAAAAAATAAAATAAAATAACCTAATCCCACGGGACTAATTTCCTAATACTATATCCACCTCCTCCATCTCAATCCCAACACCAAGGCCCATTCTAATCCCATGGGATTGTGAATCCCCTCTCTATCTCCCAAAACAAACACAACATATAGTGGGTCCCACCTCAATCTTAATCTCAATCCCACATCTATTTCCTAAAACAAATGGGGCCAAAGATTAATTCCAAAGTGCAATGGGGCACTTAAATATTGATAGAACGTAATTTGAATAAATAATTATAAAAAAATCCCACATCGGTTGAGAAAGAAAAACTCACCCTGCAAGAGCTGCAATATGAAGCCTTTGAAGCAATACATTGAAGGCACGTAACCACACAGTGAGCACAAAGCGTATTATTCTTTTGCCTTTTACTCAAGAATACTGTGTGCTCACTGCATTTAGTGGCATATGCTAATATGTGGGGATGAGAGGTCACTGCAATCATTCCCTCCCTGCTATGTCTGCTATGCTATTGAAACGACACCATTTTTTTCATTTTTGTATATTTTTTTTTAGGGTTTCATTGATTCTTATTTTATTATAACAAAACAATCTAGCTATCGGCCGTCGTCCCCCTTAAGCAAAAGGTCACCGCTTTACAGTAAGTTGAAGTTGAACAACTAGTTATTTAATTTTATTTTTATTTTTATACGTTTTTGTCTTCTCTTAAACGGATTGAACGGTATTCTCCATCTTTGATTTACCGTCCTTTCGCCAGATTTAGGGACCATTGTTGTTCAACAAACTGGTATGTGTATCTATATATATAGAGATATATATATATGTATATGTGTGTATATATATATGTGCTTCTTGTTTTATTTTGTACAGTGTGTTAGTGGTTCAACAAGTATAATGGTTGGTTTGTTTTTCTATAAGGGGATTGAGAAACACAATTGTATATCATAAGAAAATTTATTTGTTGTGTAATTTTTTTTGTTTGTACATGTTTAGGTATTTTTGTATAAATATTATATAATTTTTTTAAAGAGTAACGATAATTTGGAATTCATAAATAAATTTTTTTGTAGCAATGTTATGTATTTTTGTAGAAATATTACAAATTTTTATAACAATATTATGTATTTTTGTGGTGATGTTACGCATTTAATGGTTTAAAAAAAGTTTCAATAAAAAAAATATAACCTTACTACAAAATACGAACTTAATTTTTTAATCATAAATTGTCATAACTCAGCAAAAAAATAACATTACATTTGTGACAAAAATACAAAAAATTATATAATAAGGGGGTATATGGTTCACATCGTTAAGGGTGTTTGCCAAAGGGTTCCCTATATCATATAATATACTAATTCTAATATAATTTTGCAATTATATATATTATAATCTAGTTAGACACAATGAATTTCCAATGCTACTGCACTAGATTTCCCCCTCTCTCTGCTACCGTTTTAATTAATTTACATTATTAATTGATTTATTAGATTACATTGAATTGTTTAATTACTCAGCATTTGAAATTAATTAATGGCTTTTTTGCTCAAATTCTTGTTTCATTTTTTTTCCCTTCATATTTGGTAGTGTTGAAATGGAGGATGCTATAATTGATGATGGTGGACCTGAGAGATGCATCGAAGAAATAAAAGAGTTGGCCAAGGATAAATCACCATATTTTGGTATGGAGTTTTGTAGACCGCGCCCCGAGGACTCCCGAGCTCCGCGTGCAAAGGCGCAAAATTCGCTTGTTCTCTAGCTACTACAGTTTGGACTCAATGTCACGGTTCTGAATCTAATCTCGCAAAGTGCAATGCAAGACCGATAAATCACAAAAGAGTCCAAATTTATCAAATTGTTTTGGAAAACTGATTTTAATAAAGAAGTGCCAAACATGGACTGCTTTGCCAGATACAGAGTTGCCACATAAATATTTTATTTTTGGGGGAATTTAGGAAACCCTGACTCGTGCCGAAGGCCACGTGTCCGTCATCACCAAAGTTGCCTCGGCTCGGGAACTTGGGTACGAGAGGGGAAGGTCATGCAATGAGCACCCCCGCTCGCCCGATCAAAAGATCGGCCTTTACTAAGCATGATATTTTGTTTTTGAAAACACGTGTGTTCTTATTCTGGTTAATTAACCTAGAATTACTATGTTATGCGCACAACATACAAGTATAGACTAGATCGCCTAATTTGGAACAAAACATTGCATATTCGTTTGAAAATGATTTGGAGTTTGTTACTCACAAGTAGGCTAAATTGAGGATTTTGATGAATTGTTCCAATTCAAGTAATCCAACCTTCATCCACAGGCATTTAGGCAGTTATATCAAATAAGCAGTTAGTCTCATGGCAAGCATGCTTAACATGGCAGTCAATAACACACATGCAGTATGCTAAAGCGTAAACATTCACAGTGTACTCCGAGCCAAAACAAAGAACTAGTTAGAAATCATGCATGATCCTAGTTCATGGTAAGATGGCTAATGCAACACATGGAAAATGCAGTTAAAATAGGCTCGGCTATTCTAAAATGGCATGTGATATGCAACTCGATAACATGCTGTTGAACACGTATTCAAGTAAGTGTATTGAAAATACAATGCAGTTAATATGATGCGCCTAGCCCGGTGCATACAATACAGATGAATGGATGCATGCATGCAAGCATAAGGTATGCTAATCGAAATATGCCCTAAAACTAACCATCGTAAGCGGTTAAGTAAAAGGGAGAAAGAAATGGGGGTTGGAAGACATGCATCACACACATGCACGCTTATTACAACAATACGCCCTCTTGCAGGAGGGTCCAAATTAGGAGCTAACTAGCTAATCTAAGCTAATTAAACTAATTATTACATCACAACACTAATTAACTAATCCTAGTTAACTAATTAAGCTATTACAACACGAATAAGCAGCTAAACACATTAACTACTTAAATTACATAACCAAAGCAAAAACTAGCTAAGTAAATTAGCTAAGTAAAGCAGTAAACAAAGGTGCCCTCAGAGGGAGAAGATTGCATGCATGTCCGGTCGCCTCGTTCGGAAATCCATCGCGATGCCCCGATTTGCCTCTGTTTTCATTTGTTCTCAGAAACTTGCACCAAGCTCCAGACACCTTGGGAACCTGTGAGAGGGTGGCCGACTAGTTGTTGCTCTCTCCAGCCACCTGCTGACCACTTTTTGCTACTGCAAACCTAAAAACGTGGTCAACCAGCTAGTTTTTCTGTCTGGCCGACCAGTTGTTGCTGCATTTGTCCACTTTGCTGCAACAGAGAGCAAGAAAGGGCATGGCAATGTATTTGCAAAGTATGTGTGCATAACCACCCTCCCTATCATTTCATGAGCTCAAGGGAGTGTGGTTCTCGACCATCGGGCCACCAATCGCGCATTTCAATGCATGATGGCCGAGAGGCGAAGTTGCACAATTCAATATGAAATGAATGCACACATAAACACATAAGGCCTAGAACTCTATCATGTATGATCAAGAGCGTCGGTGACCGAGAATTGAGGCACGTTTCATCACTGTAAGTACGAAATGTCTCTCGTTTCTCATCTTTAGACTAACACCTATTCCAAACAAAATGCAACACATAACATGGTATGCACAATGCTATGTAACATGGAGTACGCAAAAATGCAATGTGACATGATCAACTTAACAAAGCTAATGACATGCGAACAATGCTAATGCATGCATGCACAATGCAATGCTACAAGGGCAACTTAGCAATGTTAGGGACATGCATACTCAATGCAAAGAAACAACTTGGCATACACAATGCAAATAACCAATGGCATACTCAATGCAATGTAAGATGGCATACTCAATGTAATGAACAATAAGCATGCGAACAACATGTAAATAAACATGCTAAATGGACTTAAACCAAAAGGGGGTAGACCTCAGTCATGCCCAAATCAGTGGCCATTAGTGATAAAATTAAGGCACATGAAGCATATGCAAGCATGCACATGCGATGGCCTATCAAAGAGGCCTAAGAGCACAACTCTCAAGAGTGCTCAAAGAGTGACCAAAGTGGAAGTGTAACAACACTAAGTGCCCTGAAATAAGGTATGAATGATGCCAAATCACTCAAACAACACAAGCATAGCATGCAAAGTTCCTTAAAGCATGAAGCTAGTAAAGAGGACTACAAGGGAGGCATGCAATATATGGCATAAGTGCATGAACCAACCATGGACAGAGCTGAAATAGGTCAAAATAATGACCAAAACATGCTAAGATGGAGGCTCAAAGACCTAGGCAAGAGGGCATACATGCTAGGCTATAAGTAAGGCAACAATGCTCAGCACTTAAAGGCATTCAAACTATGAAAGAAGTGAGAACATGGCAATGCTATAAACTTTGAAATGAAGTATTAGATGATGCCGAATTATCTGAATAGCTCAAAGATAGCATGCATGAGTCAACAAAACACAAAGCTAGCAAGGCCAATTGCACTACAGCTATACAAAGCATGAAGGATATGACAAAGGCAACCCAAAACAGTCCTAGAACATGTCAAAATGATACTAAAACATGTATGGAAGGAATCCAAAACAAGCTAGCATGAAGGGCATAAGGCATGGTGCATACAAGGCAAATAAGGTGGATTACACTACACCTATTGAGACCAAGCATGGAACGACTGAACCAACAAAAATTAGAGTTATATCATGGCAAGATAACCCCAAAAATACATTGAAATGATGGCTCGCAAGCTAAGGCATGAAGGCATACGCAATGATTCATGTTAAGGCATAAAGGGGCAAACCCTCCAATGCATTGAATGAGTGATAAATGCAAGTGTGTGAGCATGAAACATGAACTGAAATCATATAATAAATGATGCCAAATCATTCAAATAGTCCAAGTAAAGCATGCTAATGGACTTGATGCACAAAGCTAACAAGCTAGAATGCACTATAGCTATACAAAGCAAGTCATGCATGGCCAAAACAACCAAAATCAGAGCTAGAGCATGCTAAAACATGGACAAAAGCTTCTTGAAGTTAAGCCAAAAGCATGCTAGAATGACATATTAAAGCATGATGCATGTTAGGCTATTTCATGGAAATGCACTACAAGGGCATGGAGCATGCAAGGGCCGACCAAACCAAACCTTAACAGAGGTATGGCATGGTAAAACAACACCAAAGACATGTTAAAATGGACTCAAAACAAGCTAGAATGACATGCTACTTCATAAAGCATACAAAGCTAGTTTATGAGATTTACACTACAAGTGTATTAGGCATGGATGGAGTGAAAAAACCAAGTAAAAATAGTGGCATGCCATGATAAAATAAGCCTAAATACAAGCTAAGATATGGCCAACATAAGCTTAACAAACATGCTCACACATGAGGCATTCAAAGCAAGTATTGAAGACACAAGGAAAGGGGATGGCCCTCTCATTTTTGGGACCTCAAAACACCCTTCCCACCACTAAAATTCCTCTGAGTTTCAGTGGTGAGAAGGCCAAAACAAGGTGGTCCCAAAAGCTCACAAAGAAGGCACAAAAGCAAGGCCAAACAAGGTCTAAGAGGGGGTAAACAACCCAAAATACAAAAGTGACCTTAAACAAAGATCTTAAGCACCAAAATTCAGAACTTTTTGCAGTAGGAAGTTAAGCTCAAAACATCATGCAAATAGGTTCAAAAGCTTAAGCAAAAATGGGGATTTTAAGAGTTAGAAACTCACCCTTGATGACCACCTTCAAAGCTGCAACTCCAGTAGGTTTTTCAAGCTTAAACTAGTCCAAGAACTCCAAAAACAACCTCAAGGGACCTCAGCTCCAAGAGTATGGTGTTTGAGTGTGTTTGTGTGTTAAAGTAAGACAGAACTACACTTTAAGGCACAAAATAAGAACAAACAAGGAGATATAGATACAAGAGTGTATGTATATCTCAAACCTCTAATTTCTGAATCTAGAGGAGGGAGGAGGTGGTTCTCTCTCATAGGGAACCAAAAGCTAAAGCTTCTAGGAGAAGCTAAGGTTCAAGACCATCCCTCCATGATGGTTCTGGTGCCCTCCAGCTATGCCAGTTGGAGAAAAATATCTTCAAAAAGGTGACAAAAAGCAGCCGACCACTTAAAGTGGTCGGCCAGCTACTTAAAGTGGTCGGCCGACCACTTTAAGTGGTCTCTCAGAACAACAACTGGTCGGCCATGGTGGGAGAAGGTCTAGAGCATGAAAACAATGCAATGGTGTGGTGGCCGACCAGAAAAGGTGGCCCAAAGACCAAGGAGACCAGTTGTCCAACCAGAAAACTGGCTGGCCGGAGGAAAAGTGGTCTCCAACGGGAAATACTGGTCTTCCACCCTTGTACCACCTTCCAAATAAGGAAAACAAGGTTTGTACCAAAAACAAACCAAAACGGATGCAAGACGAAAGTTCGGGAGGCAAAGCGCGCAGCCGGAAGCCTCGAAAACCAGTCTACGAGCACCAAAAGTGGTTTGCGACCACAAAAGTGGTCTCTCGGACCACAGTGTCCCTCTAGGTATAGGAAACAAGGTGTGGTTCAAAAATCACACCAAACGAAGAACGTTAAGCGGTCCCGAGACAAGGCGCGCGGCCAAAGGCTCCGAAAATCAAAAACTAGTCTCCAAACGGGAAAAGTGGTCTATGACCACAAAAAGTGGTCTACAACCACAAGAAGGGGTTTACAAGACCTCTCCTTCCCTCAGGCAAGGAAAACAAGGCTTGGTCCGCAAACCAAGCTGAAGCACAAAGAGTTCAGAGGCCCGGAGGCAAGGCACTCAGCCGAAACTCCGAAACTTCGAAACGAGCACAACATGCACTATCACCGAGCGCTCAATCGATGACGTCTGAGTCTTAAGGTCGGTCAAAAATGGGGTGTTTACAAGTTTCCATCAGAAGAAGTTGCAAATGAGTTTTATAATGAATATATAAGAATTGTGGGGTTTAACATTAGAAGAGATTACTGTAACAAAAGCAAGAAAGAAGATGTTATGACTAGTAAAAAGTTTGTTTGTTGTAAGGAGGTAGAGAGGGAAAAATATAAATGGCACACGATGATAAAAAATCATCAAAGTGAGATAAGAACAAATTGTAATGCATTCATGCATATATATTTTAAGTGGGACTTGTCAAAGTGGATTGTTTTAAAGTTTGATAACAGCCACCATTTGTATCTTCCTCGGTGTACTCATTTGATGCCATCTCAGAAGAAATGTACGTGATGCTCAGGGTATGAATATTGGTATAGTTGCTGAGACTGGAATATCTCTTAAGGCTTCACATGATCTTATTAGTGCTATAGCAGGAGGGAAAAAATTTGTAGGGTTCATGTGGGAGGATTAAAAAAAATACTTATGTGCAAAAAAGGACAGCGAAACTTGCAGTATGGTGAAGTAGGGAGTCTGTTAAAATATTTCCAGCAACAAGTGGCAGAAAATGCATATGTTTACTATGCCATTTAGTTGGATGTAGATGAGATGATTACTAATATTTTTTGGACTGATCATCAGATGATAACATATTATAGGCTTTTTGGTGATGCTATGTCATTCAACATAACTTTTCGAACAAAGAAGGAGTATCGTCTACTTGCTTTATTTTTTGGCTTTAACCGCTTTATTTTTTGGCTTTAACGACTTTATTTTGGTGCATCATTATTGTATGATGAAACTGTACAGTCATTTGAAACTTTTTTGGATGCAATGTCAAGAAAAAAGCCTACTAGTTTTTTCATAAGCCAAGATTAAGCAATGGCTAAGGCAATTCCACAAATCATGCCTGGGGTTTTTTATGGGTTGTGCACTTTTACCTAATACAAAATACTTTGAAGCATTTAGATTACTTGTTCAAAAGTGGTTCAAAATTTAGTAGTGATTTAAAAGCTTGCATTTATGACTACGAGAATGAGCATGAATTAATTGAAACTTGGAATTCTTTGATTGATAAATACAACTTGCAAGAGAATGAATGGATGAAGAGAACTTGGACAAAAAGAGAGCAGTGGGCGTGTATATGAAGCGGGTATTTACTGGAGGAATGTGAAGCACACAACTTAGTAAAAATTTGGATGGAACATTAAGGGGATATTTGAAAGCCGATCATAACATTTTTTAATTCTTTACTCACTTTAATCGAATTGTTGTAGATAAGCGGTATGAGGAAGTTTCTGCAGTATATGACTCTAGACAAAAGTTGCCAAGAATGAAATTGAAAAAGTCTGCCATTTTAATTCAGGTTGCGAGTTTGTAGACCCTTCTTATCTTTGACTTATTTCATTATGAGTTGGTTATGTCCATTTGTTGTGAAGTGAAGTAATTTCATGAGTTAGAAGTATAAGTTAAGTGCGTGATTGGCTTGTAAGGTAATGATGCAGAGTATATTGTGGAGGGTAAGGTGGAAGTTACTAGGCTAAGAGGAGAAAAGGTTGTCGAGAAATACATTAATTGTACTTGTAAGAAATTTGAAAGCTTTAGAATTTTATGTAGTCATGCAATCAAAGCACTTGATAGAATGAATGTTATGAAAATTCTCGAAAAGTATATATTAGGCCCATGGAGATTGGATGCAAAAGATTGCAAAGTTAAGGAGGAAAATGTTATAGTGGATAAGGATGATCCGAAGTTGTTAATATTAGTACATTATAGAGATCTTTGTCCAAGAATAGTAAAACTAACAACTCAATCATTTGTGCACAAACCTGTCTTAATTAGTTGATGAAGGGATTGAGGAATTGTATATAAAAGTGAACAATATGATGAACGGAGTTGGAAATTTTGGTACCAAAGAATTAGATGTGGATGACCCCAACTATGCACAAGTTAAGAGCATAAAGAAGAAAGATGTTGGACGTAAGGGGAGAGGTAGATTAAAACCTTGGCATGAGATGATGAATAAGAAGACAAAAGTTATTTCACAACCTACTCGCTTTAGTAAAGTCAGGGGCGGTGTTAAATTTTTCGGGACTCAAAGCGGATCATTAAAATTGAGGCCCTTCAAAAAAAAAAGTTAGGAAATGAAAAGTACTTACATTACTATAATTTACTTACACACACACGCGCGCACACACACACACAAAAGAAAAAAAGAAAAAAAAAAAAGGAAAATCATTATAAGAACTGAAAAAGATAAAAAAATATAACACTATTGTTTTATATTTTAGCAAATTTAGTTTACAAAAAAACTAAACAAATTAACTATCAACTATTGCTCTTTTTAGATGCAAAAGTACTAATTAAGAGAACATCCACATAACAGAATTCACTAACAATTGAAGAGAATATCTGATCCAACCCAAACAAAAGCATGACAAAGTTTAAATTAAATAGAAATTAACAAAATTATCTCACAAAAATTAGATTCAAGAGATAGGGCAAATTAGATTTAGGGCACAAACCAAAATTAAGCAAGTCCTCGAATAAATAAATAAATAATGAAATCAATAATTAAAGAAAACAGATAAATTAATAAGACACAAGTCCTCAAATAATGTTTTTTTTTTAAATGGTGAATTTACAAAAATAATTAGGGCACGTAAATAAGATTTAGGTCAAAAAGAAAGAGAGTGAGAGAGAAAGGACTATTAGTATTCGATGATTGATGCCTTGCCAATTGCTTCGTCAAATCGTCACTGGTAAACTTGTCTGAACTTGTTTCTTCGTTGCCGTTAGCTTTTGGTTTCTCACAATTTCTTCGAGAGATTCAAACACTTTGCAGCAAGGGAGAGACGAGAGGAAGTGCTAAAGTGATAGAATCTCATTATTTACAACATTTTCCCAATATTTTTCATATTCTAATTTAGAACCCCCAATTTTTTTGGGGCCTTTTGTCTGAATTGTTTCTGGACTTGAAGAATTTTGGGCCGGGCCTCCATTTTGACTATTATTATTATTATTATTAGGGTTTTTTACTGGCTGGTCCTACTTTTTATAGTTATTCCCTTCTTAGTCCTGAATATTGATGTTGTGCACCAATAGGTCCTAGAGTCTTTTTTTTGTATCTATTTTACCCCTGTTTTGTTTTCCCCTGTTTTGGCACGTTTCTATTTGATTTTTGCCATCAAAATACTATAATGTGAGTTTGGGTTTGGGTTTGGGTTTGTGATTTGAATTTCTGTGGAACTTCGCGATTTGTTAATGTATTATTGTGGAGCTTTGTGATTTGTGATTTCGCGCTTGGTGTATATTTGGATTTTGTGATTTGCGATCTCATGGAGGGAGCTCGATTTGTGATTTGCTTTTCATAAATCTGTGAATCTTCGTGTTTTGTGATTTCGCGTTTGGTGTATAGTTAGATTTTGTGATTTGCGATTTTGTGGATAGAGCTCAACTGATATGGTTGATTCTGATTTCAATTTTGATGTTTTGGTGTTTTTTAGTTTGAGTTTGAGTTTGTGATTTTGATTTTGTTTATGATATTGTTGTTATTCTGTTGTTTCTGTGATTGAATTTGTATTTTTATCATGATATTGAAAGCTTTGAGATATGTATATGTAATGAATATTAGATTTTTTTTTTTGTTACGAAATTGTTTTGGTTGAACACAGGTGTTGGTTTGTGATTTTCTACAGTGATAATTTTATCACTGAGTAGTTTGGGGGTATTGTTGGATTAACTTTTTCAACACTGATAAATTTATCAGTGAGTATAGGAATAGGAGATGAAAAAGTTGCATAATATAATGGTAAGATTCAAATCGAGTTACCACGCCCAATAAATGTAAGCCTTATTCACTGTTCATGCTCTTGGTCTTAGGTAGTGTTAATTGTTAAATTTATCACTGTTGGTTTTTGGATGTGTTTGAGTTGGTTGATAATTCTATCACTGTATCAGATTTTGCTTTAGGTTGTCTGAGTTGTTTGCTAAAATATAATTGTTGTTTGTTGCAAGATTTATAGTGATGGAAAATTCTTTATTTCTTATGTGCAAATTTAGAGGTGTGACATTGGTTATCAAGTATAATGATGGATTTAATTTTAAGGATCTAGTATATAAATTGTGTACAAAGTGGAGTGAGTTAGTTGGTAGTTTTTTGAATATATCGTATTCAATGCCCGTACATTCTTATTATGGTTTACAAAGTGAAGAGAATTTGGAGGTTATGGTTGGACTCACACTTTCTTGTGATATTCATCGTATTGATGTTTTTGTTAAGTGTTGTTCTTTGGGTGAAGGTTATATGATTTGTGATGGTGACGCTGGTAGTAGTAGTAGTGTTGTCTGTGAAACTGATTTTTTGCTTTCATTTTATTCAAATCAACGGAAACATTTGCTCTCCAATAGGTGGGTTAATTGTATAAAAGGAGTGGGTCAAAGGTTTGCTCAAGGAGTTGTTGAATTTCGAGATGCGTTGTCAAAGTATTCTATTCATTCCGGTTTTGATTTTGATTTTGTTAAGAATGACAAGGATCGTATCACTATTCATTGTAAGAGAAGGGCTGATTTGGGATGTTTATGGAGCGTGCATGCTAGAGTGGAAAATTCTAGTAAAGCTTTTGTTATTAAACAATTTGATGATGTTCATACGTGTGGATCTTCTTTTCGTACAATTAAACATACTAGGATGACTTCAAGTATGATTGGTGGGCTAATTTCAAGTGAGGTTCGTAATAAAGCTTTGACATCGGTTAGTGAGGTGGTTTGTGATTTCAAGGACTATTATGGAACAGAAGTTTCTTATCGGCGAGCTTGGATGGGTGTTGAAAAAACAAGGGATGTTGTTTTTGGTGACTATTCATCTTCATTTGACGATCTTCGTTGGTATGTTGATATTGCTAATGATTGTAATCCGGGGAGTGTTTTTGATATGGAATTTGATATTGATAGTAAAGGAAGACATTTCAAATGCTTGTTTTTCGCTTTTGAGGCATGTATTTATGGTTTCAAGTATTGTCGGCCTGTGTTGATGCTTGATGAAACTTTCTTGAAAGGAAGACACAAAGGTTGTTTATTGGCTACTACGGAAAAAGACAGTAACCAAGGTATATTCTGTGTCCATTTATTATTATTATTAAAACAATGATAATTTTATCATTTTTGTTACTAGGGAGTGTTGATTATTGAGTATGGTCAATCAATTAGTGATAAATTTATGCAGTATACTTTTGTATGCAGTATACTTTTGTTAAATTTTTATATTTATACAGTGATAAATTTATTATGCATTGATTCTATATGTTGTATGTTTTTATTGAATTGTTGTAGCAATACAGTGATAAAATTATCTATGATTGGTGCTATATGTTATATACTTTGCGTTTTGCTTTTGTTTTGTAATCTTTTTTATTTGTTACAAATAATGTGTATATACTTTGTTTGTAGGTTTATATCCATTATGTTTTGCCATTGTTGATAGTGAACGTTATGACAATTGGAATTGATTCTTGTCAAAGTTATTTGTTATTTTGACTCCGGGAAGGGATATTATGTTTGTTACTGATCGACATGGAGGTTTGCTGAAAGCTTTAGCTAAGGTCTTTTCGTTTTCTTCTCATTCTTTTTGTCCAATGCATTTGAAAACAAACTTGAAGACTTATTTGTCAGTGAAGAGTCGCGAATCTAAAGAGTATTTGCTCACTCCTTTTAGTAGATGTGCATATGCTCCTACTATTGAGTTGTTTAATGAGCTACTTGAAGAATTTAAGGGTCGTTGTGGTCGTAATGTTCAAAATTTTCTTGAGGATTTGCCTAATGAGTGTTGCTGTAACGCTTATTTTCAAGGCAAGAGGTATGATGAAATGTGCACAAATGCTGCAGAATCTTTTAATTCATGGATTAGGGATAAGCACCATTTGTTTTCAACTAATCTTCTTGATGCTATACGGGTGAAACTAATGGAGCAATTTTCAAAAAGGTGAGAAGTTGGAAATAAGTGGGAATCGTATTGTTTGTCCTTTTGCAGAGAAAAAGTTGGAAGAAGCTTTTAATGATACAAAGGCATGGATAGTTAAGAAATGTAGCGATGATATTCATGAAATCCAATTGGATCATTCGGTTATGGTTGATATTGGGAAATAGTCTTGTTCTTGTCGATTGTTGGAAATTGATTTTTTTTTCTTGCAAACATGGTTTTTATGCTATAAAGAGGAGTGAGAAGGATCTGAATTGTTTTCTTGATGATTACTACCATGTTCGTAGTTATTGTGATTCATATTCGCATTCTATCTATTCAGTTCCTAGTATGTGGAAGCCAAATGTAGTTCTTGATGATGACGTTGTTTTACCTCCTCTTTGTAAGAAACCAGTTGGACATCCAAGAATAGAGAGAATATATTTGAAGGGCGGATCAAGAGAATTAGGTGCAGTATGTGTGGAAAGATGGGAACTCATAATCGAAAGACATGTAAAGAAGCTTGCTTTAATTGTATTGATTTTAATTGAATTACTTTCGTTGAGAGTAGAGAGGTGTTACTTGCATTGAGTGTTTGAGTATTTTTTGAAAGATTCATCATTTCGGTAGTTGCATTGGATGATTGAGGAATTTTTTGAACGGAAATTATATTTTTTGTTGATATTTTTACAAGATTAAGTTTCACAGATTTATATTCTTTGATTTTGGTTAAATGTAGTTGATGTTTTTGGTGTTTTATACAGTGGTAAATTTGTCCCTGGTTGGTTTGAATGAGTTGGTGGATTATGTTTTTTTAAGAGTGATAAATTTACCATTGTCTGAAGGAAACAATCAAGCATTAATGGGGTTGCTGAATTTTGTTATTTTTAAGAATGATAAATTTATAATTGACTGTATGGAAAGAGTTGATGGTTTATTACTTTTATGTCAGTGGTTGATAAATTTATCATTGTCATATCCAACCAAATGTTCTTTTTTACAGTGATAAATTTATCAGTGGCTTAAACTCAAGAAAAATCAATTGTAGGTAGTTTAGGACTAAGTTTCCCAATCTGTGCTACATTACTGCCACTATGCAATTAACTATCAGTGGGATCCTTGAAGCAAAATATTTCGAGTTTGCAATTCATTTTCAGATTAAATTGTTCAAAATTTCAGTCTAAGAAATGCTTTAGATGCAACAGTTTATCATCAGGTTTTGAATAAGATCATATTTCTTCATAAATAACTGGTTCATGGAGTTAAATGTTAAAATGTATGTATGGTTTGTTTTTTTGGATTTACTGTTAGAAATTTATTTCCACTCCATATACCCAGAATGGCATGTTCTTACATTCATTCCCAAACTTGAAAATATCTACAAATTGCAACAGTGTTTTAATTCTCAATTTGGACAATGTAATAGTGTTTGTGTTTTAATTTTCAATTTAGATAAATTGTTTATTATTTTTTATATTGTTTTGTTTACTTGAATTAGGAAAAAAGAATGAGAGAGTGAGAGAGAGAGTTGCTGATTTTTGTTAGTTTAAACAGTGATAAATTTATTAGTGTAAAAAAAATGTCATGTTAGTAAATGAAGGGATCCAAACTTGTTATTAAGCATAAAGTAAGACTGATATCAAAGCCAGATCTGGTAAAAATATAGCTAAAAAAGACTAAATTTTCATTTAGTGTATTGTTTGTAATTTTAACATTGTAACAACCAAGCATTATAATATTCATTGAAGTAAAGTACGAACCAAAATGATCAAAATATAGATAACTCTGTAACAACCAAACAAGTCAAATGTATGAAGTATTCATATTCTAACAACTAAATGAATCAATGTTTCCTTTTTATTACACTGTAACAAACAAACAAGAAAAATGTTTTCTTTTCTTCCAGATCTGTTGATTAGTATAACAAACAAACAAGCAAAATGTTTTCTTTTCTTCCAGATCTATTGATTATTGCGGAGGCAAGTCATCAATGTTTTCATCAACTATTTATTGTTGAGCAGTTTGTTGGTCAGTCAAGAAGATAGTTAATATATCGGCTCTCAATTGATTGCATTCTTCTTTGGAAAAAGTAGACATTTTGTTGTTGCTGGAAACATATTGCCTCATGATATAGCAAACAATGATTCCACAATCAAGCCTACAAAAACATTTTGAAAACAAAATATTATAATTTGGTTTCGTTGCATTTTTTTTTATAGGAGTGTTTTGTTATTGATCAACTTACGAAGTGTTTTCTTATTGTGGGCTGTTGATAACTCTCTCTGAATTAGGCAAATTAAGCAAATCTATTATTGTTATAACAATTTTTATCACTGAATTAGGCAAAGTAAGGAAATTCGTCATTGTATAGCAAATGTTATCACTCAATTAGGAAAATTAAACAAATCTATCATTCTTATTGCAAATTTTATCACTGAATTAGGCAAAGTAAGCAAATCTGTCATTGTATAGCAAATTTTATCACTGAATTAGCAAAAGTAAACAAATCCATCATTGTATGGCAAATGAACATGAAGATATGATTATTATGAAGTTGAATATCACTAATAAATTAATACTGTATGATATACATTGAAAATAGTTTCAAGTTGAATTTTATCACTTAATTATAGTTATGAAAGAAGAAGGGAATCAAATCCATCATTATAACAAATTTTATCACTCAATGAAGAAAATTAAGCAAATCTATCATTCTTATAGCAAATTTTCTCACTAAATTGGGCAAAATAAACAAATCTGTTACTGTATAGCAAATGAACATGAAGATGTGATTATTATGAAGTTGAATATCACTTAATTATAGTTATAAAAGAAGAACGGAAGATGAATACGACTCACGTTTGATTCGCATGTTTGTTGAAGAAGAAGAGAAGCAAATCCATCATTATAACAACTTTTATCACTCAATTAGGAAAATTAAGCAAATCTATCATTCTTATAGCAAATTTTCTCACTGATTTGGGCAGAGTAAGCAAATCTGGTATTGCATAACAAATTTTATCACTAGATTAGCAAAAGTAAGCAAATCTATCATTGTATAGGAAATGAACATGAAGATGTGATTATTATGAAATTGAATATCGCTCATAAATTAATATTGTATGGTACAAATTGAAAATAGCTTCAAGTCGAATTGTATCACTCAATTATAATTATGAGAGAAGAATGGAGGCAAATCTATCATTATAATAAATTTTATCACTCAATTAGGAAAATTAAGCAAATCTATTATTCTTATAGCAAATTTTATCACTGAATTGGACAAAGTAAGCAAATCTGTCATTGTATATCAAATTTTATCACTGAATTAGCAAAAGTAAGCAAATCCATCATTGTATAGCAAATGAACATGAAGATGTGATTATTATGAAGTTGAATATCACTGATAAATTAATACTGTATAATACACATTGAAAATAGCTTTAAGTCAAATTTTATTACTCAATTATAGTTATGAAAGAAGAAGGGAAGCAAATTCATAGTTATGAAATAAGAAGAGAAACAAATCTATCATTATAACAAATTTTATCATTCAATTAGGAAAATTAAGCAAACCTATCATTCTTATAGCAAATTTTCTCACTGAATTGGGCAAAGTAAGCAAATCTGTTATTGTATATCAAATTTTATCACTGAATTAGCAAAAGTAAGCAAATATATCATTGTATAGGAAATGAACATGAAGATGTGATTATTATGAAGTTGACTATCAATCATAAATTAATAATACATGATATACATTGAAAATAGCTTCAAGTCAAATTTTATAACTCAGTTATAGTTATGAAAGAAGAAGGGAATCAAATCCATCATTATAACAAATTTTATCACTCAATTAAGAAAATTAAGCAAATCTATCATTCTTATAGCAAATTTTCTCACTGAATTGGGCAAAATAAACAAATCTGTCATTGTATAGCAAATGAACATGAAGATGTGATTATTATGAAGTTGAATATCACTTAATTATAATTATAAAAGAAGAACGGAAGATGAATACGACTCACGTTTGATTCGCATGTTTGTTGAAGACGAATTAAACTGGGAATATAGATCGAAACGGTGGAAGATTTACTGCGGATCTGTTTAGAATCAGAATATAGATCGAAACAGAGGTGATTTCTTTAGAAACGATGGGAGATTCAGGGAAAATCTCTTTGTTTGTTTCGATTTCCAAATCACAAATCGCCTCAGAATAGTTTCCAAATCAGAACAATTGAGAAGGGGCGTGTGTGTCACGCGCACAGGGGATAGCTCGCGATATCTTCTTTGCTTCACACATGTGATGTGACATTGAGGGGTAAGATTGGAAACCGAAATAGGGCAGGACTTGGTGGGTATTAATTTGTTTCAATGGGACCGGCTGGTAAGTCCCCCTTATTATTATTATTATTATTATTATTATTATTATTATTATTATATGAACTAATAATATTTTGGACCCCTTAAATTTTGACAAATTTTGGGGCCCAAGGCGCTGCATTGCTTGCCTTGGGTTAGGGCTGGGCTTGGGTAATGTATTACTTACATGCTTTATTTTTATAAATTGTGTGAAGTATTGATAACTTTTATAATTTTTTTAAATTACTGGTCAATTTAGAAACACTATAAATGTTCAAAATTCATTTTCAAGCCAATCATAAGTTAGCTATTGTTCTAAGTTATTTATTTATTATTATCTTTTTATTATAAATTGTGTAATATATTGATAAATTCTACGACCTCTTTAGACTATTGGTCAATTAAGCAATACTACAAATGTTCAAAATTCATCTTCAAGACAATCATAGCTTAGCTATTGTTTGATTTTATTATTTATTTATGTATTTTTATAAATTGTGTAATATATTGATAAATTTTACAACTTATTTAGATTGTTGGTCAATCAAACAATATCATAAATGTTCAAAATTCATCTTTAAGCCAACCGCATGTTAGCTCTTGTTTTATGTTATTTGTTTATTTTTTAGACTATATTGTACTAGTGTATTTACTTTTCACGGTGTTTTATGGAGTAGGATGTTGGGAGTCCCTATTGGCCACAATTGATAAATTATGGGTATAATCTTGTCATACGTGATACTAATTCATATTCACCAAGATATCCACAATCACAACCTTTGTCTTTCAAAGTGTCACATAGTCCACAAACTTCTCAAGTAATATATATATATATAAGTTTGAGTTCAAACGAAAAAAGTAATATATATACTTTTGTAATGTAATTTAGTCCAAAAAATTTATTCTAATGCATTTTTTTTCCTTCAAGGAATATCACTTAATCTAGCGGGTGACAATCTAATGGAGATTGAATCCTTCTTTCGAAATGAGAGTTCTTTTGATTTTTTTTATTTATTCCTAGCCGTCTCGACAAAATTGATATGGAGATCAACTTCTTAGTTTTTGCTTTGAGAATTGAAATTAAAGGTTTTTAGAATTTTGTTTGGATGATTCAGAATGGTTGAGACAGGTTTTGGGATATTTGGAAGGAGATTTTTAAAGTTTGGATGCCTCAGAATTTTGTTTTGTTTTATTTTATTTTTTGTTTTTTGTTTTTTTGCACAGATATTGGATGTGAATTGAATATATTTTGACCTTAAGTTGTTTTATTTTTATTTTTATACAACTACATTTTTTTTTTTGAAGTTACATTTTTTTTTTTTTTTTTGCTTTTTGTTTGATAAATTGATTTGTTGCATTTCCCCCTAATTTCTCTTTGATCCATTTACGTGAGTTTTGAAGTAGTCATAACATGTATGGTTTGTTTGATTTCAATTTCAAAATTAATTATTTTTTAAAAAAATACAATTTAGTTTGACAAAATAAACACCTAAAAAAGATATTTTTAAAATTTTAAAAATTATTCACTTTCAAAAAAATATAAAATTATATAAAAATAATGAGTGTTATTACTTTATTATTATTTTTTACTAATTAAGTCTATTTGAAAATTATTTGAATTATTTGCTTAAAAAATAATCAAAATGTTATAATTTAGCTATTCATTCTTCTCCCAATATGAATCATTCAGTAAAAGTAAAATGGGTTACAAAGTCTACGTCAATCCCTTGTGTTTAGCATGCCACCTAATACCTAGTTGGTATCCCCTTCACCCTACAAGAATTAATGTAACCTTAAAAACAAAACAAAAAAAACAAAAAAAAAATTACAAAAATAGAAAAACAGTGCCAAAAACAATTACAAAAATAGAAAAATAGTGTCGTTTTAACAGCACGGCGGACACAGCAATGAGGGCATCACCGCGGTGACCCTCGTCCAATATTCGAAGGGTTCATCAAAATAACTAAATCAAAAAACGTTGGGGCTTGCCTCCAGTCTAGATGGTGGACTGGAGGGTCCAATTCGGTCTATTGGGTTCATTTTTGAATTCCTTTTTGATAATTCGAACCGTTCACATTTTAGGCTTTGTTGAATATATTAAACCTGTAAAAAATTATGTCGATCGGATTACGGATATTATATATTTGGATCACTTTTTTATGAACTGTTAATTTTTAGACCGTCCATTTCTTTTCCAAACAAAAGTAATCTGAATACATAATATCTGTTATCCAATCGACGTGATTTTTTACAGGAATAATGTGCTCAATAAACCCTAAAATGTGAATGATTCTAATTATTAAAAAAGGAATCCAAAAGTGGACCCAATAGATTGAACTGGACCGGACTATCTCAAATCTAGACTAAAGACCGTCCAGACACATCAAGATACTTATTTAACAAGGCAAATCACCTGCTAGTAATTTATTGAAGTGCGATAGGCAAATCATACATTGGAAATTTAACAAAAATGTAATCTATTTGTGAAATGACTAAATAAAAAAAAAAATTTATGGATGCAATGGGTTACATTGTAAATTAAAGATTGATGGCGAAGGGATTAAAGCACGCATGGAAGCATTGAATTATAGGCGGCCGGCTTTATTGAGTTTGTTGTAATGGATTTGAGAGACAGTGGCTACTTTTGGCCAAAAAAAAAAAAAAAAAGAAAAGAAAAGAAAACCACATCTTGTTTTTGAATTTTTTTTTCTTTCAGTGACTTTTTTTTATTTATAAAAATTATGTCAAAAATATTTTATTTTTTCTATCTGTCTTGTGGAGATGAATCCGAAACGCATATTTTTCCGCAACATTTCAAAAAACCATTGAAAAAGGACCGAATGGCCTTCTGAATATAGTCGTGAAGACCTCCAACCATGGGAGGAAGGTGCTCGTTCGCGAGTTCTTGCTTCTCATCCTCGTCCACAGAGGGCAGTGGCTTGCGGGGATCCTCGTCAAATGACTTGGCTTGCTCAAGGTATGCGTCCATACGCGGAGTGGCAAATAAGCGCAGCTGTTTTGGATCATCACCTCTTGCAGCGAAACGCTGGCGATTATGGGAAGTCTCAGAAGAGAGCGCAAAAGGACGCCCTTGCTTTTCGTAGATTTTCTGTGGTTTCATCAACCTCGACATCTGTTGCAGCTCAGATTTCAGCATCCCAATCAACGGGTTAGACTCATTAACCACGTTCTCCAGCAAGCTTTGGGCTTCAGCGAGCTTCTCAAGAGCACCGTCCAGCTTCTTGTCGTCAGCCATGACTCTTGATTCTTTTATCATCTGTGCAGTCCGGAGACGGTTCTCCTCCATCATCACCTCCTTTCTCTCTGGCTCCACTGATGTCCTGCCGGTGCGGCTTACGGTAATGATTATTGGTCTGGTATCAAACAATTTCCCACCAGAGCTGCATGCGCGTTATATGCATACACATATCCATTATATTTGTCAGATCGATCATCGAGTCAAATTAAATAGCCGATCGAACAAACGAAACATAATTTATTCTACTAGCGAGTAAATACAGGGATTTGATAATATTGGTACCACCTGACCTGTATGTGTAAGTGATGTTGAGGACATTCGAGCCCGCCGGACTACGAGCAGGAGGGAGAAGAAGGTCCACTATGACCTTGCGTACCTCTTTAATGTAAAGATCGCCAAATGAAATAGTCACAGGGCTGGCAGCATCGTCGTAGGATAGTGGATAGTTTCCGGCGGACACCATAAGGATTGTGGATTCAACTTTTGTGACAGTGAGCTTCAGATCTCGAACAACCACGGTGAGAAGCCCAGCCAAACACTGGGAAACTGCAATACTCAAGTTGTTCTGGTTTCGAACATCTGAGAATGTTCCTCCCATGCTGTGGTTTGCGATGGCATTGAGCACCTATATCAAAGAGTACACGTACAGGAATTACTAAAGTTATTAACGTAGGACAAGATTTTAAATTTTTTTAAAATCTTATCCTACATTAGAGCTAATATTTGTAAGAAAAATAATTTTAAAATATTTATACTAAATTGCAAGAATCTTAATAAAATAATATATCAAAAATATTAAAACTAAAAAATATAAAAATTCTTAAAATCTTATCCTACATTAGTTATACTATATACTACAACTTTTGCAATTTTTTCTTAGAAAAATGCTAACCATCACTCCAAAATCCACAGATTTTGTATACTGATTTTCCCACATCACCGTGTTATAAGGAAAAGGAAAAATAAAAATAAAAATAAAAGTCTGGAGTGAATATAGCAGATTATGTGGAGTGAATGTGTAGGTATCACCTAATTTACTAAAGGAAATTCCAATACAATAACCAAATTTACTAAATAAATAATATCAACAGCCTCCAAGTATGGATCACCCAAGACTCTAGCTAGCCTAGCTTAGTGTACAGTTAGCTGTTAATTCCTCCATAAAATAGATTGCTAAATAGATAATATCAACATTCTCTTGTACCCTGTAAAATCAATATGAATGAAATTATTTTTTTCAATACAACGTACCCTCGGATCGTGGTCTGCGCCAAAACCAAATGTGTATACGGGCACATTGCCGACCGGAACTTGGGCAGCATCACCACCTACATTTTGCTGGCCGCCGGACATAAGCATAATGCCAACTACACGCCCGCTAGTAAGTCTGCGTTCATTGAGCACTTTTAAGCCCGTTTGAAGACCAGCAGAGATGTTTGTGCCACCATCAGCAACTAAAGCATTGACCAGATTTTCAATCTCCCCTTGAGAATTTTCAGTTATCTGCCGCAATGGGCACAACCTGTGGGAGACCCCGTTGAATGTGACAACCGACAAACGATCAATCGGACTAAGTTTCTTGATCATGAATAGCATGGCAATTTTCATTTTTTCTAACTTCTCTCCCTCCATGCTACTACTGACATCTAAGACCGTCACAATATCCACTCCGGATCTGTCGCTGCCAGATCCTGCCCCAGTGAGCTCCAACATCACCTTGAATTCGCTTTCTTCTAGTGGTGCCGTCGTCTTGTTGATGATTGTCACCTTTGTTTTTCCTGCTAGGATTGCTTTAGGTTTTTCCCCTGAAATATGCCATCATCCCAAAACTCAAAATTAACAAACAACAGCCGATAAGGTGCAGAAAGTGTTGGAAATGAACTTGCGACACATGATACATTGTGCAGAAGCATGGCTGCTTCAATGGAGCTTCCATGGTCAGAGGGTCAAAGACTTAGACATGAAGAAGAAGAAGACTCCAGCCATGATTTGCAGATAGCTCCATCCATGCTTTCACACTGGTAAGAGCTTCTGTAAATAGCTCAATTACTAGATAAGATTTACATAAGCTGATAGAGGGAAGATCTATCTCTTAGACTTTGAGAGATTTGACAGAGGATGAATACTTTGTTTCTTGTAAGCTTTGAGTGAGATATATCAATACAATTGGGTGGCTTTTCTTTGTAAATTCATAGAGTATAAATGGAGAAACGAAGAAAACATAAACCTCCATCTATGGAAGGAAGGGGCTCGTCCGCGAGTTCTTGCTTCTCATCCTCGTCCACAGAGGGCAGTGGCTTGCGGGGATCCTCGTCAAATGACTTGGCTTGCTCAAGGTATGCGTCCATACGCGGAGTGGCAAATAAGCGCAGCTGTTTTGGATTATCACCTCTTGCAGCGAAACGCTGGCGATTATGGGAAGTCTCAGAAGAGAGCGCAAAAGGACGCCCTTGCTTTTCGTAGATTTTCTGTGGTTTCATCAACCTTGACATCTGTTGCAGCTCAGATTTTAGCATCCCAATCAACGGGTTAGACTCATCATTAACCACGTTCTCCAGCAAGCTTTGGGCTTCAGCGAGCTTCTCAAGAGCACCGTCCAGCTTCTTGTCGTCGGCCATGACTCTTGATTCTTTTATCATCTGTGCAGTCCGGAGACGGTTCTCCTCCATCATCACCTCCTTCCTCTCTGGCTCCACTGATGTCCTGCCGGTGCGGCTTACGGTAATGATTATCGGTCTAGCATCAAACAATTTCCCACCAGAGCTGCACGCGCGTTATATGCATACACATATCCATTATATTTGTCAGATCGATCATCGAGTCAAATTAAATAGCCGATCGAACAAACGAAACATAATTTATTCTACTAGCTAGTAAATGCAGGGATTTGATAATATTGGTACCACCTGACCTGTATGTGTAAGTGATGTTGAGGACATTCAAGCCCGCCGGACTACGAGCAGGAGGGAGAAGAAGGTCCACTATGACCTTGTGTACCTCTTTAATGTAAAGATCGCCAAATGAAACAGTCACAGAGCCGGCAGCATCGTCGTAGGATAATGAATAGTTTCCGGTGGACACCTTAAGGATTGTGGATTCAACTTTTGTGACAGTGAGCTTCAGATCTCGAACAACCACGGTGAGAAGCCCAGCCAAACACTGGGAAACTGCAATACTCAAGTTGTTCTGGTTTCGAACATCTGAGAATGTTCCTCCCATGCTGTGGTTTGCGATGGCATTGAGCACCTATATCAAAGAGTACACGTACAGGAATTACTAAAGTTATTAACGTAGGACAAGATTTTAAATTTTTTTAAAATCTTATCCTACATTAGAGCTAATATTTGTAAGAAAAATAATTTTAAAATATTTATACTAAATTGCAAGAATCTTAATAAAATAATATATCAAAAATATTAAAAATAAAAAATATAAAAATTCTTAAAATCTTATCCTACATTAGTTATACTATATACTACAACTTTTGCAATTTTTTCTTAGAAAAATGCTAACCATCACTCCAAAATCCACAGATTTTGTATACTGATTTTCCCACATCACTGTGTTATAAGGAAAAGGGAAAAAAAATATAAAAATAAAATTCTGGAGTGAATATAGCAGATTATGTGGAGTGAATGTGTAGGTATCACCTAATTTACTGAAGGAAATTCCAATACAATAACCAAATTTACTAAATAGATAATATCAACAGCCTCCAAGTATGGATCACCCAAGACTCTAGCTAGCCTGGATTAGTGTACAGTTAGCTGTTAATTCCTCCATAAAATAGATTGCTAAATAGATAATATCAACATTCTCTTGTACCCTGTAAAATCAATATGAATGAAATTATTTTTTTCAATACAACGTACCCTCGGATCGTGGTCTGCACCAAAACCAAATGTGTATATGGGCACATTGCCGACCGGAACTTGGGCAGCATCACCACCTACATTTTGCTGGCCGCCGGACATAAGCATAATGCCAACTACACGCCCGCTAGTAAGTCTGCGTTCATTGAGCACTTTTAAGCCCGTTTGAAGACCAGCAGAGATGTTTGTGCCGCCATCAGCAACTAAAGCATTGACCAGATTTTCAATCTCCCCTTGAGAATTTTCAGTTATCTGCCGCAATGGGCACAACCTGTGGGAGACCCCGTTGAATGTGACAACCGACAAACGATCAATCGGGCTAAGTTTCTTGATCATGAATAGCATGGCAATTTTCATTTTTTCTAACTTCTCTCCCTCCATGCTACTACTGACATCTAAAACCGTCACAATATCCACTCCGGATCTGTCGCTGCCAGATCCTGCCCCAGTGAGCTCCAACATCACCTTGAATTCGCTTTCTTCTAGTGGTGCCGTCGTCTTGTTGATGATTGTCACCTTTGTTTTTCCTGCTAGGATTGCTGCAGGTTTTTTCCCTGAAATATGCCATCATCCCAAAACTCAAAATTAACAATCAACAAAACATTCTAGTATGCTATAGGAGTATATACAGCCGATAAGGTGCAGAAAGTGTTGGAAATGAACTTGCTACACATGATACATTGTGCAGAATCATGGCTGCTTCAATGGAGCTTCCATGGTCAAAGGGTCAAAGACTTAGACATGAAGAAGAAGAAGACTCCAACCATGCTTTCACACTGGTAAGAGCTTCTATAAATAGCTCAATTACTAGATAAGATTTACATAAGCTAATAGAAGGAAGATCTATCTCTCAGACTTTGAGAAATTTGACAGAGGATGAATACTCTGTTTCTTGTAAGCTTTGAGTGAGATATATCAATACAATTGTGTGGCTTTTCTTTGTAAATTCATAGAGTATAAATGGAGAAACGAAGAAAACATAAACCTCCAACCATGGGAGGAAGGGGCTCGTCCTCGAGTTCGTGCATCTCATCCTCGTCCACAGAGGGCAGTGGCTTGCGGAGATCCTCGTCAAATGACTTGGCTTGCTCAAGGTATTCGTCCATACGCGAAGTGGCAAATAAGCGCAGCTCTTTCGGATCATCACCTCTTGCAGCGAAACGCTGGCGATTATGGGAAGTCTCAGAAGAGAGCGCAAAAGGACGCCCTTGCTTTTCGTAGATTTTCTGTGGTTTCATTAACCTCGACATCTGTTGCAGCTCAGATTTCAGCATCCCAATCAACGGGTTAGACTCATCATTAACCACATTCTCCAGCAAGCTTTGGGCTTCAACAAGCTTCTCAAGAGCACCGTCCAGCTTATTGTCGTCAGCCATGATTCTTGATTCTTTTATCATCTGTGCAGTCCGGAGACGGTTCTCCTCCATCGTCACCTCCTTCCTCTCTGGTTCACCTTCCTCTCTGCCTCCTCCGGTGCGTCTTACGGTAACGATTATCGGACTAGCAAGAAACAATTTCCCACCAGAGCTGCACGCGCGTTATATGCATGCACATATCCATTATATTTGTCAGATTGATCATCGAGTCAAATTAAATAGCCGATCGAACAAAAGAAACATAATTTATTCTACTAGCTAGTAAATGCAGGGATTTGATAATATTGGTTCCACCTGACCTGTATGTGAAAGTGATGTTGAGGATATTCGAGCTCGCCAGACTACTAGCAGCAGGGAGAAGAAGGTCCACTATGACCTTGCGTACCTCTTTGTTGTAAAGATCGCCAAATGAAACAGTCACAGAGCCGATAGCATCATCCTTGGATTGTGGATAGTTTCCGGCAGACACCTTAACGATTGTTGATTCAACTTTTGTGACAGTGAGCTTCAAATCCTGAACAACCACGGTGAGAAGCCCAGCCAAAAACTGGGAAAATGCAATACTCAAGTTGTTCTGGTTTGAAACATCTGAGAACGTTCCTCCCATGCTGTGGTTTGCGATGGCATTGAGCACCTATATCAAAGAGTACACGTACGGGAATTACTAAAGTTATTGACGTAGGATAAGATTTAATTTTTTTAAAAAATCTTGTCTTATATTAGACCTAATATTTGTAAGAAAAATAATTTTAAAATATTGATACTAAATTACAAGAATTCTAGTAAAATAATATATCAAAAACATTAAAATTAAAAAATATTAAAATTCTTAAAATCTTATCCTAGCTAGCCTAGATTAGTGTACAACTATCTGTTAATTCCTCCATAAAATAGATTGCTAAACAGATAATATCAACATCCTCTTGTACCCTGTAAAATCAATATGAATGAAATTATTTTTTTCAATATAACGTACCCTCGGATCGTGGTCTGCGCCAAAACCAAATGTGTATACGGGCACATTGCCGACCGGAACTTGTGCAGCATCACCACCTTCGTTTTGCTCGCCATCGGACATAAGTATAATGCCAACTGTACGCCCGCTAGTAAGTTTGCGGTCATTGAGCACTTTTAAGCCCGTTTGAAGACCAGCAAAGATGTTTGTCCAACCCTTAGCAACTAAAGCATTGACCAGATTTTCAATCTCCCGTTGAGAATTTTCAGTTATCTGCCGCAGTGGGCACAACCTGTGGGAGCCCTCGTTGAATGTGACAACCGACAAACGATCAATCGGGCTAAGTTTCTTGATCATGAATAGCATGGCAATTTTCATTTTTTCTAACTTCTCTCCCTCCATGCTACTGCTGACATCTAAGACCATCACAATATCCACTCCGGATCTGTCGCTGCCGGATCCTGCCCCAGTGAGCTCCAACATCACCTTGAATTCGCTTTCTTCTAGTGGTGCCGTCGTCTTGTTGATGATTGTCACCTTTGTTTTTCCTGCTAGGATTGCTGCAGGTTTTTCCCCTGAAATATGCCATCATCCCAAAACTCAAAATTAACAATCAACAAAACATTCTAGTATGCTATAGGAGTATATACAGCCGATAAGGTGCAGAAAGTGTTGGAAATGAACTTGCTACACATGATACATTGTGCAGAAGCATGGCTGCTTCAATGGAGCTTCCATGGTCAAAGGGTCAAAGACTTAGACATGAAGAAGAAGAAGACTCCAGCCATGATTTACAGATAGCTTCAGCCATGCTTTCACACTGGTAAGAGCTTCTGAAAATATTTCAATTACTAGCTAAGATTTATATAAGCTGATACTTTGAGAGATTTGACAGAGGATGAATACTCTGTTTCTTGTAAGCTTTGAGTGAGACATATCAATACAATTGTGTGGCTTTTCTTTGTAAATTCATAGAGTATAAATGGAGAAACGAAGAAAACATAAACCTGAGACATCTTGGCTTGCAACAATCGGCTCATCATCGTTGAAGCTCATTTTGCCAAGAAAACTGATACACAAATTGAATTTGCTAAACTTTCCTTACTCCCATCTCACCACTTTCAACCTTAAATAAATATAGAGAGGAAACAATTGTCAACGAAGACTTTTTTATTTTATTTTTATTTAATCTTAAGGCCTGGATATGACAACTCAATTTGTTTTTTTATTATTTATTTTTTTATTTTTTGCATAGCGAAAATCTCCATTGAATTGAAGGGAGCAAACACTTCCTTTTAGTCGCTTTTTATTTTAAGGCCTCGATATGACTGCTCATTTTGAAATTTTTTTTATTTTTTCATTTTGATTTATTTTTTCTTCTTTCGCATAGGAAAGGTTGAATTGAAGGGAGCAATGCTACGATCGGGTATACACCAATTAATGCTCATGTTTTTTTTTTTTTTTTTTTTAATAATATTTTTTTGTTACTTATGATTTTTTTTTTTTCATTTTATGTTTTTAAAAAAAAAAAAATCATTTCTCACTCTATTCTCTACAAACTATTATTCATTTTTTTGCTTATAATCATTTTTTTTTTTTTTTTGTTTATACACCAATTGAATTTGATAGTGATTTCTATTTTAGTCTTATAAAAATTACTGATGAGCTTGGGGGTTTATTGTTACGGGTAGGATAGGTGTTAGGCACCCTACAGGTTACATCACCTTTATGGTACTGTGTTTCCAAATCTATTGATTTCTTTACTACCTTTGAAAAATATTTATAACGGTTAAAGTAAAATTTAGAATTTAATATGACAAATGATTAGTAAAATTAGTAGTAAAGTATTTACATGTAAATAAATAAATACATACATATATATATACACTCACTCATGTATATATACTCATGTACATATATATATTGGGTTAATTCCATCAAATATATATTTATTCAGATATTATTTTTACATATGTATGCCTATAAGTATATTTATATATATGTAAGGGTCAATTTCACCAAAACATATATATACATATTATGATAAATAATATTTATTCTACACATACATGTATATATATAGAGGTCAATTCTATCAAAATATATATACACGTATGTTATTGTAAATATCATTTATTCATTTTTTATTTATATATATGTATATATATAGGGGTCAATTTCATCGAAAATATATACACATATGTATAAATAATATAGTAATAACGTAAACATAAAAAAAATGAAATAAAGTATATTAACTTGAATGGAATAAAGAAAATAAATGGATAATATAAATATTGTTCAATTTGTTTATGTAAATATTCACAGACTAAAAAAATCAAAATATCTTTTTTTTTAATTGAAAAAAAATCAAAATATCTAACGCATTCTTTTTTTCACTCTGATTTTTTTTTTTTAAAATTTCCTTCACTCTCCTCTCTTCTTACTCTTTCTTCACTTCTCCAATTTTTCTCTCTTCTGATCTCCCCTCTCTCCTGAGCTCTGCCTCATTTGGCATCAATCTATTTAGAGAGAAGTTATGGTGGTGATGATGATGATGTTGGGTAAAAAAATAAAAAATAAAAATGAACTAATGATGATGATGTCAGGTGGAAATGATCTCATCGTTTTCATTATTTTTTTATTATATATATATATATTATATAGCTTTGTAGAATTTATTCAGTGTAGCGGAGGCATATGAATTCCTTGATCTGGGTAGTTGAAATATGATGTGATTTGATGGACGCCGTGTGGCAATTCTCCATTGGTTGGACATGAATAGGAGGAATCTTTAAACACATGGAATAAAAACCCATTTAGCTCTAGTGACAAGTTGTTGATGAACAATAATCATGCGTGATGGAAACATATGACAACTCAAATTAGTAATTGAGATTTGCTTGATGAAAAACACCATAAATTTGTGACCAAAGAATTTAGGGCATTCCGGATCCAGCAGTGACTTTCATTTATGTAAATTCCTTTGATTTGGGGCAAAATGGAATATCAACAGTTGTTCCTTTTTGTATAATTATGTTTGATCAAGATTATATAAAGATTGGAAGTGAGACACATTTTTCTCCAAGAATAAACACCGAACATATCTTTTTTCTTTTTCTTTTTCTCTTTTTCTTTTTCTTTTTCCTTTTTTTTTCCGTATTTTCTTTATTTTCTTTTCTTCCTTGTTTCATTGCTAAGGTATCAGGTGCCTCTCTTTTCTCTTTCTTCATCTTCTTATTCTTCTTCCTCTATCGAGCGTTGTGTCTAGCTCTCACAATTTCAACAACTGTAGCGCCTGATGATGACATAGTTGGCCTTGATTTTGCTTCCACCGACTGTCTCGAAATGAAAAATGGAAGAATCATTTATAGCAAAAAAAGGCCTCGATTTCTTTTTTCTATAAATTAACATTTCCCTTTCACAAAAATAAAAAAAAATACACAAAAATCAACTCAAATGACCCCAGGTTAAAATAACCAAAAAATCAAGCCACTATATTAATAGGCTGTGGAAAATAAAAATAAATTAAAAAGATAAGATGTCTGGTATTAAAAAATATATAATTTATAGTAAATTATCTAGGTACAAGAGAAATATTAATATATTAGTTGGTCGTGGGAAATATATAATCTATTGCAAATCAATTAGGTGTAAGGGAAATGTTAATTTATATTAACATATACTAATATACTTTTCAATGCATCATTTTTTAAATAAAAAATGATGTATGAGTTCATTCTGTAAATTTATTTTTTAAATTCAGTGATGTATAAGTAATATTATTGATTGATGATTGAGAAGATATGAAAAAAAAATATTACCTTAAATATCATAATTAATTATCACATTTTTAAATTTAAAAATTAAATCTAATTTTTAAATTTATACAGTAATGGCCTTTCTAAAAATAAATTAGTAGGTTGTGGGGTTTGAAAATATAAAAAGTGAGTAGATGGGGAGCAGAGGATAGACCGCCCAACATCTCTGATATCACCAGGCCCTTAATAAATACCTCGATTTGCTAGAGTTTTTGCTGACTTACTCTTAGAGCGAAAAAAAAATATAATAATATAGAAATCGTAGAAGAAGATGACAGAGAAGAGATGTAGCATTGCCTTGTCTGCAGCCTATCGATCACCGGTGCCGCTCGGTGATCCGAATATACAAATCAAATAAATAATTAAATAATAATTATTTTAAAATTTTAAATATTTTGTTTATGAATCTTTAAGTTCAAACTAAATATTATTGAAGGGCCTTTTAATTAATTTTAAAACCTAAAATAAATTTATGGTGAAAGTCTTTAATTTAGAGGCAATATTTATTATTTTTTTAAAAAATAAATAGAGAAGATGGTGTGACTTGAACTCTAGACCACAATTTGATAAATAATGGTCTTATCATTTGAGTTGCTTATAACATATTTAAACATTTTGTATATTATTTATTTATTTATTTAACCTAAACATGCTTTGGGTGTGCCCAACCACTAGTATTAAATAAAATATATACAAAACCCTATCGTCTTATTTGTTCATCACAAGTTAGCAACAGCCGTGACGGGGAGGGACAGAGAGAGAGAGATGAGAGAGAGAGAGAGAGAGAGAGAGAGAGAGAGAGGAGAGGAGAGAAACTTTTAGCAACATTGGTGGTCAACAACTCTAAGGTATTGCCCTATTTTATTATATCTATATGTTGTGATGATTCATGTGTGTAATCTGCTTATTGTTGGGAAGGAATAGGAGAAACGAGTGTGTTGTTTGGGTGCCAAGTAAGTGGTTGGTGATGAGAAATAATGGGTATAATTCTTAGTTCAAAAAAAATTCTGTAAAGAATCACAAATTTTAAAAATCGAGGAATCATATCAAATGGATGAATTTTGAATTGAAATTTTTACAGTAGATTAATTACATATTGAATTGCATATAAGAATTTTCTCATAAATTTTGGGAGTCAAAATCTATATTAACTGGGGCATTCAAATCTATCTGGAAAACTGGTGTAAAACAGTACCTTTGAAAGTGTCGTTCTCTTTGGGTATAAATCCAAAAATTATCAAATAAATATCATTAGAACTGGTTACAAGTCTAGTTTCTTACATTTTTATCCTTGCATTGATTTCTCTTGTAGAATAAGAAAACCATTAATTTCTTTAAAGTGTTGCGGAAAGAGATCTGTTTGGATATAATTAATTGTAAATAATTATTTTGATATGCAAATCAAGTAAAACCAATTAGGTTTGAAACTTAGGATATATTAGTTGATGTCTGGAGGGTTTTGGAATTTTTCAAATAGCGTGGAGTGGGTTTTGTAATTTTCAAAGTTAACGAATAGATTTGAAAAGCTTGTTTAAAATTCTATTTTATCTTAAAATTACTTTTAATTAAGTTTCGATTTGAACCCATGTCTTGGGTCATTTTAGACCTTGAAGAATATGAACTTAGGTATTATTTCAGAGTAACGGTGAGTGGGGTTTGAGCTGTGTTAGTGCGCTTTAGGGTGGGGTACTTAGTTATTATTTTTTTTAGTATTTTTAAATTAGAAGTGATGTGTAGTTTTCATACTTGGTTCAAGGCACTAGTTGGACTTTCATACTCTATTCGATGATTATATTATTTCGTTTTCAGGTATGTAGTTGCATGTTACATATTTTTATAAATGTTCCCCTACCTTGAACTATTGGAAAAATTAAATTGTTGTTTCAGAACTAAACTATTTTGATAAATTATTATATTATTAAGGAAACTAAATTATTTCTGAAATATATGTGAACTTGGCATACTGTAAACTATTTGTTATGGTCTTATGTTTATAATGGTGAACTACCATGTTTTGCGAAACGGAATTGTATTGATTATTGGAACCATTTGTATATAAAAGTCCAGGGAAATTATTTTACTGTGTGTGGTGACTTTGGCTACTAGGGAACAAATTCGGGTTTGGCCATGATGACTCTAGTGCTCAACGATTGTAAGGAAAAGACCTAGGCTAATCTTGGTGACCTTTAATCGGATTGTCTTAGAGAAAATGCTCGGGTTGCCACCCCGAGGATGACTCTTGGTTCGATATTGGATCCAACGGGCTTATTGCCTTGAGAACAGTGTGGCATGTTACTTATTATTCTTGGTATAAAACGTCATTTATTATGTTCTTAAGAGACATGAATATTTTAACTGTTGAACTGTGGAACCTTCTTTTTGAAACATATTATCTTTATCAATACTGTATGCCAATCTAGTTTCTGTGATATATATCTTATTTTGGAGTTGAACTCGGTTGTCAAAACTGTATTTACTATCTATGTTGCTACTTACTGAGTTATCAGCTGACTTAGTTATTTATCACTTCTAAGTGTTAGAAGGACTTAGAGTGGACTCATGGCGTAGCGGTGACTCAATTGCATGGACCTCTAGGACATTCATTTATTTTGTATTAGATTGTTATGTCAAGTTTGTGCATATTTATTTTTATTTTTATTGAGGTTCATTTAGGATTGTTTTGATATGTGGGCAGTTTATATGCCATAAGTTTGGATGGTATTGATTACGGTCAGTTTTGCCGTTTATACTTGTGGTATGCCACTGGATTGTAGATCTTGTGTGGTAAACTTGGATGGTAGTATTTTTCCAGTGGATTTGATTTCCTTAGAGATAAAGGATTTTGACGTGATATTGGAGATGGATTTATTGATGAAGCATCATGCCTCTGTTAATTGTTTTAGAAAAAGTGTAGTTTTTGCTATGCCAAGACAACATGTGTTTTTCTTTCAAGGAGATAGGAAAGGGTCTTCTATCTGTTTTATTTATTCCCTTTAGGCTAATCGAATGTTGAGAAAAGGGTGTTATGGTTATTTAGCTTGTGTGGTGAGTACCGAATAGCCAGAGTAGAAGTTAGAGGAGTTTCCTGTAGTGAGGGAATTTGTTGATATCTTTCTAGAGGATCTACCTGGTCTTCCTCCAGATCGTGCAGTAGAATTTTCCATTGACTTAGTCCTAGATACAACACTTATCTCTAAAGCGCCCTATAGAATGGCACTGTTAGAGTTGAGGGAGTTAGAAACTCAGTTACAGGAGTTGCTAGACAAAGGTTTTATTACGTCTAGCGTCTCACGTTGGGGAGCACCTGTGTTGTTTGTGAAGAAGAATGATGGGTCTATGAGATTATGTATTGATTATAGGGAACTGAACAAAGTCACAGTGAAGAATAGGTATCCTTTGCCACGCATTGATGACCTATTTGACCAGTTGTAGGGAGCTCAAGTATTCTCTAAGATTGACTTGAGGTCAGGTTATCACCAGTTGAAGGTAAGAGATGAGGATGTTCCTAAGATCGCCTTTAGAACCTGTTATGGGCATTATGAGTTTTTGGTGATGCCTTTTGGTCTCACAAATGCACCAGCTGCATTAATGGATTTGATGAACAGAGTATTTAAACCCTAGCTAGATAAATTTGTGGTAGTATTTATTGATGACATCCTAATTTATTCGAGGAGTAAGGAGGAGCATGAGCTGCATTTAAGGGTAGTATTGTAGATCCTTAGGGAGAAGAGACTGTATGCAAAATTTAAGAAGTGTGAATTCTGGTTGAGCAGTGTATCCTTTTTGGGTCATGTGGTGAGTAAAGATGGGGTATCTGTGGATAGCACGAAGGTGGCAACAATTGTTGATTGGCCACGACTTACTTCTGTGATAGAGGTGCGCAACTTTCTAGGGCTTGTTGGATATTACAGACAGTTTGTGGAAGGATTCTCTCGTATTACTTTGCCACTTACCAATCTCACTAGGAAAGAGGTAAAGTTTGAGTGGAATAATGATTGTGAGTGTAGCTTCCAAGAGCTTAAACAGAGGTTGACATCAGCTCCAATGCTTACCTTACCTACAGATGGGGGTGGTTTTGTGATTTATAGTGATGCTTCACGACAGGGTTTAGGATGTGTGCTCATGCAGCATGGAAAGATGATTGCTTATGGGTCTCGACAGTTGAAAGTACATGAGAGAAATTATCCTACTATAGCTCGACTTTTTGTGCTCCTTTCGGATATGATTAGCCATACAGTTCGGATTCCCGTGGTTCTGAATCTGATCTCACAAGTGCAATGTGAAATAAAAAAACACAAAAGAGTCCAAATTCGGAAAATCTTTTGGAAAATCGATTTTGCATTAAAATGCAAAAAATGGACTGCTTTGCCAGATACAGAGTCGCCACCTAAATATTTTTAAAAAATTTAGGAAACCCATGACCCATGCCAAAGGCTATGTGTCCTTCATCACCAAGATTGTCTCAGCTCGGGAACTTAGGTACGAGAGGGGACGGTCATGAATTGAGCACTCCACTCGCCCGATTAAAGATCTGCCTCTAGCAATCATGATGTGAATCTTATTTACATTATATGTTTTTGTTTTAGTTGTTAGGCTAACATTACTTGTGATGTGCACACAAGTATAGATTAATTTGTAAAAATTGGAAGACTTGATCTTATGTTTGTTTTGAAAATTGTGTTTGAATATATACCACTTGAAAAAGTGATCTTATATGGACATTACTCAAATTATTCCAATTCAAGCAATTAGCCTTCATCCACAGGTATTCAAGCAATTTATCAATTAAGCACTTAGCCTCATGGCAAGCATGCTAGACATGGTAACAACCACACTCATGCGATATGCTAAAGCACAAAAGTGCTCACTTTGTACTCCAAGGCAAGCCAAAAGAAACAAAAGAGTTAAAAAACATGTATGCTCCTAACTAATGCAACATGACTAATGCAACACATGCGATATGCAACTAATAGGCTCGACTACTAATTATGACATATGAATCAATTTGATAGCATGCGTTTTAACACGTATTTAATGAAGTATTTAAACGGTAATGCTTTGTTAGAATGATAAACCGAGCCTTGATGCATGCAAGACAAGTGGATGCAAATCATGGAGTATGCTAAAATAAACTTGATGTTCTAAACTACCCATCATAAGCAAGTAAATAAAAGGGAGAAAGACGTGGGGTTGGAAGATATACACATTATTACATTGCTTGCCCTTACGCAGGAGGGTCTGAATGAATAACCTAGTTAATTAATTACCTAATTAACTAACTATTACAAACCAAATAAATTAGGTAAGCTGCTTAACTAATTATTACAACAACAAATTAATTAACTATTCTAGCTAATTAAAATAAGTACAATACAAAACTAACTAGCTATTCTAACTAATTAATTACAAACTCGCTACTTCAAGCATAATTACAACATTATCTCACGGATCCTGAGGATCGAGGGAGGGCTTATTCATGGATACGGATTTTCACCTCATCTTCTGCTCTACTCTGCTGGAAAAAGGACACTGTCTGGCTAGAAAAAATGGCCGGCAACCTAGAAGTAGTGGCTGGTAGGCCACTAATAGTGGGTTGTCGTCCACTAAAAGTGGCATGCCGGCCACTAATGTTGGTTTTTCCCTGTAGCAATAGAGGACAAACAGAGCACAAACCAGAGTATTTTCAAGGGTTGTTTGTCCACTCTGTCTCTTCTTATCAGCAAACAGGTCAAAAGAGGGGTAGGCTTGATTCGTAAATCATCAATCGACTCAATTTCATTGCATGATGACTTATGAATCAAGGGTTACAATTCAATAAATGCATAACAAAAGACCAACAAAACCTCCTCCCTATCATGGATTGATCAAGGGAAGTAGTTGATCTTGGAAACTTGAACCATTTCATCACCAGAAAGTATGAAATGACCCAAGTTTCCATATGTTCAATTAACGCCTGATTGAACACTAAATTGCTTTATTATCTTGCGTCACTTTTAGTCCTAATTTTATTACTTCATTTTAATTATCTTCCATTCCTTAATCAATTAAGTCTAAAAATAAAGATTAAGTCCTCTAATGGAAAGAAGTATCTAAAACAATTTAGACATGAGAGAGATGTCATGCCGTTGGTAATGAACCCCCAAAGGGATTAAACCATTAAACACAACAACCTCAATCTCAAGCTTAAACAAGCAAGTAGTTTGAAACAACTTTCAAAACAAAGAAAAAGCTAAGAAAGGAGGGAGGTTGCAGAGGTGATTAGAGATGAAAACAAGTATGGAAAGTAAGAAATAAACACTATCAACTCAAATAAGTTGGTGGCTCAGGCCTAAACCACCAAGCCTGTGAGGACCATTACACTACAAGAAGGCTATACAAAGCTCAAATGAAATGAACAATTAAAAATAGTCCACAAAAGTGCTGGAATTAAGATAAAAATAACTACAACAACTAGCTAAAATGTGGAGCAAGTAAAACTAGTACACAAGCACAAGGAGGGGAGGCTAACCCCTCCACTTTTAGGACTTCAAAACATGATTTTTACCTCTGAAAAACCTCTGAAAAATAGTGGTAAAAAACTCAAAAAAAGTTGATGAGAAGGTGGGAAACACAAGGGCAAATGGCTTAGAAACAAGGTTTAAAGAAGGGCTATCAACCCCTCTACCTTTAATGGCCTTAAACCACAAGTTTTAGCCCAAAACTACAGGTAATATATAGCTTAAAAACAACAAGAAAAAGATGAAAAACAAGTGGTGTAGAGATGTTACAAAAGGACTAGAAGGTATACCTCTTAAAAAGGAATGCTTCTATGAGTTACAAACCACCAATTTCACACTTTCAAGTGTCTCAAGAGCTCAAATTCAAGCTCAAATCACCTCAGGAATAAGCTCTCTAGGTTTGGTTTAGAGTATTTAGGCAAAGGCTATGCAAGTTGCAAGAGAGAGAGAGAGAGAGAGAGAGGGAGAGAGAGAGAGAGAGAGAGAGAATTGTAGAGAGAGAGGAATTTTCCAAAATTACTCTTCAAAAATAGTTTCTTACTCCTAAATTTTTCTAACCTTTAAACCATGAGGGAAGGTCATCTATATATAGAAAACCAGGTGTCTATCTCGGAAATATCTGTATAGGAACAGTTGGTGCAGTGTGGGAACAACTGGCAACAAATATCTACAAAAAGATGACTTTTTACACAAGTGGCCAGCAGGCCACTATTAGTAGGCGGCAGGCAAAAATCTGCTTCCAGGCCTGACTTCAAACGAGCATATCTCCTTCATTCGGACTCGATTTTAGGTCATTATTGAGTCTAAATTGAAGCTCTGGAAGTCTAGTTTCCAATGGTGGCGGCCTAATATCTAAATTCTAAGTGTGCAAAAAGATATTCCTATTTTAGTGAAGGCTGCTCATTTCTGTCCTAACGGATTGATGCCTAACTTCTTCCCCAACTAGTTTTCTTCCCTCCCCTTCTATTTTCTTCAACTCCAAACCTCTAAATAAGATGTTTTTAAATATTTTTTAAAGATTTTACCTCCCTTCCATTTATTTCCACTTTGTCCTTACTCGATTTACCAAAAGTGCAATATTTTAAACGAAATGCGAGCCTCGGAACATCGTAGAAATATTTTCAAAAAATATTTTGAAAAGGAGGGTTTTAAGGTCTAAAATAGTTTTGGTCAAAATGGTTTTAGTCAAAATAGGGTGTAAGGTTGGGATTTAGAAGCTCTTCTTACTGAAGAAATCGAACATTTGCACAACATAACTTTCATTATCGAGTGATCAATAAGTGGCACCTAAGTCTTAAGGCCTTCAAAAATGCGGTGTCTACACCTATGCACGACTTGGAGTTAGCAACAGTGATTTTCACTCTTAAGATCTAACGACATTATTTGTATGGATAGTCATGTGAGATTTACATTGATCATAAGAGTTTGAAGTATATTTTCACACAGAAGGAACTAAATTTGAGGGAAAGAGGATGGCTTGAGTTGCTAAAAGATTACGATGTGAATATTTTGTATCATTTGGGGAAGGCAAATGTGGTGGCAGATGTCTTGAGTAGGAAGGTCACAGTTGGAGATGTAGCTGCTTTGTCTATTGAGAGTTGTTTGGTGGAAGACATGAGACGTTTGAGGCTTGAGGTTGTTACGCCTGGTGATAGGGCTTATTGTAGTCAATTGACAGTTCAGCTGACATTGAGAGAACGGATTCATTTAGCTCTGGAGATTGACCCTTAGTGTGAACGTATTAAAGGGGAGATAACAGAGGGTAAGCATGTAGGCTTTGTGGTTAGTGATGATGGGTTGCTTAGATTCTGTAGCCGAGTTTGTGTTCTTGTTGGTGGTGATTTGAGGAAGAAGATTATAATGGAGGCACATAGTTCTAGTTATAACATTCATCCTGGAAGCACTAAGATGTATCAGGATCTTCATGAACATTTTTGGTGGAATCGTATAAAGGGAGATATTGCAGAATTTGTGGTTCAGTGTTTGGTGTGTTAACAGGTTAAAGTAGAACATCAGAAACTCGGGGGGAAACTACAACCCTTACTTATACCAAAGTGGAAGTGGGATCATGTTACCATGGACTTCGTATGCGGATTACCTCACACTAGTAGTAATCACGATGCAGTTTGGGTAGTTGTTGATAGATTAACCATGTCAGCACATTTTATTACAGTTCGGATAAACTATTCTCTAGCTCGATTTGCACAGTTGTATGTGAAGGAGATTGTTATATTGCATGGTTCACCTGTGTCAATAGTGTCAGATCGGGACCCTCGTTTTGTGTCTAAGTTTTGGGGTGCGTTACAGTTAGCTATGGGTGCTCGGTTAAATTTTAGTTCAGCTTATCACCCTTACACAAATGAGCAATCAGAGAGGACTATTCAAACCCTTGAGGATATGTTGAAGGCTTGTGCTTTGGAGTGGAGAGGTAATTGGGATGATTATTTGCTGCTCATGGAGTTTGCATTTAATAATAGTTATCATTCTAGTTTGGGAGAAGTTCCTTATGAGGCTTTGTATAAGAGGAAGTGTAGGTCTCTTTTGTGTTGGTATGAGATTAGTAAGAGGCAAATGTTGGGACCTGATTTGGTAGAGGATGCTATATAGAAAATTATCTCCATCAGAGAGAAATTATTGATTGCTCAGAGTAGACCAAAAAGTTACGCTGATCATCATAGAAGAGATTTAGAGTTTCATGTGGGGGATATGGTATTCTTGAAAGTATCACCATGGAAAGGAGTCATCAATTTTGGAAAGAAAGGAAAGTTGAGTTCTAGATACATTGGACCATTTGAGGTATTGGAGAAGGTTGGTGAGGTTGCGTACCGTGTTGCTTTACCCCCTAGGTTGGCAGGAGTGCATAATGTGTTTCACGTGTCTATGCCAAGGAAATGTGTGCACAGTCCGTCGCATGTGATAGATTATGAGCCGCTTCAGATTAGAGAGAATTTTTGTATGAGGAGATGCCCGTTCAGATTTTGGATTTGAAAGAGAAAATGTTGCGTACAAAGGCCATTAGATTGGTTAAGGTACTGTGGCATAATCATCTGGTTAAAGAGGCGACTTGGGAACGCGAGGACGAGATGCGCAAGAAGTACCCACATCTATTCTTATGATTTACTCAAGTTAGTTTCAAGGACGAAACTTTTCTTTTAGGGGGGGAGAATGTGAGAACCCAAATATACAAATCAAATAAATAATTAAATAATAATTATTTTACAATCTCAAATATTTTCTTGTGAATCTTTAAGTGCAAACTAAATATTATTGGAGGGCCTTTTAATTAATTTTAAAACCTAAAATAAATTTATGGTGAAAGTCTTTAATTTAGAGGCAAGATTTATTATTATTTTTTTTAATAAAATAAATAGAGAAGGGGGTGTGACTTGAATTCTAGACCATAATTTGATAAATAATGGTCTTACCATTTGAGTTGCATACAATATATTTAAACATTTTGTATATTATTTATTTGTTTGACCTACATATGCTTTGGGTGTGCCAAACCACTAGCATTAAATAAAATATACACAAAACCCTACCTTTTTATTTGCTCATCACAAGTTAGCAGCAGTTGTGAGAGAGAGAGAGAGAGAGAGAGAGAGAGAGAGAGATTTGAGAGAAACTTTTAGCAACATTGGTGGTTAATAACTCTAAGGCATTGTCCTATTTTATTATATCTATATATTGTGATGGTTCATGTGTGTAATCTGCTTGTTGTTGGGAAGGGGTAGGAGAAACGGGTGTATTGTTTGGGTGCCAAGTCAGTGGTTGGTGATGAGAAATAATGGGCATAATTCATAGTTTAAAAAAAATTCTGTATAGAACCACAAACTTTAAAAATCGAAGAATCATATCAAACATATGAATTTTGAATTGAAATTTTTAATGTAGATTAATTATATATTGACGCATATCAGAAATTTCTCATAATTTTTGGGAGTCAAAATCTATATTAACTGGTGCGTTTAAATTTGTCTAGAAAATTGATGTAAAACAGTACCTTCGAAAGTGTCGTTCTCTTTGGGTATAAATTCAAAAATTATCAAATTAGCATCATTAGAACCAGTTACGAGTCTAGTTTCTTAAATATTTAGCCTTGTATTGATTGCTCTTGTATACTAAGAGAACCATTAATTTCTTTAATGTGCTACAGAAAGCGACCTGTTTGGATATAATTAATTATAAATAATTATTTTGATAAGAAAATCAAGTAAAACCAATTGGGTTTGAAACTTAGGATATATTAGTTGATATCTGGAGGGTTTTGGAATTTTTCAAACAGCATGGAGTGGGTTTTGTAATTTTCAAAGTTACTGAATAGATTGGAAAAACTTGTTTAAAATTCTGTTTTATCTTAAAGTTACTTTTAATTAAGTTTCGATTTGAACCCATGTCTTGGGTAATTTTAGACCTTGAAGAACATGAACTTAGGTATTATTTAAGAGTAATTGTGAGTGAGGTTTGAGCTGTGTTAGCGTGCTTTAGTGTGGGATACTTAGTTATTATTCTTTTTAGTATTTTTAAATTAGTAGTGACGTGCAGTTTTCACACTTGGTTCAGGGCAATAGTTATTATTTCGTTTTCAGGTGTGCAGTTGCATGCTATATATTTTTATAAATGTTCCCCTACCTTGAACTATTGGAAAAATTAAATTGTTGTTTCAGGACTAAACTGTTTTGATAAATTATTATATTATCAATGGAATTAAATTATTTCTGAAATATGTGTGAACTTGGCATACTATAAACTATTTGTTATGGTCTCATGTTTATAATGGTGAACTACCATGTTTTGCAAAACTGAATTGTATTGATTATTGGGACCATCTTTATATAAAAGTCCAAGAAAATTATTTCACTGTATGTGGTGACTCTGGCCACTAGGGAACAAATCTGGGTTGGGCTATGATGACTCTAGTGCTCAAGGATCGTCTTTGAGAAAAGGCCCTGGTTGCCACCCTGAGGATGACTCTTGGTTCGATATTGAATCCAATGGGCTTATTGCCTTGAGAACAGTGTAGCATGTTACTTGTTATTCTTTGTACCTAGAAAATTATTAGTAATCATGTTGTAATATGTTTTAAGTGGAAAATGTCATTTATCATGTTCCTGAGAGACATGAATATTTTAACTGTTGAACTATGGAACCTTCTTTTTGAAACATATTATCTTTATCAAAACTGTATGCCAATCTAGTTTTTGTGATATATATCTTATTTTGGAATTGAACCCTGTTTTCAAAACTGTATTTACTATCCATGTTGCTACTCACTGAGTTAGCAGCTAACTTAGTTGTTTATCACTTCTAGGTGTTAGAAGGACATAGAATGGACTCATGGCGTAGCGGGGACTCAATTGCATGGACCTCTAGGACATTCATTTATTTTGTATTAGATTGTTATGTCAAGTTTGTGCATATTTATTTATATTTTTATTGAGGTTCATTTAGGATTATTTTGATATGTGGGCTGTTTGTATCCTATATGTTTAGATGGTATCGATTATTTATACTTGTGGCATGTCACTAGATTGTAGATCTTGTGTGGTAAACTTGGATGGTAGGATTTTTCCAGTGGATTTGATTTCCTTAGAGATGAAGGATTTTGACATGATATTGGGGATGGATTTGTTGATGAAGCATCATGCCTCTGTTAATTGTTTTAGAAAACGTGTAGTTTTTGCTATGCCATGACAACATGTGTTTTTCTTTCAGGGAGATAGGAAAGGGTCTTCTATCTATTTTATTTCTTCCCTTCAGGCTAACTGAATGTTGAGGAAAGGGTGTCATGGTTACTTAGCTTGTGTGTTGAGTACCGAACAGCGAGAGCAGAAGTTAGAAGAGTTGCCTATAGTGAGGGACAACATCGAAGCAAGATGAGCTTCCTATGACTGACAGAGTGTACTACAATTACAACAGCTAAGAAATTTCATCGGCGGCTCTCAAGACAATTCTCAAGCGCATAAAATTGGCTTTGGCTTCCAAAGGCGGCAAAGAGGCCGATGTAAATTTAGGTTGTCTCTCGAGCATGGTTTTCATCTCCAAACGACAATAAAGCCTCGAATTGCTTCGCATAGCTCTCCGCTTAAATGACAACCCATACTTACCCAAAGTCAAAGTCTTTTGTTTGGCTGATGTTTTCGACAAAGACAATTTTAGTGGTATTCCCATGGAAGACAGTGGTTGCATTGTCGGTGTTATGAGAATAAAGAGAGAGAGAGAGAGAGAGAGAGAGAGAGAATATAACTCTGTATATATTTCAATGAGTGAATTTATACAATAGAAGGCCTGTATATATAGACAAAGAACGAGTATCCTACAAGAAGTCTAACTATGAAAATACAAGTATATCTAGGAAAACAATACTTATCCTACAAGAAGTCTAACTATGACAATACAAGTATATCTAGGAAAACAATACCTAATATATCTTGGAATATATACCATATATACATTAATACCCCCTCAAGCTCAAGGTGGTAATGCAAATATCAACTTGAGCTTGGAAAGTAAGTCAGAAAAGTGTCTTGGAGGATGAGCCATGGTGAAGATGTCGGCTGTCTAATCAGCAGAGGCAATAAAGATAAGATGAATAGTGCCACTAGTAACATGTTGTTGTATAAAGTGACAATCAATCTCAATATGCTTGGTGCGATCATGGAAAACATCATTATGTGCAATTTGAATAACACTTTGATTGTCACAATAGAGGTTAGTGGCAGTAGGATCAAAAACTCCCATATCAGAAAGAAGCCAATGAAGCCACACAAGCTCTTGAGTAGTGTCAGCAAGAGCATGATACTCAGCCTCAGTACTAGAATGAGCAACAAAAGTTTGCTTCTTGCTATGCTAGGCAATGAGAGAGTCATCTAAGAAGAAACAAAACCCTGTAGTAGAACGGTGGTCAGTAGGATTCTCTGTCCAATCTGCATCAGAAAACACGTGTAGCTGTAGAGAAAAGTGTGCTGAGTAGTGAAGACCATGAAACATAGTGCTTTTGAGATAGTGTAAAATGCGAACCAGAGCATCCTAGTGTGGAGAGTGCGGAACAACCATGAACTGACTGACAATGTGAACAACATAGGCAATGTCTGGACGAGTAACTGTGAGATAGACAAGAATGCCAACTAGTTGACGATATAAAGTAGTATTAGATAACAGGTGGCCATCAAGAGGTGTGAGACGAGTCTGAGGATCAACTAGGGTAGGTGCAGTCTTGCAATTAGTAAGAGCAGCATGAGCTAAGAGATTAGATGTATACTTGGCCTGGGTGAGAAAGTAACCAGTAGGATCTTGAGAAATTTCTAAGCTGAGGAAGTAGTTAAGTAGACCCAAATCTTTCATCTCAAATTGGCGACTGATGAATTTTTGAAGACTAGTAATACCCACTGTGTCATCACTAGTGATGATCATATCATCCACATAGAGAAGAAGAAGAATAATACCACACTCTGTGCTGTGTATAAACAAAGTAGAATCATGGGCACTGGAGGAGAAATCAAAGTTATGAATGGTAGAACTGAACTTGGCAAACCAAGCACGAGGAACTTGTTTCAAACCATACAAAGCACGACGAAGTTTGCAAACTTTGGTGGATAGAACTAAGGAACCAGAAGCAGGTTGCATATAAACTTCCTCAATGAGATCACCATTAAGAAAAGCATTCTTGACATCTATTTGACAAAGAATCTAATGGCGAGTAGCAGCAATGGCAAAGAGGTTACGAATTGAAGTAAGACGAGCAACGGGGGCAAATGTTTCCTTATAATCAATCCCATATTTTTGAGTAAACCCTCGGGCAATGCTCAATGGAACCATCAAAATGAGTTTTGATCTTGTAAAACCATTTGCAACTAATAGCACTCTTTCCAAGTAGAGGGTCAATTATATCCTAGGTATGAGTTTTATCAAAAGCTTGCAGTTCATCAGTCATGGCTTGCTGCCAAAGAGGGTTAGAGCAAGCCTCTCGATAGGAAGTAGGTTCATGAAAAGAAAAAGTAGGAGAACCAATAATGAAATCACGAAGAAGTTCAGAAGGTTGTGTTACCCGAGTATAATGACGAATAGGTACCTCTAGTGTAGAAAATGATGGAGTAGAATCAATGGATGCATAAGGCTCACTATGAAAGGGAATGAAGACAGGAGTAGGAGCAAGAACAGGAGCAAGAGCAGGAGCAGGCTCAGGATCAGGAGGTGGAGCAGCAGGATCAGGAGGTGGAGCAGAATCCTCAGGATGGGCTGGAGTCATCATGTCAGAAGTAGGGTTTGTATCAAGCTCATCAAATAGAAGAGAAGGATTTGTAAAAAATGGTGTAGTAGGAGGAGTGGACAATTGAAAGTTAGATAGACAAAAGAACATCTTGTGTTCCCAAAATACCACATGAAGAGAGACACAGAGACGACAAGAAAGAGGATCCCAACAACGATAACCTTTATGTTCATTCCTATACCCCAAGAAACAACACAAACGGGCACGAGATTCTAATTTGGTATGTTCATGAGGTTGAAGAATAACAAAACAAGCACATCCAAACACACGAAGACTAGTATAGGCAGGAGGTGTGCCATACAGACGCTTATATGGGGTTTGATTGTTAATGGTAAGGGAAGGGACATGGTTGATAGTATAGACAGCTGTGAGAGCAGTTTTCGCCCAAAAATGTTCAGAACAAGAAGAAGATATTAAAAGAGCATGGACAGTGGCTAAGATATGACGATGTTTGCGCCCAGCAGGACCATTTTGTTAGGAGGTACCAAGACAAGAATAGTGAGAAAGTGTACCATTTTGACGAAGGAATCTCAAAAAATGAGTTTCTTTATTTTCCTGGGCATTATCAGCATGGAAAATTTTGATGGTGGAAGAAAACTGAGTTTTGACCATTTGTGAAAAATCATAGTATATTTGGTGTAGCTCAGAATGAGATTTCATAAGAAATAACCTAGTAAAACAAGTGAAATCATTAACAAATATGAAATTTAGATCCCCCTAGAGTGGTATTAGGTGACGGCCTCCAAATATCAGAGTGTACGAGATCAAAAGGTGCATGAGACATAGAGGTACTGGCATGAAATGGTAAAGTAGGTTGTTTGGTAAGTTGACAAGATAGATAGTCTACTTTATCATTTGGAACATGACCTAATGTAGACACCCCATTTTTGACCGTCCTTAAGACTTAGACGTCATCGTTTGAATACTCGATGGTCATTCATGTTTATGTTCGTTTTGAACGCCTGAAGTTCTTGGCGGAGTGCCTTGCTTTTAAGCCTTTGAAACTTGTCTATTTTGTGCTTGATTGTGGACCAAGAGCTTGTTGCTTCAAGCATGGAGGAGAGGGTGGCCTGTCGGCCAGCCCTACAACCCATCGGCCATTAGTGGTGGTTGGTCTGCTACACTGATGGCCGATCGGCCACCAATGATGGTCGGCGGCCATTTTTCTTCTTTTTCAGATATTTCTTTGCCAACTGTGCTAGCTGTTAATCATTGATGCTCATCTCCATACAGGTGTATGGAGGGATGAATACAAGCTCTAATCTTGTTTTTTTATATATAGGGGGGGGTCTCTCCCCCATTTTAGAGGGTTAGATAATTTTGAGCAAATTTCTCCCTCTCTCTCTAGAATTCTCTCTCTCTTCTCTTGTTTATGCTTGATAGTTAGAATTCTCTACAATTTTGCACTAAGACCCTTAACCAAACATCTTCATCTTGGAGCTGAGGTTCTTTGAGGCTTAGTTTGAGCTCCTAAGGGTGGTTTAAGCTCATAAAAGTGGTTGATTTGTGTTGTGCTTCAAGAGGTAAAGGTCTTGACTTGTAAGCTTTATTTTGAACACTTGCTTTGCCATCTTTTCACACTATTTTGAGATGGCTTTCAACTGTAAAAACCTCTATTTTTTAGCCCTAAAAATGGTTGTTTAAGCCTATTTTAAGCTAGGGGGTTGTCTCCCCTTTTTGCTCTTTGGCTTGTGAAGCCTTTTATGCCATTTCTTACCATCTTCAAATCAAAATTTTTGGCCCTTTAAACCACTGAAATCCAGAGTTATTTTAGTGGAGAAAATCAAATTTTGAAGTCCAAAAGTGGAGGGGTTAGCCTCCCCTCCTTGTGTCTTGCTCTCATGCCTAGGTTGCTTCACATGTTAGCTTGATTTTCTAGCTTAACTTAGTTTAATTCAAGCATGTTTTAAGCTCTATTTGGGCATGTTTCAACTATATTTTTGGTTGGTTGGAACACTTGTTACTTCTTTTTGTACTTGTAGTGCAATTGGACTTGCTAGTCTAGCATGCTTAATGATTTAGCCTATTATTCTAGCTTGTGTTAGCTTAACTCCAGCATGTTTTTGTTATTGTTTTGACATGCTTTAACTCTGTTTTGGGTTGGCTAAGTCCTTTGAGGCTTGTATTGCATGGCTATAGTGTAATGGTCTTCACTAGCTCATTGTTTGAGGCTTTAAGCATGAAGTGTTTGAGTGGCTTGCATTTTGTAGTGTCTCTTAACATGTGATTTCAGTGTATATAGCTCTGTCACATGCTCATTTATTTCACTCTTTCATTGCTTTTGAGAGTTGTGTTTTGAGTCTTGTTTGTAAGCTAACATGTGAGCATGTTTTTCTAGCCTTTTGAGCCTCAACCTCAGCATGATTTAGCCACTATTTTGGCATGTTTTAACTCTGTCTTGAGTTAGTTTGGCCCTTTGAGGCTTGTATTGTGTAGTTGTGGTGCAATCTCCTTCACTAGCTTAATGTTTTAGGCTCTTAGCATGACTTGCATGTGTTGTTTTCATGATTTAGTGTCCTTTTACATGCCATTTCAGCATTGAAATATCTGCAACCTCCCCTTATTCTTCACTCTTTACTTTGTTTTGAAAGTGACTTTGAGCCCCTTGTTGGCTTGAGTGTGGAATTGAGGCCCTCATGCCTAATGGTTTAATTCCTTCGGGAGTTCATTACCAGCTGCATGAGACCTCTTTCATGCTCAAGGTACTTGTGGCTTAAGCCCTCTTTCTAATCAGAGGACTCTCACTTTGGACTTAATCGGTTAAAGGACTAATCAGTAATGTAAAATGTGTAATTAAAACATGACAAGTAAAACTTGAGCAAGTTAAGCATGTTGTGTTGCATTACATGTATTTGGATCGGACGTTAATCCAAACACAAGAAAAATGGGACGTTTCATACTCAAAGTGATGAAATGTGCCACTTTTCTTGGTCACCGTCACCCTTGATCGTGCATGATAGGGTGGTGGTTATTTTAGTCTTGTTTGTGCATTCATTGACCTTGTACAAGCTTGGCTCTTTAGCCATCATGCATTGAAAATGCTTGGTTGATGGCTTGAGAGCCAAGAGCTATACTCTTTTGAGCTTGAGAGATGATAATGAGGGTAACAGTACTTGCATTTCTTGAAAATACACTGCTTTGCCTCTGTTTGTCTCTGTTGCAGCAAAAAAGGAAGTTCAAAGGAAGGGTTGGCCGGCCGGCCACCAGTGGTGGCCGACAGCCACAAAAAGTGGCCAACCGGCCACAAGTAGTGGCCAACAGCCACCTATGGTAGCCGACCGGCCATCAGTGAAAAATTTGCACAGTGTGTTCCAAAGGTGGAGCAGAGGTATTCTGGAAGTTGGCATAATTTTCAGAGGTTCAAAGATGTGCAAACAGAGGTGGCAACGGCGAGGCAGTGGTATTTTCGGGTAGAGAATTCGAGCATGCATGTATCGCTCGCCCCTCGAGGCCATTTACTTTCTTTGTTTAATTAGTTAATAGTAGCTAATTCATTCATTTACGTGTTGTAATTATTTAATTAGCTTAGATAGTTAATTAGTTTAATTGCTTCAATTAGCTTAGCATAGCTAGTTATTCAACTGTTGTAATAATTAATTAGCTAGAATAGTTAATTAGTTTTGGTTTGTAATAGTTAGCGTAATTAGCATAGCTAGTTAGCTTAATCATTCGGACCCTCCTTTGAGAGGGAACAATGTTGTAATAAGTGTCCGTGCGTATGGGCATGCCTTCCAACCCCGCGTCTTTCTCCCTTTTATTTAACCGCTTTCGATGGTAAATTAGGGTCATCTTCAATTAGCATTCCTTATGCTTGCATGTTGCATCCATGCATTTGTATTGCATGCACCGGGGCTCGGCGCATCATTCAAACTGCATTGTATTTCAATACTTATTTGAATACATGTTTTAAAGCATGTTATCAAATTGAATCATATGTCATATTAGTAGCTGAGCCTATTAATTTCATATTGCATGTATTGCATTAGGCATTTTGTATAGTTAGGATCATGCATTTTTCTAACTAGTTTTTGTTTTGGCTTGGAGTACTCGGTACGCTTTTACGCCTTAGCATACTTGCATGAGTGTGAGTGTTGGCATGTTCGCATGCTTGCCATGAGGCTATTTGCTTAAATGATTAACTGCATGAATACCTGTGGATGAAGGCTTTATTACTTGAATTGGAACAATTCAACAAATGCGCATTTTAAGCCTACTTTGCGAAGTGGCAAAATCATGTTTCAAGCCCATCATGTTTGATGGCAAATCCGTGTTTTAGCCCACTTGAGGGTGGCAATTTCAAACCATTTTTGCAAACAAACATAAGTCGTTTTGTTTCAATTCTTGCGACTTGAGTCTATACTTGCTTGTGTGCACCACATAGTAAAGTTAGCTAATAACTGGATAAGAACACATGAGATTTATAAAACAACATATCATGATTAGTAGAGGCCGATCCTTTGATCAGGCGAGCGGGGGTGCTCATTTCAGGACCTTCCCCTCTCGTACTCAAGTTCCCGAGCCGAGGCAACTTTGGTGATGACAGACACGTGGCCTTTGGCATGAGTCAGGGTTTCCTAAATTTCCCTAAAATAAAATATTTAGGTGACGACTTTGTAATTTGGCAAAGTAGTCCAGTTTTGGCTTTATTCGATTCAAAATCTGATTTTCTAAAATGATTTGCCGGATTGGACTCTTTGGTGTTTATCGGTTTCACATTGCACTTGTGAGACTAGATTCAGAACCGTGACAGGAGTCTGAACTGGAGGACCAATTCGAGCTCTCCGAGAGGGGGGCACGAAAAAGTCGAGCTACAGTTTCTGGCAACTCCGCTGGGGATTTAGAGAACTTGACTAGAACTCATGATGTATTGTTTTTATTTATACTTATGTGTTTCTGTGCATTGCATTTGCATTGGTGCGCCTAAGTCGCAGTGTTTGCCATCTGCTATTCCTAAACGGTTTTCCAAAGGCTTGCTTGGAAAAGCTTGCCATAAGGTTGACTGGTTGCGGGCTCTGCCACGATGGGAACATAAACCTTGGATCTAGATCACCGCTGTACCGTTTGATCCTCCTTTCACTTCTCGGTGTTAGGAGTGAGAGGTATGTTAGGTGGTCTTGCTGAGGCACCCTTTTTGACCAATCAACCTAGTTGCATATCGGAAGCTTTAGAGACTGTTCCAAACTAGGACATGTTGCTCACCCGAATGTAGGTTTGTTTGAAATCATTTGCTTGCATAGCGAACCCCTAGTTCCTGACGAAATTAGGACAGGGAAACCCTACCGCACCATAGGGGTGCTTTGTCTCTCACTTGCTTGATACGTGCTTTTAGAGTGAAACTCTGCAGGAATGTATGTATCAGTTATAAGTCTGGGTATTAGTTTGAAGAGTATCAGTTTGGGGAAGAAATCAGTGTTTGAGTACAGATTGTCGAGCTCATGATTACGACTGTGTGTTGTTTCTGTCTGAGTCGAGGTGCTGTGCGTTTTCTGATTTTTGTTTCTTTTGCTTTATTTTCTTTTTGCAAGGTAGTATTTTCACAATTGCTTTCGACGAGGCAGTTACCCCCCAAGCACTCTGGACTAGAGTAAGGCGGCTTTATCGATCTGGGGATCTTGTGAGAGAAAAACCAGTGTTTGCTTCGCTACCCTCGGTTACAAGACGGAGGAGAGTTCGGCATAATTCACCGGTTTGTTAGTCACCTGTGCTCAACGAAGTCCAGTTTACTACTTCCACTTCAGAAAGAGAATATACATCGGATCTGATAGATCAGCACCCCATAGACAACATGGAGGATATGTTGCATCAACTTCAGCAGACCATCGAGGCCACGCAGTGGGATGCTGTTTGCCAAGCAGAAGTCACCATCTGCCAAGCAGAAATTGCAGCCCAGCAGGCTGAGTTAATCGCCAAGCTTTAACAGCAACAGTAACAGCAACCACAACAAGCAGCAGCGTCTGCTTCATATCTACTCCCAGTCAGGGTTCCGATACTTGGGGATACAACCAATGTCCAGGAAAATGCGAGCATTCCAGTGGAGCCAGTTCCACCCCAGACTTCCAAAACACCGGTCTACCCAATAGAGGCTCCCTTTGAGTTCGAGGTGGACCCTACCGCTCTGAAAGTGAGTAAGCTTGAAAAGCTATTTAAAAGGGCTCAGGGTGTCAACTTGATCCTGGACATAGAGGACGGTTATATAGATTCGGTGGTGATACTGCCGGATAAATTTAAGATATCGCATATAGACCGCTTCGACGGTTCGAGTGATCCCATGGTCCATTTGTGGCTGTTTTTAGATATTCTGCGGCTGATGGGCTTGTCCAGACTGCAGAAGTTATCCCTCTTTGGTCGAACCATGTTAGGAATCGCGGCCATCTGGTACGCTAAACTCGACAATTTTGTAAAAAGAAATTGGAAGGAGATGGCTGAGGCCTTCGTACTGCAGTACTCCTATAACGCACAAATCGAGGTCACAACACGTGATCTCGAGGAAACCTGCCAAGAGCAGAAGGAGGGATTCTCCGACTTTGTAACTAGATGGAGGGCCAAGGCCTCCATGATGACAACCTGACCAGCTAAAAAGGATCAGATCCAGATGGTGGTCCGTAACTTGCAACCAAGATTGCTGCAGAAAATGATAGTCCTACCTCTGTCAACGTTTGCTGACCTCCACAAGATAGGGTATAGATAGAGGATGCGATAAAACATGGTCTGATTGACCATGAGAAGGAGCAACCCAAGAGGGCTTTTGTACGTAGTTCGAATGTGGCCACGAGTAGTAGTGCAGCTGTGAGGACCTGTGATGTTGGTATGGCCACCACCACACCGAAAACAACTAGCCCCTTTACCGGTACATCCAGAACCACCCCGCAACCTGCAAAGTACCCACCCCAGGGCAGAGGGTTTTCACTCCACTTTATATGTCTCCATCAGCGGCTTTGAGGGTCCTGATCAGAAAGGGGCATCTAAAGCCCCCAGAATCGCATCCATTGCCTAATCCCCTCGCTCCTACACATAACCTGGCCAAATACTGCGCCTTCCACCAGTAGCATTGTCACGATACCGACCTATGCTTTAGACTCCGTTATGAGATTCAGGATCTCATTGACAACAAAGTGATAACGCCTCCTGAGAAGCCTAACGTCATTACAAACCCCCTTCCACCACATAACTAAGCCCCTCCACCTAGGCAAATAAACCTTATCCAAACAATGGCCGTCCCATACGACCCTAGCATATACATCACCCCCTCTCACCTGCCTAAGCCGGCACTGTTCCTCCCAGAAAGCACAGACTTGTGCATGATGAATGCGTCGATGTCCCAACCTCGACCAGTGGTGGTGACTGTGGAAAAGAAAGGAAGGATGGCCTTGGTAGATAATGGAAATGTTGGTTCAGAACCTGAGGGATCTGTGGACTTAGCAGAAGAGGAATACAACCCTTGCCACTATATTGCACCAGCCGATCAGCGTAGATGGGCCGGGGTGATGTATATGCTCGTGTTGTAGGTAGATGGCAATATATGGATGAGGTTGAGGTAGGCAGGAGATGTTTGGTCATTGGGGTCTAGAGGTGGAGCTATCGTTCGATTGTTGATGAGATTCTGGACCTCATAACGAAGGCAGTAGCAACGATCGGTGCCATGACCGCGTTGTTGGTGATACACGCAGTATTTGGAGGGGTTATGTCTGGCAGGGAGTGGGTCAGGAAAAGGTTGAGGATCAAGGGGTTTGAGATACCCTCTTTCCATCAAGACTTTTAGTGCGCTAGTCAGGCTCATATAGAGGGGGGTGAAAGTTCTGCCCTGAGCTCGGGCTTGGCTAGCTGTTTGTAGGCTTGGATTGGCAAAAGGATCGGCTATGGCGACTGTATTGATCTCAATGGGTTTGGGAATAGTGCTACTACCAGCATTGGTACTCCCTACAAAAACCCTCATTATCGGTTCACTTGTTCTGGGAACGATCCCACTGTTGAACGCATTCTCGATCTGAACACCCAGTTCATGCAAACTTTTGAAAGTGGATAGTGGAACGACTATCAACTTTTGCAACATATCAGGCTCAAGGTTGCGCACCATCATCTGCACTTGTTCCCTCTCAGAAGGCCGATCTGTCATCTGTGCTGCCTTTGCTCTCCATCTTGCAATAAATTCCACAGAAGGTTCTGTAGGATTTTGATGGGTTGCTTCAAGCTCTTGGGTGGTCATTTCAACTTAGGTATTGTAAGAATATTGATCAACAAAGGCCTCAGCCAATTCTTCCTAGTTCTGTTTCACTGTATTCTCCAACTTGGCATACTAAGTGGCTGCTACACTCAATAGGGTTCTTCCATACAGAAAGAGTTTCTGTGGCTTAGTCAGACCCATCGGCTTTAGGACATCCAAGAAAAGCTGGATATGTACCATAGGATCTCCAGACCCATCGAAACGGTCAATATATGGCATTTTGAATCTGTCTGGGAGCCGTACAGCAACCTCGGGGTACCCATCTTCAATGTCGGGAATGGAGTTAAGTCCCTGTGCCTTTTTGAATTGCTTCTCAAGGTTAGTAATTTTTAATGAGGTCGAGTCGAGCTCATGAATATCAAGGGAATAAAGCCTCTCCTTAGGCTGCACCAGGGGTCTGAAAACTTGAGCTTGAGCTAACCCTTCTCGAAGATTTGGACCCTGCAAATCTTTGGCCGGCGGAAGTAGGTCAAAGTTTGGCTGGGGTCCCGAGACCGGATGTGTAGCAGATGCCCCAGATGGGTATTGCGTCTTAGCATTGGTCTCATCCTGCACGGCAGTTCCCTAATTTAATGCTGCTATCACAGCTACAACTTCTTCCGAACCCTGTGCCATCATGGTCTGCTGAGTTTGAACAAAGGTGATGTGACTGGTGACTGTCAGATCAGTTGAACCGGTGAGCCCTGACGGGCCTTTCTTTGCCTTGCCTCGGCGAAGGAAACACTGGTTGCCCTTGAATGGAATCTCTGACCTAACAAAGTCTATCAACACAAGTCCAATGCACCTGGGGGAAATCAGAGCCTTCTGAAGCTATAGTTCTAGGACTACCTTGCAAAAGAGAAAACAGATAGCATCTTAGCCCACTTTCATCAAAACAAATATGAGCATAGCTGAATGACTGTGTTCTCTATACTGAATTTTGCCCAAAATTCTGCCTGTAAATTGATACCCTCAGGCCGATACACAAACTTGCAACTGATACATACATTCCTGTAGAGATACACTCTAAAAGCACATAGCAAGCAAGTGAGAGCCAAAACACCCCTATGGAGGGGTAGGGTTTCCCTGTCCTAGTTTCGTCAGGAGCTAGGGTTTCACTACGTACGCATGCGGTTTCAAACAACCTACAATCGAGTGAGGAACCTGTCCTAGTTTGGAACAGTCTCTAAAGCTTCCGATATGCACTAGGTCGAATGGTCAAAAAGGGTGCCTCGGCAAAACCGAGGTTTGTGTTCCCATCGTGGCAGAGCCTGTAACCGGTTAGCCTTATGGCACGCTTTTACAAGCCAGCCTCCGACAAAACGTTCAGGAATATCAGATGGCAAATACAGTGTCCTAGGCGCACCAATGCAAATGCAATGCAAATAAACACATAAGTGTAAACAAAACAACATATCATGATGTTCGAGTCAAGTTCTCTAACTCCCCAGCAGAGTCGCCAGAAACTGTAGACCTCCCGAACTCGCTCCGCGCGCCCCCCTTTCGGAGAGGGCACGGATTGGGTTCTAGCTACTACAGTTCGAACTCCCGTCATGGTTCTGAATCTAATCTTACAAAGTGCAATGTAAGACTGATAAATCACCGAAGAGTCCAAATCCGGCAATTGGTTTTGAAAAATCAATTTTGAATCAAAAGCGCCAAACATGGACTGTTTTGCTAGATTTCAGAGTTGCCACCTAAGTGTCCATTATCACCAAAGTTGCCTCGGCTCGAAAATTTGGGTACGAGAGGGGAAGGTCCTGAAATGAGCACCCCCGCTCGCCCGATCAAAGATCGGCCTCTACTAAACATGATATGTTGTTTTTGAAAACACATGTGTTCTTATTCCGATTATTAGCTAACTTATTATGTGATGCACACAACATACAAGTATAGACTCAATTACGTGGATTGGAACAAAACAACTCATGTTTGTTTTTTAAAGTGGTTTGAAAGTGCTTCTCGCAAGTAGGCTAGAATGCGGATTTGCCACCCTCAAGTAGGCTTGAAAACATGATCTGCCACTCCAAGTGGGCTTAAAATGCACATTTTGATGAATTGTTCCAATTCAAGGAATGAAGCCTTCATCCATAGGCATTCATGCAGTTAAACACTCAAGCATTCTATCATGGCAGTCACTTACACGCATGCAAGGATGCTAAAGCATAAACACTTAGAGTGTATTCCGAGCCAAAATAGAAGCTATGTTAGAAATCAATGCATGATCTTAGCTTATGTTTGAAATGCCTAATGCAACACATCCAAAATGTAACTAAGTAGGCTCGGCTAGCTAAGATGGCATATGAATGCAACACTTGATAACATGCTTTGAAACACGTATTCAAGTAAATGTATTGAAATACAATGCAGCTTGAATGATGCGCCAAGCCCCGCGCATGCAAGACAAATGAATGATGTACGCATGCAAGCATAAGGATGCTAATTGAAATATGCCCTAAAACTAACCATCAAAAGCTGATAAGTAAAAGGGAGAAAGATGTGGGGTTGGAAGACATGCATCACACACACGCACACTTATTACAAAATTTTGCCTCTCGACGGAGGGTCCGAATGAAAGAGAGCTAACTAGCTACACTAATTAAGCTAACTATTACAAATCAACTAATTAACTAACTTAGCTAATTAATTATTACAAAACAAATCGATTAATTAAGCGCATTAACTAATTAATTACAAAATCGGCGAATTAGCTAACTAAGTAAATCAGCTAAAACAGTTAAAAGAGGTCCTCGGGGCGAGGGGTGCATGCATGCTCGATCGCCTCGCTTGGAAATCCATTACTACACCCAGAATTGCCTCTGTTTGCATTTGATTTGATCTCTGAAAAGTGCACTAACTTCCAGATTGCTTCTAGTCCAACATGGGGACCTCCTGGTAGGCTGTTGACCAGAAAAAGGGGTTGTAGACCAGAAAAAGTGGTCGGTCGACCACCCTCACTGCTCGGCCGACCAGAAAATTTGCCAAGCTCTAGTTTTGCTGCAACAGAGAACAATAAGGGGCATAGCAGTGTATTTGCAAGATATGTGTGCACAACCACCCTCCCTATCATTTCTCAAGCTCAAGGGAGTACGGTACTTGACTCTCAGGCCACCAACCGAGCATCATCAATGAATGCACAAATAACTCATAAGGGCCTCCACCTCTATCATGCTTGATCAAGAGGGTCGGCGACCGAGAAATGAGGCACATTTCATCACTTTGAGTATGAAACACCCCTTGTTTCTCGTGTTTGGATTAACATTCGATCCAAACACAATGCAATGCAACACATATGCAAACAATATGCTAATCTTGACATGAAACATAAGACTCCAACATGTAAACAATGCATGCAAGACATGTCTAGAGACCTAAGCATTGAAACAAGTGAAAGAGACAACATTAGAAGCATGCAATACAATGCTCAATGAACTAAACCAAACCTAAACAACCCCCATGCATACCAAAATAGTGGCTGAAATGTTCTGAAATGCTAGCATGAAAGACAAAAAGATGATGCTCATGCATTGGCTCTCCAATAAGGCATAAAGGCACAATTCTTAAACATAATTAAGGGTGACAAACATAAGAGTATGACAGATATGTATGCTCTGAAATCGCGTGAGAAATGACGCCATATCACACAAATAACACAAACAAGGCATGTTAGAGGGCCTAGAGCATAGCTATTTAAGAGCGTCACACAAGAGGCATGCAATACATAGCACAACTAACCAAACCAGCTCTAGACAGAGCTCAAACATGCCAAGTTAAGGGCCAAGAACATGCTGAAATGGAGCCCAAGAGCTTAGACAAGCATGCATGCAAATTGGCTCATGATTAAGGCATAAAGCATAACCCTCCAAAGCATTGAAAGAGTGATACACACGAGGGTATGACATTGAAACATGCTCTGAAATCATAGATCAAATGATGCTATATCATGTAAGTAGCCGAAGTAATGCATGCTAGTGGACCCAAAACACAAAGCTAGTGGACGGGCTTTACACTATGGCTATACAAAGCAAAGGATACATGATCAAGACCACCCAAATCAGACCTAAAGCATGTGAAATCATGGCAAAAAGCATGCTGAAATAGAGCCAAAACAAGCTAGAACCATAGGCCAAAGTAGCAAGCATGCTAGGCTAGTGAGTGGAATTGCACTACAAGTGCAAGGAGTGTGCAAGAAGTAACCAAACCAACCCCAAACAGAGCTATGTCATGGCAAAACAAGGTCTGAAACATGCTAAGATAGGGCCCCAAGAAGGTAGAAAAACATGCTAACTTGATAAGCCAATAACACATGCAAACAAGATACAAAAGGGGGGGGACCACCCCCACCTATTTTGGGTCCCAAAACACACTTTCCACCACTGAAATTCCTCTGGAATTCAGTGGTGAAGAGGCCAAACAAAGGTGATCTTAAAGGCCTTAAGAGATGGCATAAATTAAAGCAAAATAAGCCACCAAAGGGGGTAGACTACCCCTAACTCAAACAAGGCCTAGAACAACCATTTTAAGCACTTGAAAATAGAACTTTTTACAGTTGAAAGCTAAGCCAAAACAAGCATACAAAGATGGCTAAGTAAGCAACTAAAACAAAGCTTTAAAGAGGGTAAAGACTCACCCTTGAAGAACCACAGCAAAGCAGCAACTTCTGAGGCAAAAACCAAGCTTTTGAGCTTGAAACATACCTCCAAGTACCTTAGCCCAAGAGTGAAGGTGTTTCACTAGTTGTTTAGTGCAAAAGTGTGAACAAAACTCACTTTAAGGCACAAAATAGCACAAATATAGAGAGAGAGGGAGAAATACAGAGAGAGAGGGATATGTTTAGCCCTAATGCAAATTTCTGAATCTTGAACAAGAGGGAGGAGGCTCCTTTATATAGAATTCATGCCTCAAGCTTGTTAGACAAGCTAGAAGCTTGGTGCAATCCCTCCATACACGTGTATGGAGGATGCCTTCGTGCCTAACAGCTGGCAAGGAAAATATCTGCAAAAAATGTAGAAAGGCCACCGACCAGTTAAAGTGGTCGACCGACCACTCCCGCTAGTCGACTGACCACTAAAAGTGGTCTACAGGTAATAAAACTAGTCAGTAAGGGAGGAAGAGGGTCTACAGAGAGAGTAGAAGGTGGTGGCAAGCTGTCGACCACCTACCCTAGCTGACCGACCACCAAAAGTGGCTTGTAGGGAAGAAAAGTGGTCTACAGGGGGGAAAACTGGTCTACACCCCTGTTCCACCCTCCAGGCAAAGGGTAACAAGGTTTGGTTAAAAAACAAACCAAAAGGAAGAAAGACAAGAGTCCGTAAGGTAAGACACTCAGCCGGAAGCCTCAAAAACTAGTCTACGGGCTACTACAAGTGGCCTACAAGGGGGAGAGGTAGCCTACGGCTACAAAAAATGGCCTACAGGCCTTTGTCTCCCTCTAGGCAAAGGCAGCAAGGCATGGTCCAAGAACCAGGCCAAGAGGAGAAAGTTAAGAGGTCCCGAGACAAGGCACTCAGCCGAAGGCTCCAGAAACTCAAAACGAGCACAAACATGCACAATCATCGAGTGCACAGACGATGATGTCTGAGTCTTAAGGTCGGTCAAAAATGGGGTGTCTACAGTGCGTCTGTGCATGTCTTCCAACTCCGCGTCTTTCTCTCTTTTATTTAACCGCTTTCGATGGTAAATTAGGGTCATCTTCAATTAGCATACCTTATGCTTGCATGTTGCATCCATTCATTTGTATTGTTTGTACCGGGGCTCGGTGCATCATTCAAACTACATTGTATTTCAATACTTATTTGAATATGTGTTTCAAAGCATGTTATCAAATTGAATCATATGCCATATTAGTAGTCGAGCCTATTAATTTCATATTGCATGTGTTGCATTAGGGTTTTTGTATAGTTAGGATCATACATTTTTCAAACTAGTTTTTGTTTTGGCTTGGAGTACTCGGTTAGCTTTTACGCTTTAGCATACTTGCATGAGTGTGAGTGTTGGCATGTTCGCATGCTTTCCATGAGGCTATTTGCTTAAATGATTAATTGCATGAATGCCTGTGGATGAAGGCTTTATTACTTGAATTGGAACAATTCGATAAATGCGCATTTTAAGCCACTTTGCGAAGTGGCAAAATCATGTTTCAAGCCCATCATGTTTGATGGAAAATCCGCGTTTTAGCCCACTTGAGGGTGGCAATTTCAAACCATTTTCGAAAACAAACATGAGTCGTTTTGTTCCAATTCTCGCTATTTGAGTCTATACTTACTTGTGTGCGCCACATAGTAAAGTTAGCTAATAACCAGATAAGAACACATGAGGTTTATAAAACAACATATCATGATTAGTAGAGGCCGATCCTTTGATCGGGCGAGTTGGGGTGCTCATTTCAAGACCTTCCCCTCTCGTACCCAAGTTCCCGAGCCGAGGCAACTTTGGTGATGACAGACACGTGGCCTTTGGCACGAGTCAGGGTTTCTGAAATTTTTCCAAAATAAAATATTTAGGTGGCGACTCTGTAATATGGCAAACTAGTCCAGTTTTGGCATTATTCGATTCAAAATCTAATTTTCCAAAATGATTTGCTGGATTGGACTCTTTGGTGTTTATTGGTTTCACATTGCACTTGTGAGACTAGATTCAGAACCGTGATAGGAGTCCGATTTGTAGGACCAATTTGAGCTCTCCGAGAGGGGGAAAAGTCAAGCTACACCTAATTGATTACTTGAAACTAGAGATTGTAAACGACCAAAAGACATATGACCTAACCGAAAATGCCATAAAGCAAGAGAGGAACTAGTAGTAGTAGGAGCAATAGTCTGGATAGGAGAAGTACTGGATGATGGAATGCGTAGATGGATGAGCTCGTACAGACGACCATGTCTGTGACCTATCCCAAGAGTCTGTTCCGTCTTCATATCCTGCACAACATAACCTGTTGAAGAAAATAAAATAGTGAGGCCAAGATTACATAGTTGACCAATAGAGATAAGATTAAGTGTAAGGTTAGGGATCAGATAAGTATGAGGTAGAGAGATATTATAAGTGGAGATATGACCTATATGACTAAAAGGCATTTGAGAGCCATTAACAGTGTGAATAATTGGCAAACTAGAAAAAGATGTAATGGAAGAAAAAAGTGTAGGGTCAGAGGTCATATGATTGTAACAAGCTGAATCAAAATACCAAGAAGAGATACCTAGAGTGACTGAGAGAGCAGTAGAGGGTGTACCAGAAGTAAATGTAGAGGTAGAAGTAGAAGGAACCTTTTTCACAATGGCTTCAATATCATGAAGAGTGTAGGCTGGTGAAGGTGCAGAAGAGCAAGTTAGAGAATGTTGAGTATGTGCCTGGTGATGAGTAGCAATTAAGGCAAAGTAAGCCGAAGAGTGATACTGACTATGAGTCATAGGTGGTTTAGGAGAACCACCGTGCTAAGAAGAGTTGTCTAAATGATCCATGAGGTTTTTTTTTTGAACTAGAGGAGAAGTTGGTTGAAGTGGTTGGTCAATGACGTTAGCAGAGCAACAAGGCTGATGTCAGTAATGGGAGACAGTTGATGCGAAAGTTGAGTTGGTGAAATGCGACTAATTCAAGCCGTGAGGAAGCCGACAAGAAGATTGGTTGAGAAAGAAGTTAATGGCTTGATAGCGGCTAACATGGGTTGCGGCTAAGGTTGGTGTCATGGATGACGTCAGTAAATGCGGTGTAGAGACACGCGTGATTAAAGCGCGTAGTAGCACGTGAAGAAATTAGTGGCGAGAAACTTGACATGCCGACTTCTGGCCGCGCGTAAGGGTGCATATGATATTAGACGAAGGTGATTCTGATGGCGTTGAACTCGTATTGAAGAGATGAAGATACTGATGTACATTAATTGTTGAATCAAGAGATCACAAGATAAGCTAGGATCTCAAAAACAGTGAACCCTAGAAACAACGTGATTATATTGATGATAGGAACAATGTGATAATGCTGATGATGACTAAAAGATGAAGAAACTAGGATGAAAACTACACTTTGATACCATGTTATGAGAATAGAGAGAAACTGAGAGAGAGAGAGAGAGAGAGAGAGAGAGAGAGAGAGAATATAACTCTGTATATATTTCAATGAGTGAATTTATACAATAGAAGGCCTGTATATATATGCAAAGAAAGAGTATCCTATAAGAAGTCTAACTATGACAGTACAAGTATATCCAGGAAAACAATACCTATCTTACAAGAAGTCTAACTATGACAATACAAGTATATTTAGAAATATATACCATATATACATTAACAGTCGGTGATAATCTCGTCTATGTCACCAACAAAAAGGACCCCGCTAATCGTCATCAGCCCTGGACTGCAGTTTATAAAAACCAATCTTAAGATCGGAAAAACTAACTATCTCACCCCATCTGGTAGGTTCCCTTTGTCATTCTTTTACTACTACCCACCTGCAATTCCTTCATTCTTTCCTTAGTTACAAGTAGTTTTTTGTTTTTGCTTTTTGGGTTCGCTATTTTCCATTTTTTTTTGGTTGAAGTTATTAGTGTTTAGTTCTAGCTATTGCAGTTAGTTCCTTGCCAACTGTTTCGGAGCTCCTTTTTGCTTCATTCTATTGAGCATTGTGTGAGGGAGGTAGCCTTGATGCTTCTTTAGTTTTCCAGCTATGCCATCGAATTTTATACTTTGTACGTTTCATGTTTCATCAGTATGACATTTGACCTATAAAAACAAAACAGGGGAGGCTAATTTAAGCCCCCTGGTTGCACCGTTCAGAATGAAGATAGCAGTGGTGTCATTTCAGGAAAAGTGTGGTGGTTGGGATGGTGAGATCGAAGATCTACAGATTGAAATTTTTATGATGAACGTAGAGAAGCCCTTTAACTATAAGGTGGTTGTAAGGAATGGTGGGTGGACGACGTCGGGAAGTGACAACCTCAAATTTTTCCACTGCAAGGATCGAGGATTTTGGGGTGTGTTCCATGTTGACCTTAGCAAAGGAACAGAATCTCGTGTGACCCCAGACGAAATTCAGGCGATGACTCTAACAATCATCAATGGCACCACAGTGGCAGTGGCAACTATTCATCAAACATTAGAGTTCTTGGAAGTTGTCTATGTAGAAGCACAGTAGCAACATATTGAGATTTTTGATTCAATTCGATAGCAACAAATCACTCAAAACACTATGCCAAATGTTGACTATTTCAAGCCCTTCATGATAAATGGTGGGTGGTTACCATCATTGCAAGAGCGATCTTCTTAAAGTACATACCAATTAACCACTTTTCAAACTACTCCACCTTTGAATTCTTTTTTTAGCCAGCCATGCTTAATTAACTTAAGAGCTAGCTTACTACGTGCGTACAATTGTTACATTGTGACAGAGTGGAGACGATATCCAAAGAAACTCCCATAAGCTCGAATCTCCGCATCTAGATGTAGGACTATTTAGGGTGCCGGGAATCTTTCCAACATTTTCCAAAGATAGCTCCAAGCTTGCATTCGTGGACAATGAGCTCAAGGCTGTGTGGGTAGCCGATAGTAAAGGGTTGCGTATTGTTTACAAGAAAAAGAATGATATTACTAGAATTGTATTAATTCTTAATTGTGTTTATCTTTGATCGATAGCTGATGATCAGCTTTGTTTATGTAGATGAAAGGCCCAGACAACATTTTGTCGCCAGTTTGGAACCAAAATCCAGAAAAGAATATATTGTATGTTAACATGGGACCTTCTTTCAACTTTGACAAAACACTAAACATTTGCGCTATCCCTGATATGTCTAGTGGTGCATATCGTCGTGTACAACTCACAAAAGCTTCCAATAATGCCTTCTCATCCACCAATCTAGACGGTAACTTCCTACTTGTTTCTTCTGATTCCTTTCCAAATACCCAATTATAATAGAACAGTATATACTAGCTCAAGAATTAATTGGTGGAGGACTCATTTTATCCATTAAAAGTAATTTAACTATTTTGATAACTTAATGATGAGTCTCATTTCAAGTTCAATTCATAAAAAAGAAATCCTACATTGTTTCATCAATGCTTGGGCAACTCATTAGCAAGTCAACAACTAATTATAATATTATAGCTTTTTCCAATGTTAATATATATGGTTTTGAATAACAAAAGACCCTTTATTATAATATTATAGTTTCCTGTTTTAATTTGTGCTGATGGATGGGTTGGAAATTATACTAGGGATGAAATTAGTTTTTCGATCTATAAGAGATGGAGGGGATGGAAAACACAAAAATCTGTACATAATGAAGAATGCACAATTAGGGGAATATGGAGGAGGTGAAATAACAAGGCTAACAAATGGGCCTTAGACTGACACACATTGCCAATGGTCCCCAAGGGGAGATTGGATAGTATTCTTGTCAACCAGGGACAAGCCTAAAGGTGCACCAGAAAAAGATAATGGTCCTGACCTAGGATACTTTGCGGTGTTTCTAGTGAAGGCGAATGATTCGTCAGTGGCAGTAAGAGTGATGGCAAGTGGAAGTGACATTGCAGGGCATGTGAAACATCCATTCTTTAGCCCGGATAGAAAGAGCATTGTTGTGACTGTGGATCTTGCTGCAATGTCTACTGTTCCCATATCTTTGCCTCTCTTCCTACACTCTGTGAGGCCTTACGGAGATATCTTCACTTTCGACATTGACCCAGATAACATAAATAAGAACAAGAATGTGAAGGAGTTCAATCACATGCAGCATAAAACATGCTTTTGAAAGCCTTCACTCCATCTTGCCCTTATGCACATTGCGATGGAGGTAAATGTTGGCACACGATTGGCCACCTTTGCATTCTAAAAAGATGTTGTTGATTGCCTTTATGTTCCTATCTCTTCTTTGGCACTTTTAGTGGTCTTTGTGGATGTTATGGTATTTTGCTATTGAGCTATTCTAGGTGTTGCTCATTTGGTGTTGCTGTTTCAAGGACGGGTATATTGACGATTCTATCTCAGTGGTTTTCTTATGCTTTTATTGTGATTGATTCTTCTTAGTGGTCCTCTTTTGCTTTTGAGAAAGGTTATGTGGGGTCTGGTTTCCTAGAGGTTGGTTTGAAAGTGCACTTCCAGAGTTCCAACAGATGATTACTCAGTGTTAAATTTCCTTCCTCATTATCATTAGTTATTTTTCACTAAGTGTTTTGTTGATTGTTGCAGATTCCTTGTCTGCTTTCCGTTTCTTTTTTTTTTTTCCTCTCTAGTTGCTATGCTTATCTAGTAGGCTTGTTTTAGGGAAGTTGTTTTCCTGCTCTCTGTTTTCTATTATTGCTGTATCTCATGGATGTTCCCATGTTTTCATAAAAATTATTTTCTTTGGATTAAGTTGTGTTGTTTGTAGGATTCAAGCTATTTGGTGCGAGCTAAAATCTTATTAAGTTGTAGTTGCTTTATTTTTATGTTTTTGTTGTTTAAAAATGAAAGATAGTCAGTAGGAGAGTTTGCACACTCTTTGAATCTCTCTCAATGCATTTCTTTTCATTGTACCTTCTATTTCATGTTTTTAATGAAATGTTCATTTTTGGATAAATAAAAAAAAATGTTCTTGTTTACTTGTCTTCTTTGCTGATCAAAAAAAAAAAAAAGAAAAAAAAAAGAAAAAAAGAAAAAAAAAGGGATTAAGTTGTGTTGTTTGTGGGTTTCAAGTTATTAAGTGTTAGCTAAAATGTTCTTATTCATTTTTTTCTTCAATTGTAGTTGCTTTGTTTTTATATTTTTGTTGTTCAAAAATGAAAAATAGTAATAAGAGAGTTTACACACTCTCCGAATCTTTCTCAATGCATTTATTTTCCTTGCACATTCTATTCATGTTTTTAATGAAATGTTCTTTTTGGATTAAAAAAATGTTCCTATTTACCAGGCTTCTTTGTTGGAATCTAATTCAATCGTGATTTAGATAGATCATGTAGTTTACTCAATGTCTAGAGTTAATATTTTAGTAATTGTTTTGAAGAAAGCCAAACAAAACAAGCTGGCCCAATCTCTAAAGAACAACTGAAAAAAGCTAACATTGCGGGGTGTAAAGTTTACTTCTGTCTTTGTGAAAAAGTCCATCTAATAAGAACCGCCTTCAAACCTTATGGAAAGAAACTTCCCCCATAACCAAATACCTCCTTCACCTTAGCAGACACATTGTGAAAAGAAGATCCTCTAGATGAATTAATTTCTCTAGAGAAAAGAGTTATCCTTGTTAAAGTTGATACCTTCTCCTGGGAAATAGAAGATCCCATTAAAAGAGTAGTAGTAACCATGGTCACTCCTCCAGACCCTGATGGCCTAAATTCATTCCCAAATTACTCCTTTATTAACACTAATCCTACTACATTTCTTCTACAGCTACACAATCTCTTCTCGAAAAACCCCCAAGGGCAGGGAAAGAAGAAAACCCACATCGGACCAAAAGGTCAAGGCAAGCAAAGATAAAGAAAAATGATCCATCATCTTTAGCCGAGGTATATCTAATCAAATCAAGAACCAACTCCTTAAATTTCGTTTATTTCTCACTCGTGTTCCTTTACATGAACCATTTGTACTGGAGGAATTAGAAGACAAAGGTAAAGATCCCGAGAAAACCACTTCTAGATCTTAGCCAGAAGATTCAAACCCAACATCTCCTAATCCTATCCCCATGAGCTAACAATGTCCTGGTGGTAGAAGATGCAAATTTCTTTCTATAAAGCAAGTATCTGTCCAAAAAGTGACTTCCTAAACCTGAAGAAGAAGAAGAAGTAGAAGAAGAAGAAGAAAAAGAAGAAGCTAGCAACAAGAAATGTTCTTCTGCATCCTCTAGTCCTGACAAATTAACTAACTCGGAACCTGAAAGACACTAGGACCAAAGTTGATGCAACTGTGGAAGAAACATGAGAAACCAATGGACATTATAGTGCAAGATCTCCTGTCGCCCTCTTTGAAGAACAAGGTAAAACTCAAAGTACTTTATCTCCTCCTCAAGCATAGGGAACCAAAAACCCTTCAGCAGCCCCTACTTCTACAGAAACTAATTAATCTGAGCTGCCCCCAAGTGAAGCTTAATCTGACTCATCCTTCGCAAGAACCAACTGCATCATCAGTTAGGTAAACAAAGGCTAAATTGGCAGCTTTCATTGAAAACTAGATGTAGACACCTCAATTTGGTTCGACCGATAAAACCTAGACCTATAGATGTTCCATGGATCCCTAATGATGGACTAGCGCTACATGTGATGTTCTTTCGCTCACAAGATCACGAGAATGTCTGAATTGCTTCCATTTCTTGTGTTAATCGTCCATTTACCAAATCCTATGGCCTCGTGCCTTAACTTTCAATGAAGTTAGGGTAGTGCCATAATTTCCAAAAGCTTGGGAATATGTTTTGGAGTTTTGTTTTAGACCCTAAGAGTTTTAAAATCATACCTCTACCCTAAGAAAACCATTTTTGTAAAGTTGGCATGCTCGTGGTACACTTTGGCACACTTTGGCGCGCCTTTGGCATGCTTTAACACACCCTACCGCTCTAGTGGCATGCCCGAGCACACCTTGAGCATGCCAACCACTTTGAGTATTATGGAAAGCTTTAGAAATTTCATTTTTGGCAACTCCCACAAATTAGGTAACCAATGGCACGCATCAGGCACACACCGGCACACCTGCGACAAAGTGGTAAACTTCTCTTCACAAGTAATATTAAAAAAAAAACAAACTAAATCTTTTTTCATTACTTACTAGTGAATTGTTTGGAGTCTTGTAATACCATCCATTTATGAATGCTGCAAAAATACCTTCTGCTACCATCGCACTAGCATTGTGTTCATTCTTATTCATTCTAGGAATAATAATGGAGTCCTCAGTCCCTAAACATCAATATGTTCATATTTATCAGAACAAGATTAGGTTATTCCTTGTTTGTTTTTATTTAATACTAGAGGCGGATAGGGAAGATTCAATCTAATTACCAGCATGTACAATATAAAGAATACAATTCCTGCTACATCGGCTGTGAAACAGACATAGCTGAAGCTGTACAGTTGATCTTGCTTCATGTAAATGATGGTTAAGGTTTGTTATACTAAGTTATTAAGATAAATTAGTTTAGATTTATTATACATGAAATATATACATATATATGCAGAAGTATTGTACAAAATGATATGGCAGATTGTAGTATCTTTTTTTGAAAACATAATGCCTTCTATTTTGATCATAATTTTCAAGTATGTTACTGCCACATAAATCTTATAGTAATTTATGATTGTTTAGCATTTCCCATTAGTTTATGTATAGGAAAACTTTACAAAGCTAGAAAAGTAGTTCGAAAAGTGGCCAGAAAATAAAGTGTATGGTGTAGATTCAAATTTAGTGTAACATGGACTATATCCAGAATGAATCTGGTCCACACACTTAATTTTTGACAACTTGTCTAGTTACTTTTTCGAGCATCGTAACATTGTTGTTGTATAAACCATTTCTGGATGAGTTTCATGAGACTCACCATATGTAAAATGAAGAATGATGCCTACAATAAGTAAACCAAGCCCCATTGAGACCCATTGCTTGAGCCACTTAGAGTGACCCTAAAAAAAATTCCCACTTACGTCAACCTTCATGAATTTTATGTTTGGCTCTCACTAATGATTGATACTTGCAAAAGATTGTAACTAATCTTAAAATGTATCAAAATGTGCCCATAATGGATGCCAATGATACTTGACATGATAGTTGAGACCAAACTAAGTAAAAGTAGAAGAAAAAAAAAGATAAAAATCAAAGTTTAGCTTATAATCATCATTTAAAAAAAAAAAGAAAAAAAAAACTATGTTGTTGTTCTCATTTGTGTTTATGGATCAACAAACCTCAACAAGCCTTCCGGTTCAAATGGAGTGCGACATCAATTTGGAGCATCTGTGCGAAGTGGGTTAGTATTGGGAGAACTAAATGTGCATGCCTACAAGATCATCAAAAAACACCAAAATATTGATGACTTAATCAGTAGCATATTAGGAAAAATTGATATTGGACCTAACCTTTAAGTGAATCCAGATGGGTTGCATGCAGAGATGATTGATGCCCAAAACTTTTTGATCCATATAACCAATAACATTGCAAGCAAGGCCTAAGTGTCCTCTCATCCCACATTTTACCTGGAAAATAGAACAATATATCAGCTTCATTGCACTGCACTTGTGACTTTTGTGTAATCTTTATAATTGACTTGTTGCATACCGTCTATCTCTCTATTCCTTGATCTTGAGGCACCACGAATCTCCAATCTAGCACATAAAGCACATATGTTTTGATCATGTAAATGAGGAACACGATAATGGCTCCTAACCTAGAACAATAAAAGTGAAGTTTAGGTTTTGACAAAGTTTATAACTTTGAATGTGACGTGGTTGTGTTTTCATATAGTTTGTGTTTCACTCACCATTGCCATTTATAAGCGGTGAAAATGAAGAAATGACTGGGGTCTAGGACAGTCGGCCTGAGCTTGGTGGTGAAGGTCTCTATTAGAGCTACAACCAAGTATACTGATATTCTCTATTTACACACACAAGAAACCGGTATTGACATTAGGATTTACTTTATTTTAGAATTCATTTATTTGCAAATACTCTAAACAAATTTCAATTTCGTATCGATTTCAATTGAAATGAAAGTAAAATTAAGGGGGTTTATTTTTTATTTTTATATTTTCCTCCTAACTTGTGAAGGCCGGTTGACAATTCAAAATGAGAAAGCTCACTTTGACTATTAATTTCTTCCATAATTCGTAGAACATCCATAAAATCATTTCTTGAGCTTGAATTTATCAATAAATTGTGATATCAAAATACAAAGATTAGATGTCACATAATTAAAATCTTCACTAATTGGCTACTTGAAATTAATTTCAAGTTGTAACTATTTGTAACCCTTGTGAAAAGAATGATGGGGAAACACCATGGGATTTGCTTCTTGTCAATTCCATAAGACAAATCATCTAGTGCATGAGAGTATCCTCCTGCATCGTGCAAATATAGTAATTAGTCTTTACTCAATAAATTTGGCTCCAATATAAACTAATGGTTGACATGTTTTGCCTTTTAGTTTATAGTCTACTTATCCCTTAACCTCATTCAATTCCATGGCCTAAAAACTTTTAATCAACATAGTCCCAAAAATAGATTCTTGTAGAGACCTTGTTGTTTTGCTTGAAATCCTAGAGATTGCTAGTACAAGTTGTATACATTGTTCATGTTCAAGGATCACCTTGGCATAAATGAGATAGGGGCAAATTAAACTAGTGGAACAATTATTTTCAATACCTTGCAAGACAATTCGCCGAAAAAGAAGCTTTAATGTCCTTATGATTTTTTTCTCCACTACATCCTTCACCACTAGAATTTTCTGCAACATCAAGATCAAACTTCATTGCATATTTGGATTAGTCTATAAAGCCAAATTTGTGAGATCATAAGATAGATGAATGATGACTTGTTTTGCAATTTATTTATTTATTTGTTTATTTTTTTAGGTTTGGGGTATTGGTGTAGCAGCCCCAGGATATGGTTACTTTTCACTGCACCAGACAATGTGCTCACCTCTTCTTCTTGATTAGTATCTATGTATTGGTTCTCTATGCCAATCAAGCTATAAGAATTGGGCATTGACTTGATTGTAGTGGCATCATGGTTCAAAGTTGACTTGGACCGTAAAGTTGACTTGGTTACATAGTTATGTCGTAATATTGAGTAATACGTGTATAGATATGTTGTATAAAATGCTCAATAAGTTTCCAAAATATATGAAATTTTACTACAAAAAAGTAATAATTTAATGAAGTCATAAGATAAAGAAAACACTAGATATTAATCATTTTAGGTGCTACCAAGTTTACTCTATTATAAGCTCATACTTATTTAGTTCAATTGACAATTACATTTGACACACCAAATAAGTCAAGTATATGTAGTCTACTTAGATTATTATCTTCAACATTGTCATCAGATTAGTATTTCTCTATATTCAGAATATTCGGCACTTTATCTAAATTTTTTAATTTGGTCTTTACAATTCTGATTGTGAGTTAAAATCCCCTAGTTTAACTTCCATCGAAATTATGTAAGTGAATTAAAAATTAAACTATCAAATCAAATTCTGCAACTAAAAAAAATATATTTAAACAAACTTGGATGACTAAAATAATACAACTGCGTCATATGACAGTCACAAATTTTATTTTCATTAAATTTAGCGACAATCACTTATAGATACATTTATAAAAATAAAAATAAAAAGTTTTTTAATGTCACAATTGAAAATGTAATATCAAAATAAAATTTGAGATAAATATATTAAAGATATAAGTGTAATTTATGTTTAAAAAATTATAAACGATACGTACCCTGAGGGCAAATGCGATTGCGACACCTACTATGATGAGAAGAAAAGGCAACAAACATTGGCCAATGTGCAACCATTCCATGGTGAGTGATCAATATGAGGATATGCTTGTCTAGCATCGTCTACTAGTATCATCACCTTCCAAACACATCTTGACAATGGTTAGAATGACAATAAACATTAAAAACACTTTGTGATTTTTTATTTTTAATTTGGATGAACCTACATGTTTTAACATCAATCATAAAGAGTTTGTATATGTAATTCCATCAATCATTTATGATAGAGGTTTACATTGTGTTTGGTTTTGTTTTTATTCTATTCACATTTTGTTTCTAAAAAATATTTATTTGAAAAAATATCATTTTCAAAAACGGTAATGCCACGCAAATGTAATTTATGTATAAAAAAATTGATACAACCTTTTATGATATTTGATTTTAAGTTAAATGATCTATCATTATGACTCATAATTATAAAAATATCATCGTTACATCATTTTTTATATGTTTCATGAACAAAAATTGTCTTTATAAACCATTTTCCTTTAAGAAACATCAAAAAGTCATCTTTAAACTATTGAAAACAATTTTCACAAAAAAATAAAAATGATGAGCATAAATTTCATTTTTTTTTCTCTTGAAAATAGAAATGTAGATCATAATAAACCGAAAACACACACACACACACATGCGCGCGGGCAAATGAGCTTACCACTATGGTGAGGTCTCTAAATGCATCTAAGATGGCAACCCTCTTGCTCTTGGGCTTTATGATCATCACTGGTGGTGGTCGCTAATCCTTCTTCTCCTTCTCCACCGTCTGATCATCTTGAGTTATGATCTTTTTCTCTTTCTCATTGTCCATACCATGGTCTACATCATCAATCCTAGCTTCTTCATTCTTGTAATGATGACTATCATGATCATGATACATTTCTATATCAAGTGGTGTGTGTCCAAATCCTTCTTCCACACTCCTAGGATGCACCATTGTAAGAGAAGAGGATGTGATAAGACTATGCAGCAGCAACCACTACAGCATATGAAGCCATTGTAGTCTCAGCCATTGCATATGACATTGCAGTCTTAGCAGTTGAAGCCTCAGCTTAGTGTATCGAATATAGCTGCAAAAAGTTATAAATATCAGAGTTATAGTAGTGGTGGTTAGGATGTAGGAGTCAGTTAGTTTGTTATAACAAACTTCTAAACAACTCTTGTATCTAGTATAAATAGGAGTATGACTGAGTGTAAAGATCTTTTGTCATTTCTTGTTATGGTATCAGAGCCAAAATAGCTCTCACGAGCAAGGTTCATCCATGGCGGTTTCACCATCTTCTTCCACCTCTCTACTACCTAACCTTAGTCTACTGATCTCGAATTTTAATTCTCTAGTAACAGTAAAGCTTGATTCCTCCAATTTTCTTATTTGGAAAAATCAGCTTCGGAATGTGCTTCGAGCCACAGATTTGCTTGATTTTGTAACTGGAACGATTCCATGTCCAGTTCCTCAGATCCTTAATGCGTTTGGAACAATAATGGAAAATCCAGAATTTATGAAATGGAAGATCACAGATGCACATCTGTTGAGTTGTATTACTGCAACTCTCTCCTTATCTGTGTTTTGCACTGTTCTTCAATATCAACATTGTGCTCAAGTATGGAATGCTCTAGAGAAGAAATTTACCTCACTCTCTCGATCTCATATTCATCAACTAAACAATAAACTCCAATCCATCTCAAAGAAAGGTCTCTCAATGGAGGAGTATTTGACTTAGATCAGAAATATTGCCAATCAACTCAGTCTTGACTCCGCTGTAGTTGAAGATGAAGATCTGGTTTTTGTTAACACTCAATAGATTACTAGATGAGTATAAGGCACTGAAAACTACCATCCGAGCTAGAGTAGAGGCTATTACTATGGAGGACTTGAGTTCACTGCTTTGTTTTGAAGCAATATATATGGAAAATAAAACTAAGCATGCTCTTATCAATGATTTGCCAATGGCTTGTGCTATAACTAAAGGCTCTATGTCTGGTCCTGCTTCATATCCTCAGTCTAATAGAGGATATTCATTTGGAAACAGAGGTAGATATCAATTTCGTGGTAATAGAGGAGGAAGATACAGAGGTAATGGAAGGTATACCAATCACAGTTTTAGAGGTAGATATCGAGGACATTCAGGAAGATATGATAGCAGTTCTGACAATTCTTCATATGTTGGTTGTCAAATTTGTGGAGGTCATAATCATAGTGCTCTTGAGTGCTGGTTTCACATGGATTCAACCTATCAACCTATTGAGGCTTCTTCTTCATCTCATTCTCAGTCCTTTCCTAATTCTGTACTACCATCTCGAGCTCACTTTGTCATTGCAGATCTGTCTTCTTCTAATAAGTCCTTTGCTTCATCTGATTTACTTACTTCTTGGTATATAGACTCCGTAGCAACTAATCATATCACTAATGAGTTGGCTAATCTCCAACTCTATTAACCTTACCAATGCTCAGATCAAGTCACTATTAGTAATGGTCAAACTGTTCCCATTCAACACATTGGTAAGGGATTGCTACCTACTCCTTAGTATTCTTTTTGTCTCAATAATCTTCATCATGTGCTTGATATTTCTTCTAATCTCTTGTCTGTTCATCAACTAACTAAGGATAATAATTGTTGTGTTACTTTTGATTCTAACTCATTTGTGGTTTAGGACAAGCATACGAACAAGGTTCTGCATAAAGGACCTAATATTCATGGACTCTATCACTTTGCTAATTCATCCTCTTCCATGATCCCCCAAGCTCATGTTACTTAGGCAAAATCCCAAGTCTCTGTGTCTACCTAGCATCAAAGGCTTGGTCACCTTTCTGCTTTAAAATTTCATCATATTGTTCCACACTTGCCTACTCCTTTATCCAATAAAGATTGTATTTCATTAGCTTGCACATCTTGTAGTGTTGTTAAGATACATAGGCTGCCTTTCAAATTGTTTACTTCTATCGTTAATAAGCCATTTTGTCTTGTGCATAGTGATGTTTGGGGACCATTTCATGCTTCTCTCACTGGTTATAAATACTATCTTCTGTTTGTTAATGATTTCACAAGATTTACTTGGATGTATCCTCTTTATGTTAAGAGTGAAGTCTTTTCCACTTTTCTTGTGTTCAAAGCCTATGTTGAAAAACAATTTGATACATTCTTGAAAATTCTCAGGATTGATAATGGGATTGAGTTTGTTAATCATAAAATGAATAGTTATCTTACTCAAAATGGTATTATTCATCATCTTACTTGTCCTTACACTCTAGAACAAAATGGCATTGTTGAAAGAAAACATCAACACATTGTTGAGGCTGCCATTGCATTGATGTATCAGTCTTGCATGCCTCTTACTTACTGGTTTGAAGCTCTAGCTACATCTATGTTTCTTATAAATAGAATGCCTAGTTTGTCTCTTCACAATAAATCTCCTTTTCAGCTACTCTTCCATGCTATCCTAGATTTTGAATTTTTAAAAGTGTTTGGTTGTCAATGTTTGCCATGGCTTCGGCCTTAGAATGATCATAAACTTTAACCCAGATCTTCTCTTTGTGTTTTCTTAGGCTACCACCCTTCCACTAAAGGCTACAGGTGTTTGGATCCCTACTGGCAAAATTTATGTGTCAAGACATGTCTTGTTTAATGAGTCCTGCTTCCCATTTGCTACTCAGAACCCTACTTCTCCTACTCTACCTACTCTTACATCCTTTTTCTGGTCTCTTTCTCAGTCTGCCGTCTCTCCATCAATTATTCCTGCCACTTCCTTATCCCTTTCTCCAATGGCCTCTGTATCTGACCAACCTATTGCCCCTGTTGTTTTTTTTTTTTTTTTTTTTTTTTTTTTCCACCTATTGGTTCTGTTCTTGCAGTTCCTGACTTACCTGCAGTCCCTGTCGTTCCTGCTTTACCTACAGTACTTGCTTCTTCTCTTATTCCTATCGAGTCTATCTCTATTCATCTTCCATTTCTTCATTCTCACTCTTCTTCATGTAATACTCATCTTATGACTACTAGATCTAAAGCTTCTTTCCTATCTCAGCCTCTTCAAGCTTCTTCTTGTCATCTTGCTCACAGTCCTCCAATGGATCTTACTATTACTGAGCCTCAGACTACTTCTCAAGCTTTAACCTCTCCTCTTTGGCTTACTACTACGAATGAAGAATTTCAGGCTTTACATAAACAAGGTACTTGGACTCTTGTTCCTCCTCCTTCTACCAAACCTACTATTGGTTGTAAGTGGGTGTTTCGTATTAAAAAGAATTCTGATGGCAACATTGCTCGTTATAAGGCTGGCTAAGGGGTATTTGCAACAAGAAGGTGTGGATTATGATGAAACCTTTAGTCTTGTTGCTAAGCAGGCCACTATCCGCTTTCTCTTGAGTCTTGCTCTTTAAAATTAGTGGCCTCTCAAACAGTTGGACATCTCCAATGCATTTTTACATGGCAAGTTGGATGAAGAAGTCTATATGGTGCAACCTCAGGACTTTGTTGATTCCCAATTTCCTCATCATGTGTGCAAACTACACAAAGCTTTGTATGGTCTCAAGCAAGCTCCTCGGGCTTAGCATTCAACCTTCTCCTCTTTCTTACTTACTCAAGGTTTCAGTCACAGTCATTCTAATCCTTCTCTCTTTGTAAAAAAGACATCTACTAGTATCACTATTCTTCTCATCTATGTTGATGATATTTTACGTACGGGTAGTGATCCTCGGTTGATTCAAGCTTTACTTGCTCAAATGCATGTGGCATTTTCCATGAAGGAACTAGCAGATGTCTCCTAATTTTGGGATCTCAGGCTAGTCCCATTCCACTGGTTATTTTTTATCTTAGCATAAGTATGCTCAAGACCTACTCCCTAAAGCTGGCATGGTTCATTGTAAGCCTTGCTCCGCACCAATTGCTTCCAAGTCTTCTATTGTTTCTTCCTCCATTGATGTGCTTCCTTATGCACAGCCTTCATTTTATAGAAGCATCGTTGGTGCTTTACAGTATTTAACCATTACTCAACCTGACATTGCCTTTGCAGTCAATCAGGCCTGTCAGCATATGCAAGCCCCAACCAATGCTCATTTTGCCCTGGTTAAACGTCTGTTGCAATATATTCAAGGCACTATTTCTTATGGTCTTACTTTCAGACAATGGGTACTATGACCTCCATGCCTTCACTGATTCTAATTGGGTAGGAGATTGCACAGACAGAAGGTCCACTTCAGGTTTTTGCATTTATCTTGGCTACACAGTCTCCAGATCTTCCACTGAAACTGAATATAGGTCTATGGCTCGCATTACTGCAGAAATTTGTTGGATTCAACAATTGCTCAAAGATTTATCTGTTCCTTCTTCCTCAGTGCCTGTGTTATGGTGTGACAATGTCTCTGCCATGGCCTTAGCCTTTAATCTAGTGTTTCACTCTAAGACTATGTAGCAGCCACCACTACAGCATAAACTACAGCATATGAAGCCATTGCAGTCTCAGCCACTGCATATGACATTGTAGTCTTAGTAGTTGAAGCCTCAGCTTAGTGTATCGAATATAGCTGCAAAGAGATATAAATATCAGAGTTGTAGTAGTGGTGGTTAGGATGGTTAGGATGTAGGAGTTAGTTAGTTTGTTATAACAAACTTCTAAACAACTCTTGTATCTAGTATAAATAAGAGTATGACTGAGTGTAAAGTTTTTCATCAAGAATAAAAGATCTTTTCTTATTTCTTGTTAGGATGCACTATTGTAAGTACTCTCTCTCTCTCTCTCTCTCTAGTGCAATCACCATATCAACTAACTTCTTGTACATTTTTTACACAGATGAAATCAATAACAAGCCATGGCTGGCTTTAGTTGACTTGCACTTAATGTTCAATTTTTGTGCACCTCTGGTATTTATCTCTTTTCGACTGAATTTTGGTCCAGAACCAAATGGGTTAGCAACATTTGGGGATTCTATTTGAATCCAAAATATATTTCAGAATGCCTAATTTAAATTCATAAATTTAAATTCTTATTATATCTTAATATAAATTTACTAATAAGGACAACACATATTAAATCCTAAAATAATTTTTTTTCTCGTGGTACACCCTAATCAGTTATTTCTATTCAAATCTCTGTATCTTCTTCCCCATGAGATCAAAGTTATTTCTTCTTCTTCTTCTTCTTCTTCTTCTTCTTCTTCTTCTCCCTCTAAAACTGCAATCCACCCTACCAAAACTCACCATCATCATCAACGTCATTGTCTTTTATTATTTTGAAACCCTAAACCTTAAAAGAAAGTTTGAACAAAATCAAATAATGAATGAGGGTAATAATCAAAATAGTTTTTTGAAGTAACCCATCAAAAAGGAGGTAACTATTCATATAAAAGGGTTTCACAATTATTGTAGAGCATCATCAATTATTTTCTATATCTTTTTTTTTTTGACAAAAATTAAAGGGCCTAGCAGTTAGATTAGCAATAACATATTATTAGAGTTGTTCTTATTTTTTTTCATTTAAATAGCACATTATTTGAGAACTACTCTTTCTTGTTAGTGCTTGATATTTATGTGCTTATAAGTTTGGTGTTTTACTTTTCCACAAGCATTCTTGTGGATAATTTATAATGTAAAAGTTTTTTTTTCTTTTTCTTTTTTCTGTATTGAAATTTTTTATAATGCTTATGTAAAGTTTGGTTTTTTCTGTATTTATAATACTTATGTGCTTATAAGTTTGGTTTTTTTTTTTTTATGTATTGGAGAATTATTTTTTGTATTAAAAAGTTTTTGAAATAATTTAGTTTTTTAGTTTGTTTATTATTTATTATCTGGGTTTACCTTGAGGGTAATTTGGAAAAAATAATAAAGTGTAATGAGAGTAAAAGAAAATTTTAAATAATTAAACAAGGTGTACTTAGAAATTAGGAGTACGTAATAATTTTTTGGGTGTAAATAGAATCCCCTAACATTTACTCGGACAATGATGGGCCCATTTTATTATAATCCAATTACAATACAACATCTTAATCAATTTTTGACAATAAAAATCAGACTTTCAATGATTTGCTATTGATTAATGACAAACAAGTTGCATTAGTTATTGAGATTAGCTCAGTGGTTATAACCTTGTATGGGTTTGACTCTCTCTACCTTCCAATGTACCTAAAAAATAGAAAAAAAGAAGAAGAAAAAGACAGAACTAGTTAAAATATCAATCCTAGTTTACCTCCAATTTGTAGTTCAAAACTTCGACACATGGAACAATATTAGGATGTTAATTAAGTAAACCATTATTAATTTTAAGAGGTCTTTTTGGGCAATGTTTGAGAGGCGAATTTCCAAGACTTTTTATGTTGGCTTCGAAGAAGGAGGAATCTCTGAGAATGGTATTCGATAGAAGATGTAGTGTAGGAGAGTGGGAGTTCACATTTAGAAGGCCTTTATGGGCATGGAAGGACGTCGAGGTGTTAAGGCTAATTACTATCCTGGATGCAGCTCCACAACCAGTGGCAAGCTTTGGGGATTGGCTATGTGTAGACTGCCCGAACTTCCTCTGGATGCCCCTTTTTGGAGAGGGCGCGGATTTGGTCCTAGCTACTACAGTTTGGACTCCTGTCACGGTTCTGAATCTAATCTCACAAAGTGCAATGTAAGACTGATAAATCACCAAAGAATCCAATCCGGCAAATCGTTTTGGAAAATCAGATTTTGAATCAAAAATGCCAAATTGGACTGCTTTGCCAGATTACAGAGTCGCCACCTAAATATTTTATTTTTGGGAAATTTAGGAAACCCTGACTCGTGCCAAAGGCCACGTGTTCGTCATCACCAAAGTTGCCTCGGCTCGGGAACTTGGGTATGAGAGGGGAAGGTCATGAAATGAGCACGCCCAATCAAAGGATCGGCCTCTACTATCATGATATGTTGTTTTATAGACACATGCGTTCTTATTCCGATTATTAATCTAACTTTACTATGTGATGCGCACAACACACAAGTATAGACTCAATCACGAGAATTGGAACAAGACAACTCATGTTTGTTTTTGAAAATGGTTTGAAAGTGCTACTCGCAAGTAGGCTAAAGTGCGGATTTGCCACCCTCAAGTGGGCTTAAAACTCACATTCGATGAATTGTTCCAATTCAGGCAATCAAGCCTCCACCCACAGGCATTCATTCAGTTAAACACTTAAGCAAATAGCCTCATGGCAAGCATGCTATCATGACAATCACTCACACTCATGCAAGGATGCTAAAGCATAAACACTTACAGTGTACTCCGAGCCAAAACAAAGAACTAGTTAGAAATCAATGCATGATCCTAACTGTACAAGATGCCTAATGCAACACATGCAATAATCTAACTAAATAGGCTCGGCTATCTAAGATGGCATATGAATGCAACACTTGATAACATGCTGTGAAACATGTATTCAAGTAGGTATTGAAATACAATGCAGTTTGAATGATGCGCCGAGCCTGGTGCATGCAAGACAAATGAATGATGTATGCATGCAAAGCATAAGGTATGCTAAGTGAAATATGACCCTAAACTAACCATCGAAAGCTGATAAGTAAAAGGGAAAAAGAAGTGGGGTTGGAAGACATGCACACAAGTACACACCCTTATCACAACAATACGCCCTCGTGAAGGAGGGTCCGAATGAGAGCTAAGCTAATCTAAGATAAGCTAAGCTAACTAATCTAATTAAACTAATTAGACTAATTATTACAAAACCAAATTGAACAACTAGCAAACACTAAGCTAATTATCACAACACTTTAACTAATTAACAAATGAATTAATTAAATTACAAATTCATGCTAAGCATTAAAATATGTAAACTAGGCTGCCTCAACTCTCTTTGGAGAAGATACATGCATGCATTCGGTTTCTCGCCCTGAAAAGCCTTCCGGTTTGCTCTTTGAGAGGCTCTGTTTGCAGGGTGTCTTGAAGAACTTCTACTCCTCTTTACCAAAACAACTCTGAGGAACTCACCAATGGCCTGCCGGCCATGGGAAGCTACTGTCGGCCACCTGCCGGCCAAATGTGTGCACTGTCGGCCAAGGATGAAGCAGTGCCGGCCATTAGTGGGGCACTGCCGGCCATTGGTGTGTTGTGACACCAAACTGCAACAGAGCACAAAACATAGAAAGAAAAAAGGAGGTTCTCCCAAGGACATGTTTGTACTATGCCACCCCTTATCATCTCAAAACTTCAAGGGAGTGGCACCATTGGATCTAAAACCACCAATCAAGCATTTCAATGCATGATGGCCAAGGATCTAACTTGCACAAATTCAATGAATGCACAACAAACAAGACACTAAGACAATTACCTCATCATGAGAGATCAAAGGTAATGGAGACAAAAGAGATTGGCTCATTTCATTACTTGGAGTATGAAATGAACCAGTCTTGTGTTCAACATAACGTCTGTTTGAACACCATGCAATGCAAACAACTCATGTAATGTATGCTAGAGGCATAAAACATCAAAACTAGTGAAGTATATTACACTAGAAGCATGCATGTTCAAGCTCAAACAACAAAACCAACCATGAACAGACCTAAAATATGCCAAATCAGTGGCATGAACATGTTGAGATAGGAGCACAAAAGACTAGGAGAACATGCACATATGTTAGCCCATAAGCAAGGCACAATATACAACCCTCAAAAAGCAATGAAGAAGTAAAGTATATGAGAGTGTGACTACAATAGATGCACTGAAATTACATACTAAATGGTGCCATACCATGCAAACATCACATGCACAACATGTTAAAGGCCTCAAAACTCGAAACTAGTCAAGGCCCTTTACACTACAACCTTACTAAGTAATGCTCAATGGCCTTGGCCATTCAAAATTGACCTAAGGCAGGTCGAAATAGTAGTAAAAACATGCTAGACTTGCAACATAGATGGCAAGAAAGGTATGCTCATGTATTGGCTCACAAACAAGGCATGAGGCTCAACTTCTCAAAGGCATTGAAAGAGTGATACATATGAGAGTATGACAATGATATATGCTCTGAAATCATGTGAGAAATGAGGCTAAGGCATGCAAACAACTCAAGTAAAAGCATGCTAGAGGTTTTGAAACTCAAAGCTAGTCAAAGCCACTTGCACTACAACTATACAAGGCAAGCCTCAAAAGGCCAAGACCACTTCAAACAGAGCTTAAGCATGTTAAATAAAGGCCAAAAACATGCTGAAGTATAGCCAAAATAAGCTAGAATGATGGGCTAAAGTAGCAAACATGCAAAGCTAGTGAGCAAGGTTACACTACAAGTGTAAGAAGCATGCAAGAGGTGACTCAACCAAGCCAAAACAGAGTTACAACATACTGAAATAAGATGAAAAATGGGCTGAGATTAAGCCAAAATGTCATGACCCGAACCCACTCCTATGGGTTAAGGACATAACCGGCCAGTAATCACGAGATTACCTACAGCCTCAAACCAAATAAGACATAACTCATCAGAGTAAAGGGGCCAAACGGAAGCAAATTTAAAACTTTGTCTATAGAGCCGTGCTTATATGCACATCATAACATTTCACATACAGATTTCGTTAATAACTCACATAAAAAGGGAAGTTAACTTATAAGCTGCACATACAGGATCATTCAAGACCAAGTCAGCCTAAACAAAACTTATATACACAGGTATTCCAATATTTTCGCCAACATAAGAAGATTACGACAAAAGGACAAAAGAGGCGAAAGTAAGTCTCGTGCATGAGATGTTTGGGCTGACTCTCCAAAACTTGACCTTCCACACAGACTTCACCGGGGCTGGGTTTGGACCTCCCTTGGCTCACCTACAAACACATGAATGAGCGTGAGCGAAAGCCCAGTGAATAATATCGAATAAAGAAGATACAGTAGAGTGATATACAACAGACGGCCTTGGGCTCAGTTCATATTTCTATCTAGTATATATATATATGTATATAGGTCAAGCAGCTGCAGTTCCAAACACATCAGACGGCCTCGGGCCCAATCCATTCATGTCAAATGGCCTTTGGCCCATTTATCTTTCATCCATGTCAAACTGGCCTTTGGCCTAACTATCCTTTCATTCATGTCAGACTGGCCACTGGCCCATTCATCCTTTCATTCATGTCAAACTGGCCTTTGGCCCAACCATTCTTTCATTCATGTCGGACTGGCCTCTGGCCCATTCATTCTTTCATTCATGTCAGACTAGCCTCTGGCTCATTCATTCTTTCATTCATGTCGAACTGGCCTCTGGCCCATTCATTCTTTCATTTATGTTGGACTGGCCTCTGGCCCATTCATTCTTTCATTCATGTCAAACTAGCCTCTGGCCCATTCATTCTTTCATTCATGTCAAACTGGCCTTTGGCCCAACCATTCTTTTATTCATGTCAGACTGGCCTCTGGCCCATTCATTCTTTCACTTATGTCGAACTGGCCTCTAGCCCATTCATTTGGCATAGAAAACATTTGTCCACCATTCAAATTAATGAACTTATAAAACTTGCACAGAAGTAAGTAGAAGTAAGCAATTGGTCAAATGACATACTTTAGATATCTTTATTAAGATATTATTCACAGTGTTCTGCTGGTGGATTCACCGTTGAGCTCAACCCTACACATTACATAACACATATGGGTCACAAATGATTCAATCTGTTCTTTAATTCATGCATCCCTCTTAGGCTTCCTTCTTATCCTTTTAATTCATTCATAATGCTCAATGTATGCCTAAGAGTACTTAGAAGTGAAAGAGAATGGAAAATGAAACATAGAATACATTTACAAAATTTCAGAAACAAGGGTCCCCGCTCGAGCAGACCCATTAGGTCTGCAAAAGTACTGGTTGCCTCATATTTACGCTCGAGCGTGAACTCGGACGCTCGAGCTGAAAGTCTCACTACATGGCTTCCAACTCGAGCATGAATATCCCCGCTCGAGCGGATATCCATGTCTGCAAAACTTCTGGGAGCTCGCATTCCACGCTCGAGCGGCGCTTTCCCCGCTCGAGTGGACATGTCGAATTTTGGGTTTTCCAGAACTGTTCTTGAGGCTCAAACTTGATATTCAAGGGCTCCAAAGCTCGAATTAAGGTGCCAAAATAGGGAAACAGATTATATATTATGAGTATACAAACAATATGAGGCCAATTGCTCAAAATCATGGTTCAACCCTCAAAATTAATCACATTTCTTTTGTATAATCAAGCTCATGCATTTAAACTTCATATAAGTTCCACACCTTCAATAATCAAACATGCATGTCAATTTTGACTTCATTTCTATTTCAAATCTTACAAATGACACTTATTATCATGAAACCCACAAAGATTATGCATGCATGTGAAGATTGGTGCCCAGTTCTCCATGTTCAACATCATTCATGCTAGCTTATGCAATTTCAAGCTCAAACATACAAATTCATGGCAACTTCCTACATGCATGTGTATATTGGCTCCTAATTCATCAAAACCAACTCATTTCATCTCCTTGATCACTATTCAACTTTGAATTCACAAAGTTACAAACTAAAACCGATGAATTTACTCACCTAGGAGCTTCAAACACCAAAATGCTAGCCAATTCTTGAGTTAGCCTTCAAGATTTCCAAGCTTCTTGTTCAAATCTCCAATTGTTTCCCCTCTCTCCCTCTCTAGCCGACCCTCTCTCTTTTTTTAGAGTTAATATCAGCCAAGTTGAATAAAAGAGAGGAATTGAGTGTATAATGGCCCTTTTATAGCCCCACTTAATCAAATTTGATTATAGCCAATTAATGGCACTTAATTAACCATTCTGAATCTAATTATTTTGATCCAAATCAATTTTCAATTAAATTTCACCATAGGCTCTAAAAATTACGCTGATCACAACGTCGTAGTCAATTTTAGCTTCTGTGGCCGATAAGGCCCTCAATTTAAATTTCGAAGCAGATAATCAAACAGATTTTCCTATGGTGAGCAGATAGAAATTCAAAACCACATATATTCATATCAAACACATAACCACAATCATAATTAAGATCAATTAGCATAATACGGAACAAGGTTATCACACAACACATGCTAGAATAACAAGCTAACTCATTAGGCATGCAAGGCTAGTGATCAAGATTACACTACAAGTGCAAAGAGCAAGCAACCAATGATCAAACAAGCCAAAAACAGAGTTATGGCAGGTCTAAAAAGTCACAAAAAAATGCTTGAACAAAGCCATGAAGAAGTAGAAATACATGCTCATTTGGTGGGACATCAACACATACAAACAAGACAAGAGGAGAGGGGACCACTTCCTCCTATTTGGGACCTCAAAACCACTTTCCCACCACTAAAATTCCTCTGGAATTCAGTGGTTAAAAGGCCAAAAAGAGATTGTCTTAAAGGCCTTAAAAGATAGCACAAAGCTTAGCAAATAAGCTACAAGAAGGAGAGGAACACCTCTAATTCCAACCAGACCTTAAACAACCATCTTTAACACTTAAAAAAAGAATTTTTTGTAGTTGACAACTAGGCGAAAATAGCATGCACAGGTGGCCTAAACTAGTGTACAAAAACAAGGTTAAAAGGGGAAAGAAGCTTACCCTTGAAGAACAGCAGCAAGCTAGGTCTTCCTCTGAGCCAAAACCAGCTTTTTGAGCTCCAAACAAACCCTCAAGATCCTCAGCTCCAAGGTAGTGGTGTCTGACTAGGTGTTTTAGAGCAAATATGTGAAGAGAACACACTTTAAGGCACAATATCACACAATATTGCACAAATATAGAGAGAGAGAGGGGCAGAAAATTCTAGAGAGAGAGGGAAATTTTGCTTCTCAAAATTCAGAACCTCTGAAAAGGAGGAGGGAGCTCCCCTTATACAGAGCAAACAAGCAAAAAGCTTGCTTCATCCCTCCATGTCATGCCCTCAAAATAAACCCATAAATTAACCAACAATAGCATGCTTAGACATAAGAAGATAAAGCATAATTGTATTCCATCAGAGTAATCCTTACAAAATGTATTGCATGTTGACAACAAAAGTAAATGCCCTAAAGGCTTACAACTTTCCAAGTCAACACTTGGTTACAAAAAGGGAGCACTAGCTCTATACAAAGAAAGCCCTTGGTTTGATATACATATAATACAACCAAAACACAAAACGGTCCAACAGTCCCAAGCCTCCCAAGCTACGTCCTTGGAGGTGGCATGCTACCTGTACCTGAAAGTGATGTCCTATATAGGGTGAGCCAACGTCCAGTAGAGATATGCTAAACACAATATGAGCAGTAACTAAGACATTAGCAATTTATAAATGTTTGACTCTCTTAAACCAATTCATACACCACTTTCATTACATGACACTTGTGTCCATATTTCATTTCATTTTCCATTTCTTATCAGATTCAAAATTCACAACTACGGCTCAGAACCTGGCCAACAACTTATATGAGATAGTGATTCATATTAAACATTTCCCATTTCATAATAGATAAGCATACTAGCTATATCAACACTTCGATAGACAAGCATATAAGCTATATCAGCATCTCAACAGATAAGCATATGAGCTGTATTCACACTTCAACAAATAAGCATATGAGCTATATCAACACTTCCATAGGTAAGCATATAAGCTGTATCAACACTTCCATAGGTAAGCTTATAAGCTGTATCAACACATTAACTGATAAGCATATGAGCTGTATCAGCGGAGACCATCCCCTATCTCCTCCCAACAACATCCGGTTTAGAGGTCCATCCTCTATCTTCTTGTAAACCGTGGAGTACATCCCCTATCTCCTCTCACACACACAACGTATATACACAAAGGTCATAGACATAATCAATCAATACATAAAGTTAATATATTCTTTCAACCGTCATACTCTATGACACATCCAATTGATTAGTTTTAGTTTGCCTAATCATCATGCATTGTCTACAACAATCAAAACTACCCTCCACCGGTAGTCTAAAGCAATTATTTCTAAATAGATAATAAAAGTACCAACAGATAAAATATCCATATTTCCATAATATTGAGCCAATTTCATTATATTCGACTCAATTCCACATTTTCTCAACAAATGTCATTAATTACACTAATGACCCAAATATACCCAAACATGGCATAATTTCCCTTATTCTCAATATTGACTCCAAGAGTCCAAATATTACCAACAACACCAACATACTCATTTTGAAACCCAATTACATAATTATGGTCCAAAATAAACAAAACCCTAGTTTCCAAAACCCAAAGCCATTTATACAAAAAACTCAATATCTAGGTCAAAACCCATAAGAGTGAGTAGGAATCTCTACCTCAAATTCGGAGCTATAAAGGAGAGAAGAGACCAAAACCAAAGTGCTCCAAACTCCAAATTTTTCGGATCAAAACGAAGCCCTCGACGATCCACGTAACTTTCACAAAGGCCGAAGGAAAGGAAAACACTCTAACTAGATCAAACCCTAGAGAGAAGGGAGTTTCTAGAGAGAAAGGCTCTCAAAAACGTTTTTGGGAAAGTAAGAGACAGAGAGAGGAAGTGTAGAAAATGATTCAAAAATGCCCAGCTACCCTCTGTTATACGATATCCCCGCTCGAGTGGAAAACACAATGCTCGAGCGTCAAGAACAAAAAACTAGGTCCGTTCGAGCGCTAAGATACAAGAATAAAGTACATTCGCTCGAGCGCGAAAACCAGTCCGCTCGAGCATAGATTTCCCCCTCCCAGAACTTACACCAAAAATGTACTACCCGCTCGAGTGCTAATGATCCCGCTCGAGCGTGATCCGCTTGAGTGTAGGAAATCCGCTCGAGCGTAGAAATCACACCTGCAGAAGTTTTGCAGGGCACAAAAATACTGGAGTGTGCAATCTCCGCTCGAGCGGAACGACCAAAAACCTGGCAACTAGATTTTAGACCAAGTCTCAACCCACCTGCTCGAAACACGCCCAACACATCCTAAAGCTCAAACATATGGAATTAAAGGATGACAACAAGTTACACCACCACGAACTCCACGGAACCAAAGTCTGGAATACAACAATTACAAAAAGGGAAAATCGGGATCGCTATACTCCATACACGTGTATGGAGGATGAGTCAGTGAGCAACAGCTGGCTCAAAATATCTAAAAATATCTACTAAACAGTTGGTGGTTAGCTGGCCATCAGTGGTGGCCGACAGTGGCTCATTGATGGCTGGCAGTGCACCCTAAACAACAATATGGAAGGACCAAGTCATGGTCCAAATATGAGACAGAATGGAAATAGGGTCTGGAAGGATCAAACCTGGAGTATTCCATCGCAAAAGTCAAGTACTCAACGAGTGGTCAAACTTGTCACTGGATGTACCTGCGAGCACATCCAAGTCTTGAGGACCGTCAAAAATGGGGTGTCTACACTATGCTGGACATCATCCTCTTCAGGACAGTTTTCTATTGCGTCCATGTACAACAGACCTGATGGTGAGGCTACTTCTTCAGTTCCTTCTCTTATTTGGAATAATCCTTCTTCTCCTAAAACTTAATTCTTTGCTTGGTTGGCATGGAAGGGTAGTGTTGTAGCTCAACTTTTTTGCGCCCCCTTTTGGAAGTTTGAAAGAAAGCCCTACAGTTCAGACTCCCGCGATTCTGAATCTAATCGCATAAGTGCAATGAGAAATTGATAAACACCAAACAATCCAAATTCGGCAAATCATTTGGAAAATCAATTTTGAATCAAATTGCCAAAAATGGATTGCTTTGCCAGATATAGAGTCGGCACCTAAATATTTTATTTTTGGAAAAATTTAGGAAACATATGACTCGTGCCAAAGGCCATGTGTCCGTCATCACCAAGATTGTCTCAGCTCGGGAACTTAGGTACGAGGGGGGAAGGTCATGAATTGAGCACCCCCGCTCGCCCGATCAAAGATCGGCCTCTACTGATCATGATATGATTTTTATGTACATCACTATGTGATGAGCGCACACACAAGGTATAGACGAGTTTGCTCAAATTGGAACAATTCAATATCATGTTTGTTTTTTTGAAAAAGGGTTTGATTTTGCCACTTAACAAAGTTGGCTTAGACATACATTCATTGAATCGTTCCAATTCAAACAACAACCTTCATCCACAGGCACTCAAACAGTTATTGCAAGTAAGCACTTAGCCTTATGGTAAGCATGATAGTCATGACAATCACTCACACTCATGCAAGTATGCTAAAGCACTAAAACTCACCTAGTACTCCAAGCCAAGAAAAGAAACTAGTTAGAAAAATGCATGTTCCTAACTATGCAAATGTCTAATGCAACACATGAGATATACAACTAATAGGCTCGGCTACTAATGTGGCATATGGATCAATTTAAATAGCATGCGGTCTAAGCATGTATTTAAAGAAGTATTTAAATAAACAATGCAGTTAGAATGATGAGTCAAGCCTCGATGCATGCAAAACAAATGAATGGATGCAAACATGAGATATGCTAATTAAAACGTGATGTCTCCAATCTAACCATCAAAAAGCGGCTAAATAAAAGGGAGAAAGACGTGGGGTTGGAAGACATACACATTATTACATTACGCTCTCGCGAAGGAGAGTCTGAATGAATAAACTAAGCTAACTAGCTAACTAATTAAGCTAGGCTAATTAAGCTAACTATTACAAACCAGAATGAATAACTAGCTAAACTAATTAACTAATTATTACAACACTTGAATTAACTAACTAGTAAGCTAACTATTTAAATAATTACAACACAAGTGTAAGTAAACTAAGCAATTAACTACTCTGCCTCAGGAAATGAAGGATGTGCATGCGCATGCTCGGATATTACCCGAAAAGACCACCGTTTTGCTCCCGAATGCCTATATTTGCACAGTTGAACATTTCCAGAAACTTTGCTCCATCTTACCAACACTCTGCTGAGATTTGCATCAGTGGCTAGCCGGCCACTGGTAAAGACTAATGGCCATCTGCCGGCCATGAAAGTGGCCTGCCGGCCATCAAAGGTGGTCTGCCGGCCACTTGCTAGCCATGAAAAGTGGCCTACCGGCCACTGATGCACAGGTTCATCTTGTTGCAACAGAGGACAAATAAAGCATATACAGGGTATTTCAAGGGTTTGTCTGCATAACTCACCTCTCTTTTTCATGAACAAATCTAAGGAGCGATGAACTTAAGCCACAAACCACCAACTCAGCAATTTCATTGCATGATGGCTTATGACTCAAGATTCTGAAGCACAATAAATACAACATAAGACACAAACCTCCTCCCTTTCATGAAAGATCAAGGAAAGAAGTTGACCTTAGAGACTTGGATAATTTCATCACTAGCAAGTATGAAATGGCCCAAGTTCCATGTGTTTAATTAACGTCCGATTGAATACAACCAAATTATTATCTTGCCCACTTTTAGTCTCGAGTTTTAGTTACTCATTTTAATTTACCAACCATTCTTTAATCCAATTAAGTCCTTTGGGTGAATTATAGTCCTCTAATGGAAAGAGAGTTCAAAACACAAGTTGCTTTGGGTATGAAAGAAGCATCATACTGTTGGTAATGAACCCCCTAAGGGATTAAACCATTAAGTATGAAACCTCAATTTCACACCTAGGCAAGCAAGCGACTTGAAACCACTTTCAAAGCAAAATTAAAAGCCAAGAAAGGAGGATGGTTGTAGAGATTATGCTTGCTACAAGTAAGTGTGAAAAGCACTAAAACAATGCAATTCACTCAAATAAGTGGTGTCTAAAGGCCTAAAACACCAAGTTTGTGAGGACTATTACACTAGAAGCATGCAAAACAAGACTCAAATGACTTAACCAACCCAAAACAAAGTTAAAACAGTCTAAATCAGAGGCTAAAACATGCTGGAATTAAGCTAAAACAAGCTAGAAAAATAAGCTAAGACATAAAGCTATCTAGGCTAGCAAACAAGACACAAGGAGGGGAGGCTACGCCCTCCAATTTTGGACTTCAAAACATGATTTTGTCCACTGAAAAAGCTCTGAAAATCAGTCTTTAAAAGCTTAGCAAAAGATAGTTTGAAAGTGGGAAACAAAGGTGGAATTTAAAAGCTTAGCAAAAGATAGTTTGAAAGTGGGAAACAAATGTGGAAATGTCTTACAAGCAAGGTACAAAGAAGGGTGAATCACCCCCTACTTTAAATGGCCTAAAACCACAAATTTTAAACCACAAAAATAGAGTTTTTATAGCCCAAAAAACAACCCAAAAATAGTGGGAAAAATATAGAAAAACAAGTATGCAAAGTAAGCTAATAAAGCAAATATTATACTTCTTGAAGAGAAGAGTAATTCCTAGCAACAAAACCAAGCAAGTACACCCTCTAGAGCTCAAACCAAGCTCAAGAACTCCTTAACTCAAAGATGAGAGGATTTAGTTAAGGGAGTATAGGCAAAGGTTAAGGAATTGGAGGCTAAAGTGTAAAGAATTTGTAGAGAGAGAGGAAAATTTTTGAGTTCAAAATTTTCTAACCTTGCTACAAGAGAGAGGGGGCCTCTATATATAGAAAACATGAAATTTCCTCAAGGAGATCCATCCCTACACGTGGGGACAGATGGGTGCATCTGTGTAAACAACTGGCATAGTTAGCATAAAATATCTACAAAACAGACTAGTGGCTAGCCGGCAGCCCAAAAGTGATGGCCGGTAGCTCAAAAAGTAGCCGGCAAGCCACCAAAAGTTGCAGGCTTGGTCCAAAACTGAGTTTGAAAGGCTATCAGGGTTTGAAAGGCTCAAAGACATGGCATTCCACTGAGGACTTCGAGCAGTTGGCGAGCAAACAGACTCATCATTGGGTGTGCATGGGAGGACATCCAAGTCGTATGGGTTGTCAAAAATGGGGTGTCTACAAGTGTGACAACCCCAACATGCATATCATAATTATATTTATTTAATTGTGTGATAATTTTGAATTATGATATGTGCCATGTGATTAATTTGTGTATATCTATTTGATTTGAAAACTATCTGTTACGATTTCTATTTAAAATTTGAAATTGATGGCTTACATGATTTCAGAAACCGAAATTGACAACATAAATAGACTAATTGGAATTTTTAGAACTATTTGGAAGGTTTGATTAAAAATTGATTCAATTTAGTTGTGTTTAATTAGTCTAATGTTCTAATTAATGCATTAAGCTATACTAGCTATATAGCTATATATATTTGCAAAATTATGAGATAACATTTTAGAGATAGAGAAACTGAGAGATTGAAGAAGAACTTAAAGATCTTTACTAGAAAAACCAAGATAGTGCAAGAATTAGTGTATTTGAAGGCTATAGGTGAGTTTTTTAACCTTAATTCTTGGAGATAATCCATTTTAGAGTTGAATTCATGGAGTGGACATGATCATTTGCATGTATTTTGTTAAGGGATGTTAAGAAGATGATATAGAGTTACAGGCATGCATGAATATATAGAGTTTTGCCATTTTGAGTTTGGTTTTGATCATCCTTGTTGAATTTGAGAGTTCTTTTGTACATGCATCTTTGATTCATTATGTTTTAACTCTTAAATTCATGTTTTGAGAAGTTATGGAAAAAGAGTTTTGTACATGCATGGAGCTTTTGAGCTTAAATTTGTAAAATTCATCAGTTTTGAGAAAAGTGCTTGGAAAACCTTACGTGCATGAGTTTTTGAGTTCAATTTTGATTGAAACAAAGAGATTTTAAGCAAATAGTTTTTGAAGGGTCATGTATACATGTTTTGTAAAGAAAATCTATGTTTTTAACCAAGCCATGCATGACCCTAAACTTTGAATTGTTGTTTGGGAGCTTAAACTTTTAGTTTTGAAATCCAGAATTTTGCCAGAACACTCGAGCAACCAAGTGGTGGCTCAAGCAAACATTGCGAACTTCCAGTACTTTTGCAGTCTTTTCAGATCTCTCGGGCGACGAATAGTTGGCTCAAGTACACATCAGACCCACCTAGTACTTTTGTAGACCTGTGTGATTGCTCGAGTGACCACAAGTTGGCTCGAGCGAAGATCCTGTTTCAGCATGTGTTGAAAAGATGTTTTGTGTTTGTATCTTTGTCCTCATGTCTTTCTGAGCATTCTTAAGCATGAAATATGACTCATTGATGATTAAGAAGTAAGAAACTGACATGAGTAATTGAATTAGAAAAAAGAAGAAGAATTATTCGATTTGAATAAGTGTTACAATGTGTATAGTAATGTTTAATGTGTAGGTTGGAACATGGAAGAGGAACATCAAAGTAATCAAGGTGAGTAATGTCTTTGTAAAGATATTTTTGTATGAACTACTTTGAAATTAGTTTTGCCATATGATGACCTATGAAATCTATACTTCGTTACAAGTTATGAGATATGACAAGTTTTCTGAATAAGTACTTCTAAGATGCTAAGTTATGAACTTCAACTTGTGTACGACATGATATGCTTTCCGAAAATGAGATTTGCTAAGAATGAATGAGTTTTATCCCATTTTTGTTCACTTTTTCCATCTCAAAAACCTGATTTTTTGCACTGTTTTTATGCTGTTTCATAGCTTTTTAGTGTGTTAAATTATGCTTTGAATATTATAGATGTGTTATTGTAAGTCCTCATGGATTGGTGTATAGGCTTTGGCTTCTAATCCATTTGAGTTGATAGTCTTTTTTTGCATTTTTTTATTTTTTTATATAGCTTTCATATATGTTCACACCATTGTAATCACCCACTTTTCAATAGCACTCTCCAATCTCCCTCATTTCTTTGTTTCTTTGCTTTGTTTCTTTGATTAAGAGTTGTATCAAACAAAGGATTGTTGTTTAAGGCATAAGAAAGAGACCTCTTATGCTAAATGGTTTAATCTCTTCAGAGGTGCATTACTAGGGCATTACATCTCTCTTATGCTAAGCACAATCTCTTGTTTGATACCTCTCTTTATCACCGGTGCATTTACTTCTAAGGGACTAATTTTCCAATTAGACCCTTGGAAATCACAAAGGAAAGGTTCATTATAACTTGTTATTGAATTTGGATTTGGAGTCATTATTGCTTATTTTGGGTTTGACTAGCCATTATTGTTAGGTTTTTGTTATTGGCAATCCCGTTTGACAAAACTCATTTCAGTTGTAATTTATTTGATCATTTATTTCAGTAAGGTTATGAGTTTTTAGATGCGAATTCATCTCAAATTATGCCTTGTAGAGAAGTTTATGATGTTAATTCTTTCATGTTTGCCACTTCACTGACTATGTTGGGGATCGAGTTGCCCGGTCAGCTTACAGGGGTCTAAGGGGCTGCGGCCCTTGGCGGGTGTGGGGTAGTGCCAAGGCGGGGTCGAGAGGCAGCGCCCCTGAAGCAAAAGGCAAAATTGTAGTCGAAGTTGTTTGATCGCTCGAGCGGCCATTCCTACGCTCGAGCATAGATCGCGACCTTTTAGAAGTTTCACTCGCCTGCAAAAGTACTGGGAGTTATATTTTTTCGCTCGAGCGGCCTTTCCTGCGCTTAAGCATAGACCCATGTTCTCAAATATGCATTTTAGTTAGTCTGCTCAAGCGGCCATTCTTGTGCTTGAGCGGAGATCACGGATCTGTTTGCTATAAAAGCTGCGGTTTAGTCAGGTTTTAGGGTACGGCTTCCAGATCTTCTTCTTGGTTATTAGGGTGTTTATATGGAGCTTCTTTACTTGTTTCCTTTGATATCTGTGAGAGTTTATATCATGCTTTAAGTGGATTATATCAAAAGGTTTGTTTATTTTATTTATTGAATACAAAAGATTGAGTTGTTCTTCGGTGGATTCTGGGGAATTTAGGCCTGAAGCTTTGGTGGATTCTGGAGTGGCTTATTGTTGTGATTCAACATCAGCATTGTGGTTTCAATGCTGGACAAGACAATTTCGAGGTGAAAACGGTGTTGGAAGAGACACATTGGGGTTAGTTTAATTTGGGCATGGATTCACTGGTTAATTGAGAGTACACTTGTGTAATTCCTTTTTGTCTTTTTAGTGAATTGTTTTGTGGCTTTGGCCTGTGTTTTTTTTTTTTCTTTTATCACAATTGGAGGCGCTTCAATTGTGGTTTTTCCACGTTAAATTGTTGTGTTGATTTGTTTTTGATTGTTTGATTGGGATTGCTATTTACTGGTTAAAATTTATACATTTACAAATCAATATTTCAGAGATTTTAGATTTTTCAATTGTCACTCTTTTCGAGTTTGACTAGCCATTATCACTTATTTTGGGTTTGACTTTGAATTCATTATCGTTCGTAAATGATTTTGATTCTTCCTTTGTAATTTCTCTCGTAGAAAAGGGCTTGAAGAGCTCATTTCTTGGGTTAAGTCATGCTTGCTATTCTTTATTTCTTTTGGACTTAGTAGACGTAATCATCACCTTTGGACAAGAATGAAGAAAAGATAAGAAAATGCATAGGTAAAGTAAAAAAAGGTTAATAAAATTGGAGTAAAAGAGGCAAAAAGATAATAAAAGTTGGTGTAGGGTATATCTCCCAAACCCTCCAGTAGCCGCTGAGTGAATATGCCTTGTGGCAGGAGACGAAGCTCATGTAGCAGTATAAAGTGGCCAAGCCTGCGCCACCCCAGTCGAACTCCACCACCCGAGGAAGGTGTACTAGTCCCCCTAGAATATATAACCCCATGGTATTTTCCCTGTTTGTAAACAGGGTAGTACTGAGAAGATATATGAGAAAGCCGCAGGTGTATTAGGAAACCTCATGGCTGATAGTGTCTGGGATCTCCCCAAGAAGCTGGAGCTGTGCATCCCTCCACTGGGTCATATCTAGATCAAAGGGGGCTGGGCCGTCGACCCCAACCCGTAAATCGGTCAACATTGAGAAGTTGTATGGGGTCAGTGTCATCTCCCCGGTCGAAGAAAAGTGAAATGAGTCGGTGCTGTCCCACCATCTCTCTATTAGGCCCCCGTAAAGCCAAGACTCGACCCTTATATGTATGAGCCCAGAGCAGAAGGGCCTAAAGCCAGCAGCATCTACTAAAGTGCGGACTTCTGCGGGAAGCCGCTTGTACCAACATCGGGGGTCGGATATAGAGCCCTAGCAGCCTATCCTCATGGTGATCACCTATCAATTGGAAGTTTTATCAGTATATGTACAATAGAGATGAGTGGTTTGTTCATCAATTTCAATATTTCAATATGTGTGCAAAGTAAAATAAAGGGAAAATTTGCGTACTTTTGAGGCATCGGAAGATACATGCTCTATAGGCTCTCATAGTAAAGTGTCCTCATCTAGCCCTAGGATGAAACCCTCAAATCTCAAGATACCACCTGGAGGTGGCACGTGTGTATGCGGCTGGTATGTAGCCGCATCAAAGGACCTCTGGGTAGGGGGAAGCAATGCAGCCTCTTCTGCCTCCATGTCTGCACCCAGGGCATCACCAATACCTGTGACGGGGTTAGGGATAGGTACTTCATCACTAGCCATAGAGAGGAGATTAAAGAGTGAAGAAAAAAAAGTGAGTGGTTTGGTGTTTTTTGGAGTGAAAATCACAAAACCAAAACCCTAAGAGAGAGGAATGAAGAGGAGATATGAAAAAATCAAAGGGAAAGGGGGAAAAGTTGGGAAAATGTATGAGGATCTATGAAAAACCAAGAGAAAATTCAAACTTCACCAAACCAAATTTTGTTCAGTTTAAAAGATGGAGGATCAAGAGGGTTCTAAGGAAAAATTTTGCAAAAGTTGTTGGGTAACTCAAGAAAAGGGGAAATCTAAAAAGAAAGGAAGTTTAGAGAGAAGGGGAAAGGGATTTCGACCTAGGTTGTGATCTAAATGAGGCTTGAAGTGTGTTTTAAACAGCCAGGGCTTGTGTTTTACCGAACTGCCCCTTGTCGTTGTCAAAGGCCGACCGGCTGTATCGATGCCCGGCTGTGCATCACGAAGGCCCGGCCGGCCTTTGGTGATTTCAATTCTGTTTTTCTTTTGTTTTGTTGTTTTTTTATTTTATTTTATTTTATTTTGGTTTTGTTTGTGTGTGTTGCTGGTTTTTTTTTATTATTATTTTATTTCATCATTATTTTAATTTTGAGTTTTAACTTTTGGTGTAATAATGAGTTGTATGATAAAAATGAAAAAATTAGTGAAAAAGACAAAAAAAAAAGAAAAAAAAAGAAAAAAGACAACAACAACAACAATGAGTGAAAAAAAGAAAGAAAGGAGAAAACAAAGAATTAAGGCAAAATAGCAAAGAGATCAAAGGAAATAAATAGAGTGAGCAAAATATCCATGTTATTTTGATTTGTTGCGTGAGTGCATAATTTGATTTATTTTATTCTTGATTGATTTTATTTAATTTGTTTAAACTCATTAGTTTAAATTCATGATGTAACTTGTTTTTATTGAGGACTTGTTTTGTCTAGTTTGTAATTCATTCCATTATTTCTTATCACACGATATTGTATGTATGGTTCATTCAGAGTAGTTCTGAATAAGCTGTTTGTGTCTCAGTAAGAAAACCTGCATAGCTTTGTAGTTAAGATCTTTACTGCATCTATCGTACACATTCACTTGTTTATTGCGCATATTCACTTGCTCACTTTGTGCATCTATCATATAACCGGCAAATGATATTGTTTGTACGGTTCATTCGGAGGAGTTCCAGATAAATTCATTTGTATCTCGGTAGGAGAACCTACACCTTCATTTTGTGCATCTATCGCACTTGTTTACCTTTGTACATCTATCTCACAACACTCTCTTATTTCTCGGGACATGTGAAACACGGCTTTGAACGATTTTCTGTTTCTCAGGACGCATGAAACGCGGCCCTAGGCGGTTTTATCTTGAGACGTGTGAAACACGACCCCAAGCGGTTTTGTTTCTCAGGACGTATGAAACACGGCCCTGGGTGGGTTTTTATCTCGAGACGTGTAAAACACGGCACCGAACGGTTTTTGTTTCTCAAGACGCGTGAAACGTGGCCCTGGACAGGTTTTATCTCAGGATATGTAAAACACGGCTCCGAGCAGTTTTTTATTTCTTAGGACTCGTGAAACGTGGCCCTGGGCAGATTTTACCTCGGGACGTGTGACACACGACCTCGACCGGGTTTTCTTCTAACTTAGGACGCATGTAATGCGGGCTTGGGTTAGTTTGCTCTTGAGATGCGTGAAAGGCAATCCCAAGCAGTTTTGTTTCTACTTTAGGACACGTTAAGTGCAATTCAAAGTTGTTTTGCTTTCTATCTCGGGACGTGTGAAACATGGCTCCGAGCCATTTTTGTTTCTTAGGACGCGTGAAACGTGGCCCTAGGCGGGTTTTACCTCGAGACGTGCGAAACACAACCCCGAACTATTTTCGTATTCTTGTTTCTCGGGACGTGTGAAACATAGCCCTGAGTAGTGTTTTCTTTCCTTGTCCTGTGTTTTGGCGTTAGAAGATTGTGTTTTGAATCTCTTCGCTTTAAATTTGAAGTTATTCATGTGTTGTTATATCTTATGTAGTCTACTTGACTTTGCTCATTGCATCACCTTGCACGATTAGTCAGCTTCGCGAAGCGTGTGAGTCCTGCTTTCAAAGTTGTATTGTGCATATCATTTGCATCTTGCCCAGAACTATGCTGGTTTGATTCCTTGCAAAGGGATACATAGGCAGCCTACAGACGCAACCATTTCTTTCTATCATGATTATTTGTCCACGTCTTACAGCCTTGTCAGAATGGGTTGTCTCTGGGCTTTGACATTCACTCACGCTATTTCATGACTTCGAGCTCTGTCAAAGAGGGGCAACTATACACACCCCATTTTTGGCTGCCCGCAAGACTTAGGCACTTGGTTCGATACACTCGATGATTAAAGTTGAATTATGAATTCACAGTGATTTGAATTCAACCAGGCTCTCGAAAAAACCTCAAATCTTTAACATTTACCTTGTTTGAACATGTGAGTTTCATTTTTGGATCTTTTTCCACTCTGAGTTAAGTTTGAATCAAAAAAATAGGGGAATGCATCAAAGCTCGACCTGGCATCAGTGATGGCCGGCCATGGCTATGAATGTCCGGCCGGCCCTTGGTGGCGAAAAACACCATTCTGGGCGAGAGCCCTCCAATTGTCCATTTTTGAAGATAGTTATCACCTTTTGAGCTTGAATTCTATAAAAATGAAGTTGTGTTATTGTTTTGAGGGTTGATCAAAATTTAGAGAGCCTATATACACATTGAGAGCTCCTCTCTCCTCCTTCTTCCATTGCAACCAACCTTTGAGCTAACCTAGCTTCCTTGTATCATCTCTATGCTCCATATACAACCTTGTCTCACCACCGTAGAGTCTTGGTTGATCTTGAAGAAGCATAATTCAAGCTTGAGAGTGGCTTGAAACCAAGTTTGGATCACAAACAACAAGCTTACTCCTTGAAAGGTATAAGCTTGTTTTCTTCTCTCTTGCTTTCATTTCTTCCATTTGCTTCATAATTCTTACTGTTTTGTGTTGTTTTGAGTCTATTTGAAGTGTTTAAGGTTGGGTTTGAAGAGCTACCAAAATGGTAGAGAGAACTTGCTCCTTCTACACCTTTATCCATAGCTCAAACCCTTCCTTTCCCACTCTTTTTCTTCGATATCTACACTGATTTTCAGAGTTTTCAAAGGGCCAAAAATCATGTTTTGAAGTTTCAAAAGTGGAGGGGTTAGCCACTCCTCCTTATTCTTGCTTACTAGCCTTCGTTCTTTTCTTATTGTCTAGTTTTTTTAGGCTATTTTCATTAACTTTTAGCCTCTGTTTTTCATATGTTAAGGGCTGTTTTTGGGGCTGTCCAAGCCTTTTACATTGGTTCATGCTTTGTTTAGTTCATTTGTTGTCTCATAAGTTAGAATACATAACTTGTTGTATGTAATTCCAAGCTTTCCTTTGCTCATTTCCATGTTTAAGAGCCTAAGTTTTAACAATCAATCCACCATCCATCTCTTTCATGCTTGAGAATGATTTCAACCGATTGAGGTTGCTCAAAACATGTAAGAGAGACTCCTACTTAATGGCTTAATCTTTTCGAAGATTCATTGCCAACAGTATAGTTTTTCTCTCTTGCTTTAGAAGAACCTCTCATTCGTCATTACTTCTTGTTTAGAGGACTTTAACATCACCATGGACAAATGGACTAAAGAATGGCAAGGCCTAATAAAATTAGCTTAAAACTTGGATCAACACACAAAAATAAAGTGGCTTAAATTGCTTCAACTTGGTCGGACGTTATGCCAAGTTACTTGTGTCAAGAGTCGTCACATGCTAATCCATGGCATTTTGATGATTCTTGAAGCGTTGCAACCTCCCTCTTTGAGTTCATACTATGACAAGAGAGAGGGGTGGTCTTATTCTTTGCATTTTATCGACTTTTGTCCAAGATCACATCCGAGATCATCAAGTAATTAATTTGCTCATTGATGGCTTTGGAATCAATTTCGACCTTCTCTCGAGGCTTTCCCGTGACAAAGGAGGAAGAAAGGGACAATCAGAGCTCGAGGACACTTTGTCTGCACCGGTTCACCTCAGAACACAAAAACAGAGCTTTGCACCAAATTGATGCACAGCTGGCCATCTGTAGGCCTGGCCAGCTATCAATGATGCACGGCCCCCTCAGTGTGTGGCCAACAGTACAGTTTTGCAGAAAACAGAGGCAGTTGCTGAAGGTGAAACAAAGGCGGCTTGGGTAGATAGAGTAGCACTCAGGCACTGTGCATGCAACCTTCATCCATTTTCACTTACACATTTTGTCAAATGTAATTAATTGTTTCATTTGTGTTATAATTATCATAGTTGCAAATTAATCTTGTTGCAATTAATTAGTTTTAGTTAATTAATTTTGTAAAATGTTGTAATTAATTAAGTTGTTAATTAATTATTCAATTTCGTTTTGTAACTAGTTAGTTAACTAGAATAGTTAATAAATTTATTTGTTGTAATAATTAGTTAAGTAAATTAGCTAGTATTCATTCGATTTTGTAATAATTAGCTTAATTAGCTTAGCTTAGTTAATTAGCTAATTTGTCTATTCAGACTCTCCTTCGTGAGAGTGCAATATTGTAATAATGTGTATGTCTTCTAGCCCCGCGTCTTTCTCCCTTTTATTTGACTGCTTATGATGGTTAGTTTAGGGACATCAAGTTTTGATTAGCATAACTCATGTTTGCATCCATTTGTATTGCATGCATCGGGGCTCGGTTCATCATTCTAACTACATTGGTAGTTCAATAATTCTTTGAATACGTGTGTAGACCGCATGCTATTTAATTGATTCATATACCATGTTAAGTAGCCGAGCCTATTTAATTGTATATCGCATGCGTTGCATTAGTCATCTTGCATAAGTTAAGAATCATCCATTTTTCTAACTATTTGTTTATTTTGGCTTAGAGTACTAGTTGAGTCTTTACTCACTTTAGCATAATTGCATGTGTGTGGTTGTTGCCATGTTTCGCATGCTTACCATAAGGCTAAGTGCTTAAATGATAAAATGCTTGTATGCCTGTGGATGAAGGCTTATTGCTTGAATTGGAATAATTTGAGTAATGTTTATATGTGATCACTTTTCAAATGGTATATATTCAAGACAATTTTGCAAAACAAACATGACTCGAGATGTTCCAATTCTTGCAATTTAGTCTATACTTGTGTGTGTGCATCACATAGTAAATGCTAGCCTTATAACCGGAACGAGAGCATATAATGTTGATAAAAATCATATCATGATTAGTATAGGCCAATCTTTGATCGGGCGAGTGGGGTGCTCGCTTTATGACCTTCCCCTCTTGTACCTAAATTCTCGAGCCAAGACAATCTTGGTGATGACGGACACGTGGCCTTTGACACGAGTCATGGGTTTCCTAAATTTTCCCAAAATAAAATATTTAGGTGGCAACTCTGTATCTGGCAAAGCAGTCCAATTTTGACAATTTGATTTAAAATCGATTTTCCAAAAGATTTGCTGGATTTGGACTCTTTGGTGTTTATCAATTTCACACTGCCCTTATGAGATTAGATTCAGAACCTCGGGAGTTTGAACTGTAGGGCTATATTTCGAGCTTCCGAAAGGGGCGCGAAAAAGCTGAGCTACAGTTTCTGGCGACTCTGCTAGGGAGTTAGAGAATTTGATTCAAAATTCATGATATGACATTTTATTTACAGTTATATGTTTCTGTGCATTGTGTAGACATCCCATGTTTGACGGCCCTTTAAGACTTGGATGTTCTTGCAGGTAAATCCGATGGCCAGTCTGATTGCTCACCGAACACTTGACGTCCATGGCAGAATGCCACAGGTTTGAGCTTTCCAAACCCTGCATCTATTTTGTCTCATATTTGGACCATGTTTAGGTCATTTCAGAGTGAAGTTGTTGATGGCCTGCTGACCATCCTTGAAGGCTGCCGGCCATGGCTTTTGGCCTACCGGCCATTGATGTGCCTTGTCAGGCATCAATGAAGCCTTGTCGGCTATCACTGACGGCCGGCCGGCCATCAGTGTTTCCTGCAGATATTTTGTGATATTTTGTGCCAGCTATTTGCACAGGTTCATGCATCTTCTAACACGTGTGTGGCTGGATGTTTGTGAGGCAATTTTGAATTTTCTATATATAGGACCCCTCTCTTGCATGTAGGCGGGTTAGAAAAATTTGAAGATAAAAAAACTCTCTCTCTCTCTCTCTCTCTCTCTCTCTCTCTCTCTCTCTTACAATTTTGTGTTTTGAAGCTTGTTTTCTCTACACTTTTGCATATACTTCCTTGATAGAAGTTGCTTCTCTTTGAGATGAGGTTCCTTGAGACTTGATTTGAGCTCTAACAAGTGGTTCTAGCTTGGATTTGTGCCTAGAATTGCTCTTTGCTTCAAGAGGTAGTTTACTTACTTTGTTCTCTTGATTAGCATGCTTGTTTTCTCATCTTTTTAAATGGTTTTTAGGCTGGTTTTGAACTAAAAAACCTCTTTTTATGACCTGAAAATGGTGGTTTGAAGCCCTTTTTTTTTTTTTGTTAAGGGATTGTCCACCCTTTGGCTTCTTAGCTTGTTAAGCTTTTGTGCTATTATTCACCACTTTCAAAACAATTTTTTTTAACCTTTTAACCACTAAATCTCAGAGAATTTTCAGTGGTAAAAATCAACTTTTGAAGTCCAAAATTGGAGGGGTTAGCCTCCCCTCCTTGTGTCTTGTTTGCATGCCTAATTAGCCTCACATGTTAGCTTATTATTTTAGCTTTTTATGCCTTGAGTCCAGTATGTTTTTGCCTCTGAAATAACCTATTTTGGCTCTATTTTGGGCTGGTTAGTTCAGTTGAGGCTTGTATTGCATAGTTGTAGTGTAATTTCCTTCACGAGTTTGATGTTTTAATGCTTTGATCATCATTGTTTTGAGTTAATAGCATGTTTTAGTGCTGTTTTACACTTCATTCCAGCACCTAAAATCTCTGCAATCTCCCTCCATTCTTCACTCTTTTGTTTGCTTTGAAAGTGGTTTCAAACCACTTGTTTGCCTAAGTGTGAAATTGAGGTGTTGCACCTAATGGTTTAATCCCTTATGGGGTTTATTACCAATAGTGTAATGCCTCTTTCATGCCCAAGCAACTTGTTGTTTGAGCCATCTTTCCATTAGAAGACACTCACTTTAGGACTTAATGGATTAAGGAATGATTTGGTAATTAAAATGAGTAAACAAAACATGCAAGTAAAAGAGGCTAGATAAGCATCCTTTATGTTGCATTGCATGTGTTCAAATCGGACGTTAATTTGAACACAAGGCAAATGGGACAGTTCATACTCAATAGTGATAAAATGGGTCATTTTCCTTGGTCTCCATTGCCCTTGATCATGCATGATAGGGTGATGGTCCTTTGAGTCATATTTGTGCATTTACCGAAATTGTACAACTTGGATCTTTGGCCATCATGCAATGAAATTGCTTGGTTGGTGGTTTTGGATCCAAGTGTGTCACTCCTTTAAGGTTTTGAAGTGATAAGGAGGGATACAGTACAAATATACCCCTAGAAAAACCTTTCTTTTGCTCTGTTTGTACTCTGTTGCAGTGTGGTGACTCAAAGCATCAATGGCCGGCAATGCCTCATCAATGGCCAGGAAGGCTTCATTTCTGGCCGGCAGTGCACCCCTTTGGTCAGCAGATGGCCGGCAGCATCCCTCTATGGCCGGCAGGCCACTGGTGTAACCCTCAGCAAAGATATGGTAAGGTGGGGCAGAAAGTTTTTAGAGTATGCTCAACCCTGCAAACAGAGCCTCTTCAAAGCAAAACAGAGGACTTTTCGGGGCGAAAACCGAGAGCATGCATCTTCCACTTTTCGAGGCGGAGCAGTGGCAGCATAGTTTAGTGCCTTGCATGATTAGTTAGTGTGCATATTGTTTTGATTAATTAGTTTACTAGTTGATTAAAGTGTTGTAATAATTAGTAATTAGTTTGCTAGTTATTCATTTGATTTGTAATAATTAGTCTGATTAGCTTAGCTTAGATTAGCTTAGCTCTTATTCATTCAGACCCTCCTTCGCGAGGTCGTAATGTTGTAATAAGTGTACGTGCGTGTGTGTATGTCTTCTAACCCCGTGTCTTTCTCCCTTTTATTTAATCGCTTTCGATGGTTAGATTAGGGACATTTTTAATTAGCATACCTTATGCTTGCATGTTTGCATCCATTCATTTGTCTTGCATGCACAGAGGCTTAGCGCATCATTCAAATTGCATTGTAATTTCAATACTTTTTTGAATACGTGTTTCAAAGCATGCTATCAAGGTGTTGCAAATGCCATGATTAAGTACCCGAGCCTATTTAGTTACATTATTGCATGTGTTGCATTAGTCATGTAATATAGTTAGGAATCATGCATTTTTCTAACTTTGTTTTCTTTCCTAGCTTGGAGTACCAGGTGGGTTTTTACGCTTTAGCATATCGCATGCGTGTCGATGTTGCCATGATTAGCATGCTTGACATGATGCTATGTACTTACTTGCTAAACTACATGAATGCCTGTGGATGAAGGCTTGTTGTTTGAATTGGAACAATTCAACAAATATGTGTTTTAAGCCCACGTTGTTGAGTGGCAAGTCATGTTTTAAGCCCACTATGTTGGTAGCAAATCCGCATCTTTAAGCCCACTTGAGGGTGGCAAAATTCAAACCATTTTCGCAAACAAACATGACTTGAAAGGTTCCAATTCTTGTGATGTAGTCTATACTTGTATGCATGCCCATCACATAGTAAGGTTAGAATAATAACCGGAATAAGAAAACGTAATGTTTATAAAAAAAAAATCATATCATGATTAGTAGAGGCCGATCTTTGATTGGGCGAGCGGGGGTGCTCAATTCATGACCTTCCCCCTTCGTACCTAAGTTCCCGATTCGAGGCAACTTTGGTGATGACGGACACGTGGCCTTCGGCACGAGTCAGGGTTTCTTAAATTTCCCTAAAACAAAAATATTTAGGTGGCGACTTTGTATCTGGCAAAGCAGTCCAATTTTGGCATTATTTGATTTAAAATTGATTTTCCAAAAAGATTTGCCGGATTTAGACTCTTTGGTGTTTATCAGTTTCACATTGCACTTGTGAGACTAGATTCAGAACCATAGGTAGAGTCTAAACTGTGAGGCCTTTCTTTTCAAACCTTTTCGAAAGGCGGGGCGCGAGAAAAAAGGTGATGCCACACATTGCAGTTGCATTGGTGCGTTTAAGTCACCGTGTTTGCCATCTACTATTCTTGGACGGTTTGCCAGAGGCTTGCCTAAAAAGCTTGCCAAAAGGTTGACTGGTCGCAGGCTCTGCCACGATGGGAACATAACCCTTGGATCTAGACTACCGCTGTACCGTTTGATCCTCCTTTCACTTCTCGATGTTAGGTGTGAGAGGCATATTAGGTAGTCTTGTCGAGGTGCCCTTTTGACCATTTGGCCTAGTTGCATATCGAAAAGCCATAGAGACTGTTCCAAATTAGGACAGGTTGCTCACCCGAATTCAGAATTGGGTGAAACCACTTTGTTTGAATAGTGAACCCTAGTTCCTAACGAAACTAGGACAGGGTAACCCTACCCCCTCATAGGGGTGTTTTGGATCTCACTTAATTGGTCTGTGCTTTACAGTGAAACTGTACAGGAACGTGTGTATCAGTTGCAAGTTGGGTATCAATTTTGGGGGGTAGAATTCAGTGTTGAGTGCAGTCCTATAGCTTTGATTACATTTGTGTGTTGTTAACCTTTGAGCTGAGTTTGTATGCGTTTTTTTGATTTTTGCTTTCTTTTTGCTTTATTTCTTTTTGCTAGGTAGTTTATCACAATAGCTTTAGAATGTTTGGATATCCCCTAAGCACTCTGGACTCGTGTCAGGAGGCTTTACAGATCCGGAGATCTTATTAGGGGACAACCTATGTTTGCTTCACTCTCACCGGTTACTAGGCGGAGAAGAGTTAGGCATAATTCACCAGTCTACGATCACCTACATCTACTCAGACTCAGTCTTCTACATCCAGTCCAGTACGAGATTACTCGCCCATCCTGATGGCACAATATCCCTCAGTTGGCATGGAGGGCCTAATCCATCACCTTCAACAAATAGTTGAAACCATGCAGCAAGACACTACTCGTCAAGCCGAGGTCACAGCACGCCAGACTGAGGTCATCAATAGGCTACAACAAAACCAGCCACAGCCGGCTGCAACTTCTGTATCTCATGCACCTCCTATGGGTATCCCAGCATTCGAAATTACTGCTAATGCCCAAGCTAAGAATAAGGGCAACCCGGTAGACGCCATCCCACCACAAGCCTCTAAGGCACCTATGTACCAACTTGAGGCGCCATTTGAATTTGAAGTTGACCCGACTGTGCTTAAGGTCAACAAGTTTGAGAAGCTTTTCAAGCGGGCACAGGGTGTGAACTCTATCCTCGACATCGAAGATGGATATACTGACTCTATAGTAACCTTGCCAGACCGGTTCAAAATGCCACACATAGATCAGTTTGATGGTTTCGAAGACCCCATGGTTCATCTTCGGCTATTCTCAGATATTTTGTGACCGATGGGCCTTACCAGATTGCAAAAACTCTCACTCTTTGGTTGGACCCTGTCAGGTATAGCAGCTATCTGGTATGTGAAGCTCGAGGATTCTGTGAAGCAGAGTTCGGAGGAAATGGTTGAGGCCTTTATTGCATAGTACTCCTACAACACCCAAATCGAGGTTACAACCCGTGATCTCGAAGCAACGCGCCAGGAGCCAAAGGATGGCTTCTCAAAATTCGTAACAAGGTGGAGGGCCAAGGCTTCAATGATGACTACACGACCTTCAGAGAAAGACTAGATAAGAATGGTAGTTCGTAATCTACACATGAAATTACTGCATAAAATGATAGTCCTATCCCTGTTCACATTCACCGAGCTCCATGAGATGGGAGTCCAACTTGAAGATGCCATGAAATATGAATTAATAACTGATGAGAAAGAGTAGGCCAAGAGACCTATTGTGCATAGTTCTGATGCAACCACCAGTGGAAGCACAGCTACGCGGCCGTTGGATGTGAATGTTGTCACTGCCACAACCAAGACCGCCAACCCCTTTGCCAATACAACTCCACAAACTTCAAACAACCCGACCCGATCTTAGAGGACCTTCACCCCACTCTACATGCCTTTATCCTAAGCCATGAGAGTACTGATCAAAAAGGGGCACCTCAAGCTGTTAGATCCTCACCCACTACGTGATCCTCTCCTACCAAAACATAACCCAACCAAGTACTGTGCGTTTCACTAGCAGCACGGTCACGACACCGACCAATGCTTCAAGCTACGTTATGAGATTTAAGATCTCATTGACAAGAAGGTGATCACACCACCCCAAAAGCCAAATGTAACTACTAACCCTCTCCCGGCCCACAACTAAGTTCATATACCTCACAATCTAAACCTAATCCATACACTGGCCCTCCCCTACAACCCCAGTGTATATATTACCCCTTCCCACCTACCAAGGCCAATTGTGTTCATTCCTGAAAGCACAAATTTGTGCATGATGGACACGTCCACACTTCAACCTAAACCCGTGGTGGTGACATGGGCAGAAGAAGGGAGACTGACCTTAGAGGAGAGTATGAGTCCGTTGCTAGAGTGCTTTGAGGGCTTGTCTGAGGGGGTGTACAATCCGTGTTGCTACATTGTGCCAGTTGATCAAGCCAAGCCAGAAGTGGTATTTCTAACAACAGTGGAGGTCAGTGTGGTTAGAGAGAATGGCCTGAGCCAAGGTTTGGATGATTTGGCAGAGCTAGAGGAGGAGTTAGACAATCTGCAGTTCTATGACAAACAAGATCAAGGGGATGTACAGATTGACTGGTTTAATTTAAATGGATCGACAGATAACTCAGGGTGGTTTAGTAATGAACCTGACTGGGAGGAAGGAACTAAGACAAACCAGAAGAAAAGGAAGCAAGAATAACTGTAGTGGCCAGAATGACTGATGAAAATGGGAAATTTCTGAAGAGCACTGATGTCGAGAATTTAGCTCAAGAATTCAACACTGTGAGTACTGCGGACACCGAACAAGAAGCTGCGTTGAAGCAGTTTGAACAAAAGAGGATTCAAGACAAGCATAAAGCTATGTTGGCCCAACACATTGTGGGGGATGCCTGTAATGTCAGAGTAATTCAAATGGAGCCGGACAATTGTTTGTCGGTTGCTAGAGGTGTATGGTGGAAAGATGATGATCTACACATAGTTCACGCTGATTAAGACTGGGATGAATCCTTTCCAGATAACACGTGGTACGTTGAGAAGATTGACCAAATGACGAGACGTGGGCGGTATTTCAAACCACCACACTTGGACCAAGCTGAGGCCTCTGGGAAAGATAGAGAGGTTAAGAAGCAGAAAGAGAAACAGTTGGAAGAAGAGGCAGTTTTGAAGCAACTGAAGAAGATCCAAGCTGACATGTCGATCTGGGGGTCGCTCAAGGCTTCTTAAGTGCATCGACAGGCTATACTATCAGTGATGGATAGGGCCAAGCTGTCCATTGACACCACCCCTGAACAACTTGTGAAATTAGTTTCCCAGGAGGTGTTGCACCAACTTTAACCTTTTCCAAGAAAGAACTGCCGCCAGGAGGCTTAGCACACAAGAAACCTCTTTACATATCTGTTGAGTGTAGAGAAAAATGGGTGCCGGTGGTGTTGGTCGATACTGGGTTGGCTATCAATGTATGTCTGTCTCGTACAACTTATGTCATCAGTCTAAAACTAGTAGATTTTAGGCCTACAGCCCAAGTGATTCGGGCATATGACAACACAAGCAGGGAGGTGATGGGCACAGTACAAATCTGAGTTCAGGTTGGCCCAGCTCAACAAGATGTCGAGTTTTATGTCTTAGACGTCCTGGCCACCTTCAACTTACTGCGAGGAAGACCCTGGCTGCACCTAGTGAAAACAATCTCTTCTACCCTCCATCAAATGTTGAAGTACCCTCACGGGAAGGGAGTGGCTATTGTGTTCGGGAATTCATCCATACATCCTCTACCAGAGGTAACTACACCAATACTGGAAATCGACCATGGCAAGGAGGATGTATTCCTTTTAGGGTTTACTCTGGCCGAGGCCTGGGCAGTGCAAAATATCTTGGCAGCTGATGAGGGCTTGTATGTTAGTGCCCAATCAATCAATTTCATAAACAAGCTTCAACATGTGCCAGGAATGGGGTTGGGAAGAAGTGGTCGGAAAGGCATCACAGTATTGGCCGATGTGCCTCATAATCCATATGTCTTTGGTCTTGGCTATACGCCCAACAAAGAGGATTGGGCCAGGAAAAGAGAAGAGATGGAAGACAGAGCTACAGCCAAGCAGGCCAGGAAACGCTATAAGATTGTTCACAGGCCAATCCGGGGAATGCTAAATGGTTATTTTGTTCGGGAGGGTGAAGACTTCCCATTTTGTGGCTTTCTCGAGCCCTAGTTGAATTCGGCAAAGCAGCGTGTCCCTGGCTTTGAGATCTTCTACGACCTACAGTTGCAAGACAGTGATGCTAAGAAAAAGGTTGAGGCAACTGCTGAAGTTGAACGGAGTATAGAAAGTGACTCAGACAGCAGTGAGCTTGGAGTAGGGGCAGCACTGGCATGTCTCCTTTCAGATCCTCTAGTCGACTCAGAGAGCTTGGAGGATAACTTGACCATCTTCATGATCGGGGACCAACCGGGTGGGAACCCTTGTAGCAGCATTTTGGATGCATTTGAAGCACCATCTCTCGTTCACTAGAGGAGGGTTACTTGTCTAGTAGTTCTAAATCGGGTATTGAGCCAGAATCTAATTCCACAGAGTCTGTGGAGTCGGAATCGGATTTCGATTCTTCTGAGTCTAAGTCCAGTATTCCTGGGGGTGATAACCCAGATGCCAAGGTCTTGTCCAAGTCCTCTTTTTCTTTTTCTTTTGAGTTGGTTGTAACCGAAGAGCTAGATGAGCTGGACTTTATGAATTAGAATGCCGCTGCTGAATCTGAGTATTTCTCTGTGCCGCTTGTTTATTGCATTGACTAAGACTTTCAAAATTTTAATGAAAACGAAGAGGAAGGGATTCCTCTGGTTTTGAAAATTTTAATTAATCGAGAGGAGGAGAGGCTTGCAAAACCTCTTGATGATGAAATCATTGCTTTTAGTACTGAGAAGGATCCGCATTTGGTCCAGATCGGGTCCATGTTGTCTTCGGAGGAGCGTGAGCACTTAGTCGCTTTATTAAAAGATTTCAAAGATGTTTTCGCGTGGTCCTACGAAGGCATGCCTGGAATCGATCCTGAGATTGTACAGCATCAGATCCCTTTCGACCTTGGGGCCCAACCATCAAATAGAAATTGCGAAGAATACGCCTTGATTGGGCGTTGAAAATTTAAGAAGAAGTTACCAAATAGATTGAGGCAGGGTTCTTGCTTGTGTCTCAGTATCCAAGGTGGTTGGCCAACATTGTTCCAGTCCCAAAGAAGGATGGCAGAATCAGAGTCTATGTCAATTTTAGGGATTTGAATAAGGCTAGTCTGAAGGATGATTTTCCCCTACCACATATTGATAAGTTGGTAGACTTTACCGCGGGCCATGCATTGCTCTCCTTCATGGATGGATTTTTTGGGTACAACCAGATTCTAATGGGGCTTGAGGATAGAGAGAAAACTACTTTCACTACGCCGTGGGGAACCTACTGCTACAGGGTGATGCCGTTTGGGCTGAAGAATGTCGGGTCTACTTATCAAAGGGCTGCAACCACTATTCTGCATGATATGGTCCACAAAGAGGTCGAGGTCTACATGGATGACATGATTGTCAAGTCCAAAGAAATAGAGGGCCACTACACCACCTTGAAGAAATTTTTTCAACGGATCAGAGAGTACAGACTAAGGTTGAACCTACAGAAGTGTACTTTCGACGTGACAATAGGGAAAATGTTGGGCTTCTTGATCACACAAAGGGGCATCAAGGTAGATCCTTCCAAAATCAAGGCCATTTTAGAAATGCCACCACCAAGGACTGAAAAAGAGATGTGAGGCTTTTCGAGTAAAGTGCTATTCATAAGACGGTTTATTTCTAAATTAACCATGACTTGTGAACCACTTTTTGGTCTCCTGAAGAAAGGAATGAAATTCTAATGGGATGATCGATGTCAATTTGCTTTTGAGCAGATCAAGCAGTACCTTTAGAATTCGTCTGTGTTATCGCCGCCAGAGTCGGGGAAACCTTTGATTCTGTATCTGTCAGTAACGGACACAACAATGAGATGCATGCTTGCTCAGGAATCTGAGGATAGGGTGGAGAAAGCCATTTACTACTTGAGCAAGAAAATGTTGGATTATAAGACCCGCTACACTCCGTTGGAGAAAGCTTGCTTAGCCTTGGTATGGGCTACCAGGAAGTTGAGGCACTACTTGTTTGCTCACTCTGTAATTCTGGTTTCGAGATTGGATCCCATCAAATATCACTTTGAGAAACCAGCGCTTACGGGTAGGCTAGCCCATTGGTTGCTTCTTCTCTCCAAATTTGATTTGAAGTATGTCACTCGCAAGTTAGTCAAGGGGAGAGCTGTGGCAGAGTTCTTGGCAGATCACCTAGTAGAAGGGGATGAAGCGGTAGAATACCTATTCCCAGATGAAGCTATTTTGCAAGTCGAGGAGGAGACTTGGACAATGTACTTTGATGGAGCGTCCAATCAATATGGTTATGGAATAGGTGTGTTGCTGATAGCACCCAGGAATTCCCATATACCTTTAGCCTTCAAACTCCGGTTCAAGGTATCGAATAACGAAGCAGAAATGAGGCATGTATCGTTGGCTTGGAAGCCGCCCTGGAACTAGGGGTAAAATGGTTGGACGTCATCGGGGACTTGAACCTAGTTGTTTCTCAAGCAAATGGAGACTAGAAAGTTAAAGAAGAAAAGATTAAGATGTATCATCAGACCCTGGACGTTCTGATTCCTAGGTTTGAAAAGCTCACTTTCACGCATCTACTGAGAGAGAACAACAGGTTCGTTGACGCCTTATCAACTCTATTTTCTATGATAGATATCCTGCTGGGAGTCCTGATGAGTCTGATCATCATTGAGCAGAGATAGAGGCCGGCCTATGAGACTATCACCGCAATAAATGAAGTGCAAGATCAAAACCTTTGGTACTATGATATCTGGAACTTCTTGGAAAAGGAAATGTATCCACCAGGGGAAAATGCCATGGACAAAAGGGAAATACGACAGATGGCCATCCAATTTATCATTTCTAGAGGTAAACTGTACAAGAAAGGTCATCTGAGAATGCACAAGTTGTGTGTCGAAGAAGAGGAATCAAAGTGCTTGATGGAGGCCATCCATGGAGGTGAGTGCGAAGCACACATGAACGGAGTAATGTTAGCCTAGAAGATTCTCAGGCAAAGTTACTACTGGTCTACTATGGAGGAGGGTTGTATCGGTTTTGTCCGGTAGTTCCACAAATGCCAAATTCACGCGAATCGCATGAATATCCCTCTGTCAAAACTGTACAACATGACTTTACCATGGCCTTTTTCTGTCTGGGGAATCGACATCATCGGCACAGTCACACCAAAAGGGTCGAATGGGCATGAATACATCTTGGTGGCAATTGATTAATTCAAAAAATGGGTGGAAGCTCAGTCCTACGCAGTGTTAAAAGCAGCACATGTGGCTAAGTTCATTAAAAACAACATCATTTGCCGATATGGAGTCCCAAACGAGATCATTTCAGATAATGGTTCTCATTTGAAGAAAGAAGTGACAGACTTGTTGGAGAAATACCATGTGGCTTTCCATAAGTCATCTACATACCGACCGCAAAGCAACGGAGCTGTTGAGGCCGCCAACAAGAACATCAAGCATATTTTGCAGAAAATGGTTGAGACCTACAGAGATTGGCTAGATAAATTGCCATTTGCACTCTGGGGCTACAGATCTTCAATCTGAATGTCTATAGGGGCAACTTCTTATTCTCTTGTGTATGGGATGGAAGTTGTTCTGCCAATCGAAATAGAAGTCTCGTCACTGCGGGTTATGGTTGAGTGTCAAATAGCAGAGGTGGACTGGCAACAGTGCAGGTTTGAAGAACTGATGTTGTTTGATGCGAGAAGGCTAAAAGCATTGTACCATGTTTAGGGTTATCAACACAAAATTGCTAGGGCTTTTAACAAGAAGGTTATGTCCCGGAATGTCAAAGAGGGGGATTTGGTGCTGAAAGACAACCAAGCTCCTATCCATGACCCTAGGGGCAAGTTCAGACCCAATTGGACTGGTCCTTACATCATCAAAACTATCTGGTCGGGTAGGGCAATTATTCTCATGGACCTGGATGATCTAGAATTGTCCCAACCGATCAACATGGACAAGTTGAAGAAATACTATCCTTGAGAGGCTCGCTAGGCCGAAAACCCGGAAGGGTGACTTAGGCAAAAGTTAGAGCACAAAAAAATTAGAAATAAAAAAAAAACTGAGTTCGCAAGGTTGAAAACCCTAAAGGGCGGCATTGGCAAAAGTTAGAGCGCAAAAGGAGAGTTAATACTCGAGTGAACCTGAATCGAACTCTGTAAGGCCTGATTCCCGTCTTTGGGATACGTAGGCAACTTTATCTTGAAGCCCGGCCATAAACACCTCCAAATCAACTGTCCTGTCCATGTGTCTGATCAGGTCATCTTTGTCTGTTCTTTACTTAAGAGTTCGGTTGTGATCTTTACTCTGAGAGAAGAGTTGGTTACAATGCTGAGCAGTGGTGTTCAAGCAAGGGGCTTTTTGTGATCTTTTGATTCAGGGTTGTACATCTCGTGGATTGATTCCGTTTGTGTCAGGTGGTGTTCCTTTTCAAAAATGGTTTTGGAAAGTATTAATAAAAGTTGATTTTGCTCAAATTTTACCTTTTACAACTTAGACCATTTTTGTACCAAAAGGAAAACTTTCAGTGCTCATAACTTTAATTTCAATGATTTCAATACAAAGTTCTACTCTCTGATATAAATCAAAGTTGCTTTTATTACATTGAAAAAACTTGAAAAGAAAGGTCAAAGTAATAAACTAGGGGTATAGATGAGTCAGGTGCTCCTGCGTTCCCCGCTCATGCTTGTGGAAGTTTCTAAAGCCAAAGTGGGCCCGGTTTGTGCCTCATCCTCGAGCCAAGCCAAGCATTCGCTAGAAAGGACGTAACTGAAACTAGGGGCAGGGGCTAGAAGCTCTCTCATCCTCTAAGTAGTAAGATACCTAGCTAAATGTGAACCTCAGATGGGGAATGAAACTAGGTACTCTACTCCCTCCTCCAGGTAGGCCTAATCATGCCCAAATTGACGTCTGAACCGGAACGGGAAGAAGAATACACAGTGAGTCAGGTCGATCAGTTGTATGCCGAGCTGCCGAGCCATGCTGTAACTCATCTCGGTCAAATTATGCCAAGGGTAATGCCAGGCTATGTCAGCAGCAGACCTGTGGCACATCTATTGGCACCACCACCCCTTGTTAGGGAAATCCACTAGCTGTTAGTGAAAGAAGTACGCTTGAGCTGAATATGCAGGGCAAGAGTCCACTACCTTCAGCTTACCCATTGACCAAACCTGGGGAGGGATAAAAGGAAAGAGCGATTAAAGAATAGAGAGATGCATGTTGAGAGAAAAGTGAGAAGAGGGTTTTGAGAGAAAAATAGAGCATGAATGCCGAGTGATGTGAGAAATACATATGAGAAAGGGTGGGAAACAGTACCTATAGAAGTAGTGGACTCCCCGCAAATTTGGTAGTTTTCTGTTGATGAAAAACGTCCAAGCCCATCAAAGTCTTGGCCAGCACTAAGCCAATGCAACTCTTGCCCTCTTTCAAACCTTGGGCTACTTTGACCAACCGAATGCTGGACCCACCGAAACTTAGGGCAAAAAGGAAATGAGCCAGTATACACAAGCAGAGGGCATGTTGCCGAAAGCCTTGCCAGAGAAGGTCGCTTCGGTCACCAACTCCAAAAAATTGATGAATCTGGCTAGGAATATCCAGCTCTCCATTATGAACCAAAGATTGAACCTCATGTAGAGTGATTCCACGCATCCATCCCAAAGCTTGGATGTGGCCGAAACGAGGCAGAGGTATGACTTCCTCATCGTGCCGAGATTCCATTAGTACTTGAAATTCTTCAATTGGCGGGCATGTTTCTTGTCCCCTGAAGCTAAATACATGTGTGACTGGGTTCCAACATTGAACCGCGGCATGGAGGAATGGAAAGCAAAGAGATGTTCAACTTAAAGGAAAAAGGGCATTTAGGCCGAAGCCACAAAAATTCACTTTTTCCGATCCATCCAAAGTGGTTATCCAGTCTTGAAGCCAGCTGACAAATAACATCTCCATTTTGAAAGCAAAACATCAAAGACTTGTGAGTTTGCCAGAAAAATAGCATGGGACCACTATTTATAGAGTTTGAGAAGGAGCTGAGCATGGTAGCTGGACAGCACTGACCGACATCACACTGATGGCTGGCTGTGCATCAGTGAAGCCCGGCTGGGTCTTGGTGCTGGTCCAGTGCAGATCAATTGCAGCAAAAGATGGCCTTTGTTCGGGTGGACTTCGACTGTACTTTTGAGTTTTGTTTTGTTTGTACAAAGTGTTTGTTAGCTTTTTCGACTTGTTTTCATTTTGTTTTTCTATTATCGAGTTGTATTTTACATTTTGACCGGTTGTAAGTCATTGTCCGATTCACGAATCAATTTAAGAACAAAACATTCACAGTTCTAAAGGTTACAATGCAAGGGTTACACCATTCATCACATGCAAATGCAGTTCATCATATTGTGCAAATAGATCATTTAACAAAACTTGTCTTTTTATAACTGGTGAGACCAACCCCAATCATTGTTTTACAAAGCTAAAACAAAAGAAAAGTCTTCAAAAACAAAAGGTCTAACCGAAGCTAGTTTTATAACTACATAACAAAATGAAAGCAAAAGCAAAAGCAAAATAAAAGCAAAATCATCATCGTCATCAGTAGCCCATCCTCGCTCTCTTCTTCCTCGGCTGTGGAGGAGGTGTATCGCTGTCATCGCTAGGGCTACTTGACTGCAGGTCAATCTCCTCTCCCTCGTCCTTAGGGGTCGTGGACCCATCAAAAGACCCCTTGGAAGGTGGGCGTTGCCTCACTCGACCTATCTCCTGGTCCGCACCTCCTCGGCCTCATTGTGCCCCATCTCCGCCTACTGGCTGCAGAAGGTCCTGCAGGCACTGCTGGCCCCAGCTCAAGCTAAATAGAGGACATATATTAGTAGGAGTAAACAAAGTGTATAGTATGGCAACAAGTACAGTCTGGCGACAACAGTAAACCGTAGATACAATATACCTCGATCCCATGGGCGACTAAGGCAGTCTGCCTCCTCTATACCATCTGAAGCAGTCAGTTAATCGTTCGAAGGAGCTCGTCACCAAATACCCAAGGTATTTGAAAAGGAACAAAATCTAAGAAAGCCAGACATAAGTAATAGTAGAACAATGAATAGGAATGAGAGAAAATAGTCTAAAGTGCAATATGGACTAGCATAAAGAAATATGTACCTGCTCAACGCCAGGGGCAAACACGAGCCTGCGGTCCCTCTCCTCGATGTGCTTCAGTGGGATTTTCTTGATCACTTTGTCAGGACACATGTATACGATCTTGGTGGGGATCACAGAAAATCAAGGAATTGAAGCAACGGCAGGCGCACCCCCAGCTCCAACAGTAGCAGTAGCAGCAACCTCTGGCACAGCTTGAACCACACTTGGAGTAAGAGGCGCCATCACTCGAGTGTGTAAGAAGTTAGTAAAATCACCAAGCTCATGATGACAATTGCCGTCCTTGCCTATCATCAAGAGGTCGAGCTCAGGACCATCCTGTAGATCATCCACTACCTTCATGCCGGGAGGAGGAGGATGTGGAATGTCAGGGTCAGCAACGCCTCGCGTTGTGGATAAACCTCAGGTGGTACGCTCGGCCAAAGGGGCCCTCTAACAAGATCCTCATTGTGAAGGCATGTCAGGTAGTGGTTGCAGACACTCCATTTTTGACCGCCCTTAAGACTTGGGTGCCACTGATTGATCATTCGATGGTGTAGGTTATGTTGTGCAAAGGTCCAATTTCTTTCAAATCCCAACCTTACACCCCATTTTGGACCAAAACTCTTTTGACCAAAATGATTTTTAGATCTTAAAACCCTCTTTTCAAAATATTTTTGAAAAAAGTTCCTACAATGTTCTGAGGCTCGTATTTCGTTAAAAATTGCACTTTTCAGAAAACCGAGCAAGGACAAAGTGGAAATAAATGAAAGAGACGTGAAAGTTTTGAAAAAATCTTTAAAACATTTTGTTTAGAGGTTTGGACTTGAAGAAAATTGGAGGAGAGGAAAGAAACCTAGTTGAGGGAGAAGTTGGGCATGAACCGTTAAGAGAGAACCGGGCAGCCTTCACTAAATCAGATCTATCCTTTTTTACACATGGAATTAAGTTGTGAGGCAACCATCATTGGAAAGTGGACTTCCGGGGCTTCATTTTACACTCAAGAATCTCCTAAAACTGAGGCCAGATGAGGGAGATATGGCTGGTTGAAGTTGGGCATCAATCTGGGTAGGACCAAAACTGAGCAGTCTTCACTAAAATGCACATAACTTTTTTCACACTTGGAATTTTGAAAGAAGACTTTCAGGGCTTCAATTTAGGCTCAAGAATGTAGACACCCCATTTTTGACCGTCCTCAGGACTTGGTTGTGCTTGTAGGTACACCCAATAACTGGTTCGATTGCTCGCCCAACATTCGACTGTCGCGGCGGAACGTCACCGGTTCGAGTTTCCCGGACCTTGTATCCTTTCTGCGTCATTTTAGGACCCTGTTTTGGTCCTTTTAGAGTGGCCCTCTTGGTGCATTGCCGGCCATGGCATGGCACTGCCGGCCATGGATTTGCCCCTGCCGGCCACTGATGAAGCCCTGCCGGCCATCAGTGTGGCACTGCCGGCCATTACTGATGGCCGGCACCCCCCTGTCTTAGCTGGTTTCCAGGCAGATCTTTTGAGCCAGCTGGATTCTCATTTGCTCCCCTCCACACACGTGTATGGAGGGATGGAAGCCTTGAAAAGCTTGTTCAAGAAGCTTTGGCTTTGCTTTGTTCTATATAAGCAAGAGCCCTCCTCTTTGTCTAGGGTTCTGAGTTTTCAAAGAGGAAAAACTCTCTTTCTCTCTATATTGTGTGTTTTGTGCTTTGAAGTTGGATTTCCTTGCACTTTTACACTACAACACATAGAGAAACACCACCACCATTGGACTAAGCCTCTTGGGAAGGATTCTTGAGCTCAGAAAACCAGTTTCCACCCCCTGAAATTGCTGATTTCGAAGAGGGTCTTCAAGGGTGAGCATTTCCCCCATTTTTGCATTTTCTTGCACCTTGCTTTAGCCCTCTTTTCATATTGATTTAGGCTTTGCTTATAACTGAAAAAAGTCTTGTTTTTAAGTGCTTTTTAAGTTTGGTTAAGGTCTTTTTGCTGTTTGGGGTGTGTAGCCCCCTTGCATGCTTTGTTTGGCTTTATTTTAAGCCATATTTGGAGGCCTCCAAGCTAGCCTTGGTTTGGCCTTCCTACCATTGAAATCCAGTGGATTTTCAGTGGTAGAGGTGTGGTTTTGAGGTCCTAAATCAGAGGGGGTAGTCCCCTCTCTTTGTATTCCTCTTTGCTTGCATTTTTGGCCTTCCAAAGGACCATCCCTCTATGCATTTTTGAGGTTGGTCCAGGCCTCTTTTTTGTGACTTCTAGGACCTACCTTGGCCCTGTCCAAGGCTGGTTTGGTCATGTCTTGCTTGCATCTAGCATGTGTAATGTAACTCCATTTATAGCTCATTAAAGTAGCATGTGTGCATGGTCTTTGTTGAGTCCATTTCAGTGGATTTTTGGTGATGTTTTGCCATGCCATGAACCTGTTTTGGGTTAGTTTTGTTACTTCATGCTTGCATGATGCACTTGCAGTGTAAATCCCGTAAACTAGCTTCATATGCTCCATGCCATGCCATGTCATTTTAGCTTTTTTGGTTTACATTTCAGCATGTATTTGGTCATCATTTGGCATGTCATGACCTTATCCATAGTTGGCTTGATCATCCTTTGCATGTTCCATATAGGTGTAGAACAAATCTTGTTTACTAGCCTTTTGTGCATGATGTTTTGGCTCATCATACTAGCATATTTTGGCTTGGCTTAAACATGATTTTATGCTTATTTTGAAGTGTTCTAAGACTGTTTTAGGCTGCCATGGCCATATCACTCGTGCTTTGTATAGCTATAGTGTAAATGCTTAGGCTAGTCTTGGGTTTTGAGGACCCTACCATGCCATACATGTGATGTTTGCATGCTTTGCCCTCATTCCACAAGCTATTTCAGTCCATGAAATGTTGTTGTGCACTTGCATTTGACATGCCTTGAATGCTTTGTATAGTTTGTGCTTTATGCCTCAAGAGTGAGCTTTTGTGCATGCCTTTAAGCCTAAGCCTTTGGCTCATCATTTAGGTGCATTTTTGGTCCTAATATACCATGATATAACTCTGTTTTTGGTTGTCCAAGTCATGCCATGATTGGTTCTCATAGGTGTAGTGCATTGCCTCATTAATGCCTTGCATGCTCCTTGTTTTTTAGCTTTATGTTCTAGGTTGGCTAGCTTTGAGCTTGGTTTTGGTCTTGCTTAGACCTGCCCTAGGATTGTTTTAGGTCCCCTTGGCCCTTTGGGGCTTGCCTTGTGTGGCCATGGCTTAAGTCCCTTTGCTTACTTTGAGCTTTGAGCATCATAATATGCCATGCTTGCATTGTTGAGTTGATTTGGCATCAATTTACATGTATTTCAGAGCTTACCTCATTGCCATGTATCCATGTTTGTTGCTCCTTAAGTGTGCTTAAGAGTTGTCCTCTTTATGCCTTAATACTTGAGCCATTTGGCATGCATGTTTGCCTTGCTTTTTATGCTTTTCATGCCATCAATTCATCACTACTGGCTACTAATTTGGACCTAGTTGAGAACTGTCCATCTTTAGTATAAGCCCATTTTACCATGTTGTCGCATGCTTGTTCCATTTCGTATGTTGTTGCATACTTGTTTAGCTTTACATGCCTTGCACGTTCACATGTTCATATTGCATTTTGTCATGTTGTCCAAGGTTGTCACCTCACATCATGCTTATGTGCTTGTTGCATGTCATTAGCCTTGTTAGGTTGTTCATATTGCATGTTTGCCATGCTTGTGTGTTGCATTGCTTGGATTAAGTATTAATCCGAGCACAAGGAACGAGGGGCGTTTCATACTCCGAGTGATGGAACATGTCTCAATTCTCGGTCGCTGAAGCTCTTGATGATTCATGATAGAGTTCTAGGCCTTATTTGTTGTATTTGTGCATTCATTTCTATATTGACTTGCACAAGTTGGACCTTCGGCCATCATGCATCGGGATGCGTGATTGATGGTCGTGGATCCGACTAGGCCTCTCCCTTGTTGTTTTGAGCTGATTTGGAGTGCCATGGTGCATACATGTCCTTGGGAAACCCTCATTTTCCTCTATTTTGTGCTTTGTTGCAGTTTGGTGTCACAGCACACCAGTGGCCGACAATCTGCCATTGATGGCCGGCAGTGCATCACCCTTGGCTGGCAGTAGGCCATCTCTGGCCGGCAGTGCTCCTTTCATGGCTGGCAGGCCACTGGTGAGTTCCCCAGCAGTGTTTTGGTAAGTCTCAGCACCCAGAACTGGAAGACACCCTGCAAACAGAGCCTCCACAGAGCAAATGGAAGGCATTCCAAAGCACGGAATCAAAGCGAGCATGTGCACCCCTCGTGTCCTGAGGTTTCTAATTATGTAATAACTTAGATTAATTAGCTTCAGTAGGCAGCAAGATGAAGGCTCGGTTGAAATTAGTTAATTTATTAATTAGTTCATTTGTTTTGTAATTATTTAATTAGTTCAGATAATTAATTAAATTAGTTTGTGATGTAATAAGTAACTAGCTTAGATTAGTTAGTTGTTTATTTTGCTTTGGACTGTACCTATTTTGGACATTTGGACTCTTTTGTTCGGACCCTCCCTGCGAGTGCATAAATGTTGTAATAAGGGTGCGTGTGTGTGTGCATGTCTTCCAATCCCCTTTCTTTCTCCCTTTTACTTACCTGCTTATGTTGGTTAGTTTAGGGACACGTTTTGTTTAGCATACCGTATGTTTGCATGAGTGCATCATTCATTTGTCTTGCATGCACCGAAGGCTCGGTTCATCATTCAAACTGCATCGCAATTTTCAATACACTTTCTTACGCATGTCTCGAAGTAAGTGCCATGTCATGTCATTAGTAGCCAAGCCTACTTAGTTGCATTCTACATGTGTTGCATTAGGCATTTCTGTATAGTTAGGATCATGCATAGATCTCTAATTAGCTTCTTTGTTTTTTGGCTCGGAGTACTCGGTAAGCTTTTTATGCTTTAGCATCTCGCATGCGTGTGAATGTTAACATGACAGCATGCTTACCATGTGGCTATGTGCTTATGTGATAAACTGCCTGAATGCCTGTGGGTGAAGGTTGGATTACTTGAATTGGGATAATTCATTGAAATCCGTATTTTAGCCTACTTGCGAGTAGCAAATTTCAAAACATTTCCAAACAAAACGGATATGCAATGCTTTGTTCCAAATTAGGGGATCTAGTCTATACTTGTTTTGCTGTGCACATCACATAGTAATTCTAGCTAATTAATCAGAATAAGAACGCATAACGTCTTCAAAATCAGATATCATGGTTAGTGGAGGCCGATCTTCGGATCGGGCGAGAGGGGGTGCTCATAGCTGGCCTTCCCCAATCGTACCCAAGTTCCCGAGCCGAGGCAACTTTGGTGATGACGGACACGTGGTCTTTGGCACCGAGTCAGGGTTTCCTAAATTCTCCCATTAAAAAATATTTAGGTGGCGACTCTATATCTGGCAAAGCAGTCCATATTTGGCACTTCTTTTCTAAAAATCTGTTTTCCTCTAAACGATTTGCCCGATTTGGACTCTTTGGTTCAAGATTAAGAACCGTGACAAATCGAGTCCGAACTGTAACCCACGAGGTCCCTCGCGGGCTTGTTACAGTTTCTGGCGACTCTGCTGGGGATTTAGAGAACTTGACTTGAACTCGTGATTTCCTGTTTTGATTTCATTTATGTGTCTCTTTGCATTGCATGTGCATTGGTGTGCCTAGGACACCGTGTTTGCCATCTGCCATTCCTGAACGGTTTGCCGGAGGCTTGTCTTGTCAAGGCATGACCATAAGGCTGACCGGTTATGGGCTCTGACAGTATGGCAACACAAACCCCGGTTTTACCGGGGCACCCTTTTTGACCATTCGACCTAGGGCATATTCGGAATCCATAGTGACCATTCCAAACTAGGACAGGTTGCTTACCCGATTATAGGTTGTTTGAAGCCGCTGCGTGCGTAGTGAAACCCTAGTTCCTGACAAAATAGGACAGGGAAACCCTACCCCAACATAGGGGTGTTTTGGCTCTCTTTTACTTGCTATGTGCTTTTAGCATGTATCTCTATAGGGAACGCACATATCAGTTTGTAAAGTTTGGGCATCAGGCATGCGGGCACCAGTTTAGTATTCTGGGTATCAGGCCTGCGGGCACCGGTTTAGCATTTTCGGAATCAGTTATTCGTCGGTATCCGATTCAATTTTGGGGGCAGTAATTCAGGGATAATGAGTAGTCTTTTAGAACAGTGGATTTCAGCTTGACAACCGTGTGTTGATTATACCCGACTGTGTGTTGTGTTTATTTACGATGTTATGCTGTCCATTTGTCTGCTCGTTTATTTCCTTATTATTGTTTTATTTATCTTTTTGCTAGGTAGTTTAGCACAATTGCTTCAGACCAAGCAGATATTCCCCAAGCACTCTGGACCAGAGGTCGTCGACTCCATCGATCTAAGGATCTGGTAGACGGACAACCAGTGTACCACTCTCTACCCCCGATTATTAGACGGAGGACAGTTAGGCAGAGGGCATCAGTTCAGCAGTCAGTTCAGAGGGCCTTATCTACCCCACCAGAGTACAATAGGGATCAGGGTTCTGTTTCACCTACAAAGAGGGAATATATACCGGTAATTCAATCAGAACAGAACAGTATGGCCAGCTTGGAGGAAATGATGCGTCAACTCCAAGAGAGTATGAAAATGATGCAACAGGATGCTATCTAACAGGCGGAGTTCGCCAAGCAGCAGGCCACGGTTATGAATGAACAAGCCGAGTTAATCGTGAGGTTACAATAGCAAACCGGAGCATCTGCTTCGCAGCAAGCTCCTCCCCTGCCAGGAGTTCCAACCCTGGGGGAAACAGCTAATGTTCAGAATGATACAAACATTCCCATAGGACCCCCTCCACCCCCGGTCCTACCCCAAATCCAACCCTAGTTGTCTAAAACACCCACCAACTTACCGGACTCTCCCTTTGAGTTTGAGATAGATCCCACAGCACTGAAGTTGAGCAAGCTTGAAAAGCTATTCAAGAGATCTCAGGGAGTCAAGACCATCCCTAACATTGAAGATGGATATACTGATGCAGCTGTGACGCTGCCTGACAGATTCAAAATGCCTCATATCGACCGATTTGATGGGTCCGGGGACCCCATGGTGCACCTGAGGTTGTTTTCGGATATTTTAAGACCAATGGGCCTCACTAGGTTGCAGAAGCTATCTTTGTTCGGCCGGACCCTGTCGAGTGTGGCGGCCATATGGTATGCCAAATTAGAAGATGCCGTCAAAAGAAATTGGGACGAGATGGCTGAGGCCTTCATTGCGCAATATTCGTACAATACACAGATCGAGATTACGACCCGTGATCTCGAGACAACAAGGCAAGAGCCTAAAGAGAGCTTCTCGGAATTCGTAACTAGATGGAGGGCCAAGGCTTCGATGATGACCTTAAGGCCCACAGACAAGGATCAGATTCGGATGATTGTGCGCAATCTTCAGCCGAAGTTGATGCAGAAGATGATTATACTCCCATTTCCTACCTTTTATGATCTACATGAAATGGGGGTACAGATTGAGGACGCCTTGAAGCAAGGCTTAATTGATAATGACTGGGAGCAACCCCGAAGAACTTTCAATCGCAGCAGCAATGCGGGCCCGAGCGGCGCTACGACTACAAGAGCCTTCGAAGTGAGCATGGTCACCACCAACCCCCCTCCAAAAACCATGGTAGCTACGCCATTCTCCGGTACGTCCGGAAGCCATACCCAAGTAGCCAAGTACCCACCCAAAAACACAAGAACCTTCGCTCCACTATATATGCCCCTATCCAAAGCTTTGGGGGTTTTAATCAGAAAAGGGCACTTGAAGCCCCTAGAGCCGCGGCCATTACCGAAAAAATTTCCCCTTGCCCACAACCCAGCCAAATACTGTGCATTTCACCAATAGCACGGTCATGACACCGATCTATGCTTCCGACTACGTCATGAGATTCAAGATCTCATCGATAATGGGGTGATTCTGCCTCCCAAGAAACCCAATGTTACAACAAACCCTCTCCCCACACATAACCAAGCTCCACCTCCGAAAAGAATTAACTTTATCCAAACTGGGGTCGTGTCTTATGATCCTAGTATCTATATCACTCTTTCTCACCTACCTAAGCTGGAAGTATTCCTTCCTGATTGCACCAACTTATGCATGATGGATATCTCCATAACCCAACCTAAGCCAGTGGTGGTGACAGTCAGGGACAGAAGAAAGGAGATTTTAGAGGAAAAGAGGGTTGTTGAGCCAGAGCTTGAGAAGTCTGAGAGTTCTGTTGAGAGAGTATATAGTCTGAGTGACTACGTTTCGTCAATAGGCCAGAATGGGCTAGATGTGGGATTGCCGACAGAGGCAGAGCTGTGTGTGTTCCAAGGGGATGGTCTGGAACAGAGGACAAATGGTTTGACGGCTGTGGAAGAAGACCTTGCCAATCTCCAGTTTTACAGTGACCAAGATCCAGGGGACGCAGCGGTCAACTGGTTTGATTATGAGGAATTGACAGAGGCTACTGGGTGGTTGGATGATCAACTGGATGTGGTGGAAGAGTTCCAACCAGAACAGGGCCCGACAGGGGCAAGAATGTCAGCGGCGGCCGGAAGGGTCGGAGAACAGAGTACATCACCAGAGAGCGCCGGTGTCAAGAGTTTCGCTCAGGATCGGAGCATTTCGAATACAGGAATTATTGAGCAACCAACTGTGTTGATACAGTCAAAACATGAAAGATTTGAAGATTCCGAGAGAATCAGGAAGGCAAAGGCTCATGTGGGGATTGAAACTACTATAAGCATAGAAACAGAGAATGCTGCGGGCATAGGGATGGGAGGTACCGCGAGTACGGGGATAGTCATACCAGAGCCGGACAGGTGTCTGTCGACTACTGACGGAATGTGGTGGGAGGATGAGGATTTATGTCTTGTCCATACGGACGAAGATTGGGGGAACAACCAACCCAATGACACCTGGTACCTTGGAGAAGTCGACCATATGACACGGAGCGGGCGGTACTTCAAACCCCCACACCTAGATCAACCAGAGGCTTCTGGAAAGGATAGAGAGGCTGAGAAGCAAAAGGAGAAACAACTTGAAGAGGAAGCTGTACTCAAACAGTTAAAAAAGACACAAGCAGACATCTCCATCTGGGGACTGCTTATGGCATCACGAGTGCATAGACAGGCTGTCTTAATAGCCATGGACAAGGCAAAGCTTTCGATAGAAACCATGCCAGAACAGTTGGTAGGCTTGGTCTTTCTGGGAGGGGCTACCCCGATGCTAACTTTTTCCGACAAGGAACTGTCATCCGAGGGGGCAGACCATAACAAACCACTCTACATCTCTGTGGAGTGTAGGAATAAATGGATACCGGTGGTTCTTGTTGATACCGGATCCACCATCAACGTCTGCCCAGCAAGGACAGCGTATGCAATCGGTTTGAAAACCGCGGATTTTGTACCAACAGCCCAGGTAATTCGGGCATACGACAATACGAGTAGAGAAGTCATGGGGACAGTGAAAATTCAGACTAAAGTTGGGCCAGGACAGCATGAGATAGATTTCCATGTCTTAGAGGTTCCTGCAACTTTCAACCTGCTCTTGGGAAGACCGTGGCTGCATCAGGTAAAGGCGGTGTCATCCACTTTGCATCAAATGGTGAAATACCCCTATGGAAAGGGAGTAGCCATTGTTTTCGGGAATTCATCAATTCATCCACCGCTGAAGGTATCTACGCCTGTTCTAGAAATCGAGCATGGTATAGAGGATGTGTTTATATCAGGTTTTACCCTGGCTGAGGCTCGGGTTGTACAGAACGTCATGGCTGCTAACGAGGGGATATATGTCAATGCTCAAGCAGTGTATCTCATGAACAAGCTCTAACACATCCCCGGGATGGGATTAGGAAGGAGCGGCTAGAAGGGCGTCACAGCATTGGCCGAAGTGCCACACAACCCCCATACCTTCGGCTTGGGTTATCTGCCCACCAAGGAGGATTGAGTAAGGAAGGGAAAGGAAATGGCTGGAAGAGCCAGAGCGAAACAAATGGGGAGACCTTTCGACTTAATGCACCGGCCCATTCAGGGTACCCTAAATGGACGCTTTGTCCGGGAGGGGGAGGACTTTCCATTCTGTGGCTTTTCGGAGCCGTGGTCAGACGCAGAGAGGAAGTGCGTGCCAGGATTCGAAATTTTCTTTGACCTACAGTTATTTGGGGATGAGGTTGCCGAAGAGCAGACAGATCCGACAGTTGAGGCTGAGCATGGTAGGGAAATGGAGTCTGAGGACACCGAACTTGAAATGGGGGTAGCGCTGGCATGTCTACTCTCAGATCCTCCGATCGGCCAGGAGTGCTTGGCGGATAACTTCTCGGTATGCATGATTGGGAATGAAACGGCTGCGGGCCTACCATCAAATATTTTGGATGCATCCATCGCACCCTCTCTCGTCTGGCAGTACGAAGAGGGATTTTTGTCGAGCAGCACCGGGACAGGTAGTGAGCCGGAATCTGATTCCACCGAGTCTTGTGAGTCAGAATCAGGTTCCAGCTCGACTGAGTTTGAGTCCGGTATTCCTGGGGGTGATAACCCGGATGCCACAGTCCTGCCCAGGTCGTCTTTTTCTTTCTCTTTTGAGTCTGTTGTAACACAAGAATTGGACGGTTTGGAAGCACTTATTGAGAATGGTGTGAATGTTGTTTCCGAGTACTTTTCCGTGCCTTTGATTTATTGCTTGAATCAGGATTTTCAAAATTTTGATAAAAACGACGAGGAAGAAATTCCTCCAGTTTTGCAACGTTTAATTGATCAGGAGCAGGAAAGATTTGTTAAACCCTTAGTGGATGAAATCACTACCGTGAATATTGGTACTGAAAAGGACCCGCGGCTGGTCCAGATCGGGTCCACGTTGTCTTCGGAGGAATGCAAGCGCTTAGTCGCTTTATTAAAAGATTTCAAAGATGTTTTCGCGTGGTCCTATGAAGACATGCCTGGGATCGATCCTGAGATTGTACAACACCGGATCTTTCTTAACCCCGAGGCCCGACCTGTCAAGCAGAAACTCAGAAGGATCCGCCCTGACTAGGCCATCAAGATTAAGGATGAGGTCACCAAGCAAATCGATGCAGGCTTCCTGCTGGTATCCGAATACCCGACTTGGTTGGCCAACATTGTTCCGGTGCCAAAGAAGGATGGCAGGATTCGGGTATCCGTGGACTTCAGGGATTTGAACAGAGCTAGTCCGCAGAACGACTTTCCTTTGCCACACATTGATGAGCTGGTGGATTTCACAGCGGGGCATGCTTTGCTTTCGTTTATGGATGGCTTCTCAGGCTATAATCAGATAGTAATGGCACCCGAAGACTGAGAGAAGACTGCTTTCACCACCCCGTGGGGGACATATTGCTACAGAGTGATGCCATTTGGGTTGAAGAACGCTGGAGTTACATATCAACGGGCTGCGACCACAATACTACATGACATGATCCACAAAGAGGTTGAAGTGTACGTGGACGACATGATTGTCAAGTCCAAAAAAAGAAAAGGCCACTACACTACCTTACAAAAGTTCTTCCAAAGGATCAAAGAATTCCGATTGCGGCTGAATCCGCAGAAGTGTACATTCGGTGTTACAGCGGGAAAAATGCTGGGGTTTCTGATTACACAAAGGGGCATCGAAGTCGACCCTTCCAAAATTAAGGCCATCTTAGAAATGCCACCACCGATGATTGAAAAAGAGGTGCGAGGCTTTCTGGGTAAAGTGCAATTCATAAGACGATTTATCTGAAAACTAACCTTGACTTGTGAACCACTTTTTGGTCTCCGGAAGAAAGGAAAGAAATTCCAATGGGATGGCCGATGCCAAGCTGCTTTTGAATAGATCAAAGAATATTTACAGAACCCACCTGTGCTGTCACCGCCAGAACCGGGGAGACCGTTGATATTGTACCTTTCAGTAACTGAGACTACAATAGGCTGCATGCTCGCGCAAGAGTCAGAGGACAAAGTGGAGAGGGCCATCTACTATTTGAGCAAGAAGATACTGGATTACGAGACCCGCTATACTCCGCTGGAGAAGGCTTGCTTAGCCTTGGTATGGGCTACCAAGAAGCTGCAGCACTACCTGTTAGCTCACTCTGTAATATTGGTTTCACAGCTCGATCCCATCAAATATCTTTTCGAGAAACCGGCACTTACGGGTAGGCCAGCTCGTTGGCTGCTGTTGCTTTCCGAATTCGATCTGAAGTATGTGACGCGCAAGTCAGTAAAGGGGAGAGTGGTAGCAGAGTTCCTTGCCGACCACCCAGTTAAAAGGGATGAAGCATTTGAGTACCTATTCCTAGATAAAGCCATTTTGTATGTCGAAGACGAAACTTGGACGATGTACTTTGACAGAGCATCGAACCAATACGGATATGGGATAGGAGTGTTGCTGATAGCACTCGACAATTCCCGTATCCCTCTAGCATTCAAACTCCGGTTCGAAGTCTCGAACAATGACGCGGAATATGAGGCATGCATTGCCGGTCTAGAAGTAGCCTTGGAATTAGGGGCAAAACGGTTGGACGTCATTGGGGACTCGAACCTTGTTGTGTCTCAAGCAAAAGGAGACTGGAAAGTCAAAGAAGAAAAGATGATAATTTACCACCAGACCTTGGATTTGTTAATTCCTCGGTTTGAGAAGCTAAATTTCACTCATCTAGTAAGAGAGAATAACAGGTTCGCAGATTCACTAACAACTCTATCTTCCATGATAGGCATCCCGTCTGGAGTCTGGATGCGTCCAGTCATCATTGACCAAAAGTTCGCGCCAGCATATGAGTCAATTTCTGCCATAGATGAGGTTCAGGACGAAAACCCCTGGTATTACGACATTTGGAACTTCTTGGAGAAGGAGACGTATCCACCAGGGGCAAATGCCAAAGATAAAAGGGCAATCAGAAGAATGGTTGTTCAATTTATCATCTGCGGGGGTAAGCTGTATAAGAGAGGTCATCTGGGAATGCATAAGCTGTGTGTAGACGCTGAAGAGTCGAAGCGCCTGATGGAGGCCATCCACGGAGGAGAATGTGGGGCGCATATGAATGGGGTAATGCTAGCGCGGAAGATCCTCAGACAGGGTTATTATTGGTCCACCATAGAGGAGGATTGTATTGGCTTTGTTCGGCGATGCCACAAATGCCAGATCCATGCAAACCGCATGAACATCCCACCGTCGAAGCTATACAACATGACTTCGCCATGGCCATTTTCAGTTTGTGGAATCGATGTGATAGGGGCTGTTACTCCGAACGGGTCGAATGGGCATGAGTTCATCCTGGTCGCAATAGATTACTTTACGAAATGGGTCGAGGCCCAATCTTATGCAGTGTTGAAGGCTTTGCATGTCGCGAAGTTTATCAGAAACAACGGCCTTGTTTGGTTTGTGTTTCCCAAAAATTTTTGGAAAAAATTCTCTACAAATAAGTTTTCAAAAGTAATCAAACCAAACAAATTTTCTCAAAAAAATTTCTCAAAACTTGTTTGGTTTACAAGTTTTCCAAACAAATCTCTCTCTCATACACATCAAATCAATCACTTTTTCCAAAACTCTCTTTCAAAATAATTTTCCAAAACATCTTTTGAAAAAAACCAAACCAAACAACTTTTTGTACTTTTTATCTCTAAAACTCATCTCCCAAACTCAAACCAAACATACCCAACATCATTTGTCGTTACGGAGTCCCAAACGAGATTATTTCAGACAATGGTTCCCACTTCAAGAAGGAAGTGATTGACTTGTTGGAAAAATATAGCGTGGCTTTTCATAAGTCATCCACATACCGGCCGCAAACCAATGGAGCCGTTGTGGCTGCCAACAAGAATATCAAGCGCATACTGCAGAAGATAGTGGAAACCTACCGGGATTGGCCAGATAAGCTGTCGTTTTCTTTGTGGGGCTATCGGACTTTAATCAGAACTTCTACTGGGGCGACTCCGTATTCATTGGTTTATGGGATGGAGGTCGTTCTACCTATCGAGATTTAGGTTCCGTCTTTACGAGTATTGGCTGAGTGCCAAATAGCAGAGGCAGATTGGCAGCAGAGCAGATTTGAGGAGCTCATGCTCTTTGATGAGAGGAGACTAAAAGCACTGTACCATGTTCAAGGTTATCAGCGCAGAATTGCCCGGGCTTTCAACAAGAAAGTTAAGTCTAGGAATCTAAAGGAAGGAGATTTGGTGCTCAAGGACAACCGAGCTCCCATCCATGACCCAAGGGGCAAGTTCAGACCCAATTGGACTGGTCCCTACATCATTAAGTCTATCTGGTCAGGTGGAGCTGTGGTTCTGATGGATCTAGATGGCCTGGAGTTTTCACAACCGATCAATATGGACAAGTTAAAGAAATATTACCCCTGAGAGGCTCGCTAGGCCGAAAACCCGAAAGGGCGACCTAGGCAAAAGTTAGAGCATAGAAAATTGGAAAATATAAAAACTGAGCTCGCAAGGTTGAAAACCCGCAAAGGGCGGCCTTGGCAAAAGTTAGAGCGTAAAAAGAGAGTGAAAATACTCGAGTGAACCTAAGCCTGAACTACGTAAGGCTTGATTCCCCTCTTTGGGATACGTAGGCAGCTTCATCCTGAAGTTCAGCCATAAACTTTTCGCCGATCAACTTTGTCCATTTGATCATCTCGGTCATCTCTGTCTATTCAGCATTCAAGAATTTCGGTTGTAATCTCCGGTGCAGTGCTATTCAGACTAGGGGCAACTTTCCGTTGCTGTCCAGTGCCGCGGTACTGTTCAGACTAGGGGCAACTTTCCAGTTGCACGGATCTAGGGTTGTGCATCTCAGTGACAGATTTCCGGCGTGTCCAGCTTTGATCCATACCGAAAATGGTTTTGAAAAGTTTTAATAAAAGTTGACTTTGTTCAAATTAATCTTTTTACAACTAAGACCATTTTTGGGCCAAAATGGGAAATTTTCAGTACCACAGCCTTCAATTTCATTGATTTCAATACAGAGTTCTCCTGTTCTTGCATACAATTGAAGTTGCTTTTTATTACATTCGTAAGGAAAACTTGAAAATACTAATAAAGCAATAAACCCGGGGCATAGTCGAATCAGGTGTTCCTGCGCCCTCTTCCAGAGCTAGTTGAAGCCTCTGATCCCAAGCTGGGCCCGATCTATGCCTCTTCATTGAGCCAATCCCAGCACTCGTCAGACAAAGTACAACTGAAAGTAGGAGCGGGGGCAAGGAGCTCTCTAGTCCTCCACGCTGCGGCCTGCCGGACAAGCTGCGCGCCTCAGATCGGGAATGTAGCCGGATACTCTATCCCCTCTGGTGGGCAAGTCTGATCATGGCCAAACTGGCGCAAGAACCGGAATGGGAAATAGAACACACAGTGAGTCAAGCCAATCAATCGAATCCCGGTCTGCCGAGACATACTATAGCTCATTGCCTGTAGGTTGAGCCAAGGGCACTGCCAAGCAATACGGTCTGCGGACAAGTTGCACATCCAGTCGAACCACCATCCCTCATCAAGAGCATCGACTAGGCGTTGTCAAAAGAAGTAGCCGCGAGCCGAGTAGGCTAGGCAAGAGTCCACAACCTGCAATTTATCCATCAACCATACCTGGGAAGTGATGAAAAATGAGAGAATAAAGAATAGAGAGATGCACGATGAAAGAAAAGTGAGAAAGGGGTTTTGTGAGAAAAACCAAGCCTGAGGGCCGAGTGATGTGAGCAATACATATGTGAGATTGGGTGGGAAACATTACCTGCAGCAGTAGTGGACTCCTCGCAAATCTAGTCGTCTCCCGACGATAGAAAGTATCTAAGCCCATCAGCGTCTCGGCCAATGTCATGGCGATGCAGCTCTTTCCTTCTTTCAAGCCTTGAGCAACCTCAATCAGACGAATGCTAGATCCACTAAAGCCTGGGGCAAACAGAAAATGAGATAGCATGCACAAACACAGGGCATGTCGTCGGAAGCCTTGCCAATGATGGTCACTGTGGTCACCGGCATCGGAAAACCGATAAATCAAGCTCGGAATATCCAGCATTCCGTCACAAATCAGAGACCGAGCGTCATGCGTGGTAAGTCCACACATCCGCCCTAAGGTTTGGGCATGGCCAAAATTAAGCTCGGGCAGGATCTCCTTGTTGCGCTCAGATTCCATCAAAGCTTGGAAATCTTTGAAGGTAGGACACATCTCCTGCCCGCCAAAGCTGAAGACGTGTGTTACCGGATTCCAAAATCTTGCCTCGGCATGGAGGAAAGGAAGGTGCAGCGGAGTACGACCTAGTGTGAATAGTGCGTTCAAACTGAAGCCCCGGAAGTTTAACTTTTCCGAGCCGTCTAGAGAAGCAATCCAATTGGTGAAGTTTTGGGCAGAGAATGCTTCCATTTGGTGCAAATTTGAGCTGAAATGAAGAGAATCCCGAAGCTGGAACTCATATAGAAGATAAGGTAGTGAGTGGAGGACAGATGTCATCATTTCGGAGAGTCTGCCATCAATGGAAGGCAGTGGCTCATCAGTGGCCGGCAGTGGCACACTGATGGCCGGCAGGCCTCCATTGGTGGCCGGCGGTGTTCCTTTCTTACTCATTAGCTCCCTCACTGAAGGCCCAGTTGTCTGTTGCAGTGGAGTCCTATCTTTCAAGGTCTTGTTTTGTCCTGTTGGGCTTTGTCGTCGTCTCGTGTTTAAGACGTATTGTTTTCTTTTTCTGTGTCAGGTTGTAATTATCTTCCTGTCATTCATCGAGTTGTTGCAATCTGCTTATCGAGTTGTAAATTTGTTAAGCTTTGCTTTGTTTATCGAGTTGTTTTGTTATTTGTCGGTTCACTACCTGACTAGTGCAATTTGAGTGTTTGGTTTTCAAAACAAGATTTCGATTTCATTTACATTGTTGTGTAAAGCGATGCGATGCGATACGATGCGATGCATAGAGTGTACAAACGAAACACTTTTTCAACAAAAAGGGCTGTTTCCATTCCATCATAGTTTCTTTTTACAAAAGAGTTTGGTTTTAAACTAAATCTGCCCAACGCAGTACAATGTGCAAAACTACTAGTAAAAAGGAAAATAAAACAAAAGAAGATCAGCGTCTCTCAAGTAGCAAAGTGTCTGGACCAGTGCTGGCAGTCTCAAGTGCGGGAATCCGTCTTGGTCCTCTTCCTGGACGAAGGTCCAGGATCTCCACCATCAGCATCTGACTCTGACTCTGAATGTGGACTCATCGCCTCCTCGTCAGACTCATCATCATCAGAGACAGGTCCCTGTGAACTAGTCCCTCGTCCTGCTCCCTCTGCTGCTCGAGGAGGTACCGAAGGGGCCATCCCTGCTCCTGCTGGAACACCCGATGGACCTGGCGGCAAGAAAGGAATCTGAAAGAGGGACAATCCACCCAAAATGCATTGGTAACCAAGGTATATCAGATGCAGCAAAGTGTTGTACTGTGAATAGTGAATGATTTGCAGTGAACGCATGCCGTGAATGGGGTATGGGAGCAATGCATCAGATGAAGGCAATTTGCAAGCTATACAAATGATGGTGTGTTAAGAAAAGACTTCAAATCAAAGCAGTTTGAATGAACTTACCGGAATGCCATAAATATTGAGTAGGTCCATGCTCGTCTGCAGCATCCTTATCACTGAAGCCGTCATCGCCAGAGACTGACAAGTGTACTCAATGGGAGCCTACAAAAATGATTGAAATCATTAGTACTCTGTATAATATCAAGGGAAATCAAATAACAGTACAAGGGGTGATAGTGTAGCACATACCGGAGTCGAGCCGTAACCTCCGATAAGCTCGTGACCAGCTGGAGGAGGGGCAAAATGAACCTGATAAATATCTCCAGCTCGCCCTCGAAGTGTCATAGTAGCGGGCAATACTGGCCATCCAAACTCCTGTCTCTCCTCAGGACCCCGCCTCCTACGAGACCTGACCGCTCCGCCTCTACCTCTCATTGCTGGAGCCCTCGCTCCCTCTCCTCCTCGGACACCAGTCAAAGACGGCATCAGATGTGTCTGAATGAAGGTCGCGTAGTCGCCCTCAGCACAGAAGTAATCTGTCTCCAGCCCTACCATGAACTGGATCACCTGGTCGGCGGATAACATGTGTGTCATCCTTATCGATGGTGGAGGCGCCATCGGTACAAATGGAGCAGGCAACCCCAAAGTTTGGCACACAAAGCGCTCACTCAGAAACCAGGCCCGACAGATCGGCCCCTCGAAGAGGATGTGGTACTGAGACATGATTCGGGCAGTGTGATACTGATCTCGGAGTCCTGATGGAATCACCTCCCATGGTCACCATGAAATCTGAGAAAGAGAACCAACGAGATGATCAATCGCCAAATAACTAAGGCAGGTGCATCGGTTTACTGAAAATAACTTATTGTAGACTTACCTCACGCGCCGTGACTGTGTCAAAATACTGTCGGAAAAACATAAAGCCCTCCCAGGTCCTACGTCAGAGTGGACCGTCATATACATCGGAAAATGGGACCGTCACTGCAGTCTCCTCCACCGGATCTGGAGCAAGCGCCGGGAAATATGCATATACCCAAAGCTGTTGAACAGATGTGATCAGTACAGCGTATGAACAAGAATGCAGAAAGTAGAATGCAGAATGCAGTACAGTACATAACAGATGCAGGCCTAGAAAGGCGGACATTAGATCTTGTGCATGTAGTGTGTCATGAGCAGTGTGTAGATCCTGTGTGTGCAGTGTATGGTGTACAGTGTGCACCATGTAGGGTGTACAGAAAATGCAAAGCAGAAAGCATATAGTATGACAGTGAATACGGAGAGTGCAAATATTGAACAAAGCAAAACGTACAAATGCTAAGCAAAGTAATGAAAAGGGGAACTAGGTTGCATAACTGCCAAGCTCGCCAGTAGCCTCCGATCAATCTCCCATACATCCGAGAAATGGAGCTCATGTATCCATAAAGAGTGGTGAGGCCGGCTGCACCCCAGTTGTAGGAGCGGACCCGCGGAAGCACTTCCAGGGTGCTCAAAAAGTACAAAACCCACGGTATTCCACCTGTTTGAAAACAATGTGGTGCCGAAAAGGAACAGAAGGAAGCCCCTAGCATACTGCTCCACTCCCTCATCGGTCCGAGGATCCTCCCCGCGGAACTGCTCCTCGAACCAAGAATATCTAACCATACCCGCTCGAGCACGGGGTGGACACGCTCCAAGCAACACATCCCATGCAGCCACCCACTCCCCCATGTCGGGATCTAGGGGAATCGGATCACCTCCCACTCCCAGACCGGTGATCATAGCAAAATCAAAAGGAGTCATGGTCATCTCCCCTGCCGTGGAAAAATGGAAGGAATTGGTGGTGTCCCACCACCTCTCCACAAGAGCCCCCAAGAGAGGGCAACTCGCAATAACTCGTGTCAAGCTGCAGCAAAATATACCGGAGCCGGTCTCGTCGACAATCCGGCGGACCCCCGTGGGAAGCACATCGTACCAGTCTCTAGCGGTCGTGGCGCCGTAGCCTCGAAAGCAGCGAGATCCCTCTTGTTGAAAACACGGTTCAAGTCAGATCAACAGCGTGTTGAAAACACAATTCAAGTCAAATCAACAGTGTATTGAAAGTGCAATTCAAGTCAGATCAACAGTGTATTGAAAGTACAGTTCAAGTCAAGTCAATAGTGTATTGAAAATGTAGTTCAAGTCGAATCAGCACAGTTTGAATCAGATCAGTCGTATGTTAAAGATACAGTTCAGATCAGATTAGTGATGTATTGAAAATATAGTCGAATCCAGGGCAATGATGGGTTAAAGATGCATTCGAATTCAGAACGGTGCCGCATGAGATGCAGTTAAGTGCAGTGTATACAGGGTAGCAGTGTATGAAATGCAGTCAGATTAAATCATGCGAGGCAATCAGATCGAAATGGCACAAAAGATACAGATATTCGAAAGTAATACTACACAAAGGGTAAAGGTGGTAACTCTACGGCAATGGCCGACAAATGAGACATCGACTCCCTCAATAAGAGGTCGTCTGGTACATCCTCATCAAAATCGGTAAAGGAATGGATGCCTCCCGCCACCGGAATGATGTGAGTCTCCGGATGGTACACCGTAGGGTCGAAAGGACGTACATCCAATGGTAATGGCTGAGGCTCAACCTCTGGCTCGGCCGCAAACTCTACTGCCAACTCTACTGGAGGGAGTGCGGGGAAACCCTCATCATGAGGCACATCGTCTGCCATCTAAGATAGATGCGAAAGAATGGTTCAAAAATGAGCAAAATGATGAAATTTAGAACAAACTCAAACCCTAAGAGAGAGAAAATTCAAGAAAAGTTGAAAAACCCCGGAAAGTGAACTAACCTCGAGAGAAGATCGGGGGAAATGATCCTTGAATTCGGGAAATGGTGAAAGAAGCCTCGGATGCAATTTCTGATCGGTTCAAATCAAAGAAAACCAAGAGTCCTTCACGAAGTGAGGTTGAATAGGGTGTTGGGAGACGCGTAGAATGCGCGAATCTAGAGAGAAGGCACTCCTAAAAAGGAAGAAAAGTAATTTCTATGGAAGGGTTTGTGAGGAAATGGGTTGGTTTTGAGCCTATTTAAAGACCCACGGCCTAAAGGCCCCTTTTGCCCAAATCTGCCACCGATGGCCGGCAAGGGCACATCGGTGGCCGGCAGCATGCTGTAGATGGCCGGCAGTGGCCGGCGGTTGTCCCTGGTGGCCAGCAAGCCTTCTCCAGCTTTCCTGGCTTATTTGGTCTTGGACTCTGTTCCCGGGTCCCAGCAATCCTGTAGAATGCTCAAAACTTAATGCGAAATGTCTCCATGGGAGCTCGGCAATCACGTCCTCAATATACGATGGTTTACATCCATCAATGCGTACGAGGTGTATCCTTTTGACGCATCCCAAACCCTCCGAGAGGTAAACCGGAGGTCTCCGTTTAAGATGTCTTTATTAAGCATCTTTCTCTTCTATTGGCGTCAAGTGGTATTTGGCTGTTATAATGAACACCCATCCAGTTCACAAGCATTGTCATGCATTTTTTTTTCTATCATGCATTGTCATGCAGTCTCCTTATCACGCATCGTCATGTGCACCTTACATGTATTGTCATGCATTTCCTTATCCCTATTATGCATTGTCATGCATTTGCTCTATCATGTAATTGTCTTGCATTTTCTTGTCACACATCGCTATACACTTCTTTATCATGAGTTGTCCTAATTTCAATTTCTGCTATACACATTGCTTGCATTACTGCATGCTTTACTTACATGTGTATATGTATTTCCAAGTGGTTACACAATGTGCATATTTTGGCGTGTGCTTTACTGACATGTGTTCATACCTTTGTTTGCTTTACATATTGCATGCATTTCTGCGTGTGCTTTACTTACATGTGTTTATGCGTTTTATAGGAGGTTACACATTGCTTGCGTTAATCGCGCTTGCTTTATTGACATGCGTTCATTCCTGCTATACACATTGCTCGCTTTACTGCATGCTTTACTTACATATGTATATGTATTTCCAGGTGGTTACACATTGTGCACGTTTCGGCGTGTGCTTTACTGACATGTGTTCATACCTTTGTTTGCTTTACACATTGCATGCGTTTCTGCGTGTGCTTTACTTACATGTGTTTATGCATTTTATAGGAGGTTACACATTGCTTGCGTTAATCGCGCTCGCTTTACTGATATGTGTTCATTCCTGCTATACACATTGCTTGCGTTATTGCATGCTTTACTTACATGTGTATATATATTTCCAGGTGGTTACACATTGTGCACGTTTCGGCGTGTGCTTTACTGACATGTGTTCACACCTTTGTTTGCTTTACACATTGCATGCGTTTCTGCGTGTGATTTACTTACATGTGTTTATGCATTTTACAGGAGGTTACACATTGCTTGCGTTAATCGCGCTTGCTTTACTGATATGTGTTCATTCCTGCTATACACATTGCTTGCGTTACTGCATGCTTTACTTACATGTGTATATGTATTTCCAGGTGGTTACACATTGTGCGCGTTTCGGCGTGTGCTTTACTGACATGTGTTCATACCTTTGTTTGCTTTACACATTGCATGCATTTCTGCGTGTGCTTTACTTACACATGTTTATGCATTTTACAGGAGGTTACACATTACTTGCGTTAATCGCGCTTGCTTTACTGACATGTGTTCATTCCTGCTACATACATTGCTTGCGTTACTGCATGCTTTACTTACATGTGTTCATACCTTTGTTTGCATGCGTTTCTGCTTGTGCTTTACTTATATGTGTTTATGCATTTTACAGGAGGTTACACATTGCTTGCGTTAATCGCGCTTGCTTTACTGACATGTGTTCATTCCTGCTCTACACATTGCTTGCATTACTGCATGCTTTACTTACATGTGTATATGTATTTCCAGGTGGTTACACATTGTGCACGTTTCGGCGTGTGCTTTACTGACATGTGTTCATACCTTTGTTTGTTTTACACATTGCATGCGTTTCTACGTGTGCTTTACTTACATGTGTTTAGGCATCTTACAGGAGGTTACACATTGCTTGCGTCATTGCATGCTTTACTGATATGTGTTCATTCCTGCTATACACATTGCTTGCGTTACTGCATGCTTTACTTACATGTGTTAATGCACACTTCGCATGCGTTGTCACTCACTTTTCAAATGCATTGTTATGCATCTTCTTAACGATATTGTACCTGTTAAGTTCATTTCTTTTTCAGGCACGATATTGTATGTACGGTTCATTTGAAGCCGGTGCAACCAGACGAGCCACACAGGTATTGTATGCACTCCGCGTGAAACGTGGTAAGAATTGCATAATTTTCTTACATCCTTCCTATCGGAGTATGTAGGACTGTTGTTCACCTGCTTAAAACTGTTGCATGTTTTGCTTCATTACAGCATTCTTGGCATGATAATTAGTCATGCTCTCAAATCTTACATCTTGCATACCGTTTGCATTTTGCCCCAGCCTCCGGGCACATCCCTGCATGCTTATACTAATTGATTGTCTGAGTCTTCGGCCTTGTCAAAAATGGGTCGTCTCTGGGCTTTGACATTCACTCCCGTCACTTTGTGACTTCCGAGTTCTATCAAAGAGGGGCAGCTGTAGACACCCCATTTTTGACCGTCCTCAAGACTTGGTTGTGCTTGTAGGTACACCCAAAAACTGGTTCGATTGCTCGCCCAGCATTCGACTATCGCGGCGGAACGTCATCGGTTCGAGTTTCCCAGACCTTGTATCCTTTCTGCCTCATTTTAGGACCCTGTTTTGGTCCTTTCAGAGTGGCCCTCTTGGTACATTGCCGGCCATGGCATGGCACTGCCGGCCATGGATTTGCCCCTATCGGCCACTGATGAAGCCCTGCCGGCCATCAGTGTGGCACTGCCGGCCATTACTGATGGCCGGCACCCCCCTGTCTCAGCTGGTTTCTAGGCAGATCTTTTGAGCCAGCTGGATTTTCATTTGCTCCCCTCCATATATGGAGGGATGGAAGCCTTGAAAAGCTGGTTCAAGAAGCTTTGGCTTTACTTTGTTCTATATAAGCAAGAGCCCTCCTCTTTGTCCAGGGTTCTGAGTTTTCAAGGAGAAAAAACTCTCTCTCTCTATATTGTGTGTGTTTTGTGCTTTGAAGTTGGATTTCCTTGCACTTTTACACTACAACACATAGAGATACACCACCACCATTGGACTAAGCCTCTTGAGAAGGATTCTTGAGCTTAGAAAACTAGTTTCCACCCCCTGAAGTTGCTGATTTCGAAGAGGGTCTTCAAGGGTGAGCATTTCCCTCATTTTTGCATTTTCTTGCACCTTGCTTTAGCCCTCTTTGCATATTGATTTAGGCTTTGCTTATAATTGAAAAAAGTCTTGCTTTTAAGTGCTTTTTAAGTTTGGTTAAGGTCTTTTTGCTGTTTGGGGTGTGTAGCCCCCTTGCATGCTTTGTTTGGCTTTGTTTTAAGCCATATTTGGAGGCCTCCAAGCTAGCCTTGGTTTGGCCTTCCTACCACTGAAATCCAATGGATTTTCAGTGGTAGAGGTGTGGTTTTAAGGTCCTAAATCAGAGGGGGTAGTCCCCTCTCTTTGTATTCCTCTTTGCTTGCATTTTTGGCCTTCCAAAGGACCATCCCTCTATGCATTTTTGAGGTTGGTCCAGGCCTCTTTTTTGTGACTTCTAGGACCTACCTTGGCCCTGTCCAAGGCTGGTTTGGTCATGTCTTGCTTGCATCTAGCATGTGTAATGTAACTCCATTTATAGCTCATCAAAGTAGCATGTGTGCATGGTCTTTGTTGAGTCCATTTCAGTGGATTTTTGGTGATGTTTTCCCATGCCATGAACCTATTTTGGGTTAGTTTTGTTACTCCATGCTTGCATGATGCAGTTGTAGTGTAAATCCCCTAAACTAGCTTCATATGATCCATGCCATGCCATGCCATGTCATTTTATCTTGTTTGGTTTACATTTCAGCATGTATTTGGTCATCATTTGGCATGTCATGACCCTATCCATAGTTGGTTTGATCATCCTTTGCATGCTCCATATAGGTGTAGAACAAATCTTGTTTACTAGCCTTTTGTGCATGATGTTTTGACTCATCATACTAGCATATTTTGGCTTGGCTTAAACATGATTTTTTGCTTATTTTGAAGTGTTCTAAGACTATTTTAGGTTGCCATGGCCATATCACTCATGCTTTGTATAGCTATAGTGTAAATGCTTAGGCTAGTCTTGGGTTTTGAGGCCCCTACCATGCCATACATGTGATGTTTGCATGCTTTGCCCTCATTCCACATGCTATTTTAGTCCATGAAATGTTGTTGTGCACTTGCATTTGACATGCCTTGAATGCTTTGTATAGTTTGTGCTTTATGCCTCAAGAGTGAGCTTTTGTGCATGTCTTTAAGCCTAAGCCTTCGGCTCATCATTTCAATGCATTTTTGGTCCTAATATACCATGATGTGACTCTGTTTTTGGTTTTCCAAGTCATGCCATGATTGGTTCTCATAGGTGTAGCGCATTGCCTCATTAATGCCTTGCATGCTCCTTGTTTTTTAGCTTTATGTTCTAGCCTATGTTGGCTAGCTTTGAGCTTGGTTTTGGTCTTGCTTAGACCTGCCCTAGGACTGTTTTAGGTCCCCTTGGCCCTTTGGGGCTTGCCTTGTGTGGCCATGGCTTAAGTCCCTTTGCTTACTTTGAGCTTTGAGCATCATAATATGCCATGCTTGCATTGTTGAGTTGATTTGGCATCAATTTACATGTATTTCAGAGCTTACCTCATTGCCATGTATCCATGTTTGTTGCTCCTTAAGTGTGCTTAAGAGTTGTCCTCTTTATGCCTTAATACTTGAGCCATTTGGCATGCATGTTTTTTTGTGAGCTTCGGGACCACCTTGTATTGGCCTTCTCACCACTGAAATCCAGAGGGATTTTAGTGGTGGAGATGGTGTTTTATGGTCCTAAGAAGGGGAGGGCCATCCCCTCTCCTTGCATTTTTAATACATGCCTTAATATGCCTCATGTTTGGGCATCTTTACTAAGTGTATGTTGACCATGTCTTAGCTTGTATTTGTGGTTATTTTGCTGTGGCATACCACTGTTTTTGCTTGCCTTGGTCACTCCATGCATGGTTAATACACTTGTAGTGTAAATCCCTTAAACTAGCTTTGTATGCTTCATGAAGTAACATGTCATTTTAGCTTGGTTTGAGTCCATTTCAGCATGTTCTTGGGTTTGTTTTACCATGTCATACCTCTGTTTAGGTTTGGTTTGGTTAGCCTTTGCACGCTCCTTGCACTTGTAGTGCATTTCCATGAAATAGCCTAACATGCATCATGTTGTAACATGTCATTCTAGCATGCTTTTGGCTTAGCTTAAAGAAGATTTTGTTCATGTTTTATCATGTATAAGGTCTGATTTTGGTTGTTTTGGTCATGCATGACTTGCTTTGTATAGCCTTAGTTCAATCTAGCTTGTTAGCTTTGTGTATTGAATCCTCTAGCATGCTCTACTTGGCCTATTTCAGTGATTTGGCATCACTTGCTATGTGATTTCAGTCCATGTTTCATGGCCATACACTTGCATCTTTCACTTATTCAATACATTGGAGGGTTTCTCCCTTTATGCCTTAACATGAACCATTGCGTATGCCTTCATGCCCTTGCTTGCAAGCCACCATTTCAGTGTGTTTTTGGGGTTATTATGCCATGATATAACTCTGATTTTTATTGCTTAAGTCATTCCATGCTTGGGCTTAATAGGTGTAGTGTAATCCACCTTATTTGCCTTACATTCACCATGCTTCATGCCCTTCATGCTAGCATATTTTGGCTTCCTTTCATGCATGTTTTAGACTTATTTCAACATTTTCTAGGACTTTTTGGGTCGCCTTGGGCACATGCCTCATGTTTTGTATACTTATTGTACAAATGCTCTAGCTTGCCTCAAGCTTTGAGCACCATTGCATGCTTCATTTGTGTTGTGTACATGATTTGGCATCACCTAACATGACATTTCAGAGCATATAGACTTGCCATGTTCCCACTTCATTCTCCCTTTGAGTGCCTCTAAGGGTTGTGCATTTGTTGCCCTGTTTTGCCTTAGCTCGTATGCTTGCGTGCCTAGGCCTTCGGGCCCTTATCTCAGCATGTTTTGGTCCTTGTTTTGACCTACTTGAGCTCTGTCCATGCTTAGTTCATGCATTTGTGCCATGTATTGCATGCCTTCTTTGTTTTGCTCTTTGCTAGCTTTCATGCCTTAGGACCCTAACATGTTTTTATGTTGTTTGAATGATTTGGCATCATTTCTTGCTTCATTTCAGTGCACTTAGTGTTGTTACACTTCCACTTTTGTCACTCATTGAGCACTCTTGAGAGTTGTGCTCTTTGGTCTCTTTGATGGCCAATGCATTGTACATGCATGCCTTGCTTTATGTGCCTTCATTTCATCACCAATGGCCACTAATTTGGGCATGATTAAGGTCTACCCTTTTGGTTTAAGTCCATTGAATATAACATGTATATTACATTTGAGCATGCCATGCTTAGTATATTACATAAGTTGCCCTTGTTGCATTGCATTGTGCATGCATGCATTACATTATGCTTAGAACCTCATGAATGCCTTGCATTGAGTATGCCATCTAGTTCTTAGCATTTAGCATTGTGTATGCTAGTTGTTACATGCTTTAGCATTGTGCATGCCATTAGCCTTGTTAGGTTATTCATATTGCATTGCATGTTTGCATGCTTAAGTCGCATGTTTGAGTCGCATTATGTATGCCATGCTTGCTTGCATTGTGTTTGGAATAGGTGTTAGTCCAAACACGGGAAACGAGGGACGTTTCATACTTCAAGTAATGAAACGTGCCTCGATTCCCGGTCGCTGACGCTCTTGATCATACATGATAGAGTTTTAGGCTTTATGTGTTTACTTGTGCATTCATTTCATATTGAATTGTGCAACTTCACCTCTCGGCCATCATGCATGGAAATGCGCGATTGGTGGCCCGAGGGTCGAGAACCTACGCTCCCTTGAGTTCATGACATGATAGGGAGGGTGGTAGTGCACACATATCTTGCAAATACATTGCCATGCCCTTTCTTGCTCTCTGTTGCAGCAAATTGCAGTTTAGCAGCAACAACTGGTCGGCCAGCCAGAAAAAGTAGCTGGCCGACCACTTTTCTAGTTTTTCAACAACCAAAAGTGGTCGGCAGGGGGCTGGAGAGACCAAAAGTGGTCAGCCACCCTCCCACAGGACTCCCAAGGTGAAGTTTCAGCTTTCTGGAGCTTGGTGCAAGTTTCTGAGAACAAATAAAAACAGAGGCAAATCGGGGCATTGCATTGGATTTTCGACCGAGGCGACCGGACATGCATGCATTCCTCTACCTCTGAGGCCCCTGATTTACTGCTTTCCTTAGCTGCCATGCTTAGATAGCTAGGTTTTGCTTTGGTCTGTACCTTTAATAGTTAATGCGTTTAGCTATTTCAAATCGTTTTGTAATAATTAGTTAACTAGGGTTAGTTAATTAATTTGTTGTGTAATGATTAGTTTAATTATCTTAGGTTAGCTAGTTAGCTCTTTATTCGGTCTCTCCCTCGAGAGGGTGCATTGTTGTAATAAGCATGCGTGTGTGTGATGCATGTCTTCCAATCCCCATTTCTTACTCCCTTTTACTTAACCGCTTACGATGGTTAGTTTTAGGGCATATTTCATTTAGCATCCTTATGCTATGCACGTTTGCATCCATTCATTTGTATTGCATGCATCGGGCTCGGTGCATCACACTAACTGCATTGTATTTTCAATACATTACTTGAATACGTGTTCAACAGCATGTTACCAAGTTGCATTTCACATGACACTCTAGAATAGCCGAGCCTATTTTAATTGCATTTTCGCATGTGTTACAATAGCCATCTTAACATGAACTAGGATCACGCATGATTTCTAACTAGTTCCTTTTTTTTGGCTTGGAGTACACTATGAGTGTTTACGCTTTAACATACTGCATGTGTGTTAATGTTGCCATGAAAGCATGCTTGCCATGAGGCTATTTGCTTACGTGATTAACTGCCTGAATGCCTGTGGGTGAAGGTTGGATTACCTGAATTAGGACAATTCATCGAAATCCGCATTTTAGCCTACTTGCGAGTAGCAAACTTCAAACTATTTTCCAAACAAACGGATATGCAATGCTTTGTTCCAAAATTAGGCGATCTAGTCTATACTTGTTTTGCTGTGCGCTTCACATAGTAATTCTAGCTAATTAACCGGAATAAGAGCACGTGTGTTTTCAAAATTCGATATCATGTTTAGTACAGGCCGATCTTTGATCGGGCGAGCGGGGGTGCTCATTAAATGACCTTCCCTAATCGTACCCAAGTTCCCGAGCCGAGACAACTTTGGTGATGACGGACACGTGACCTTAGGCACGAGTCAGGGTTTCCTAAATTTTCCCAAAATAAAATATTTAGGTGGCTACTCTGTATCTGGCAAAGCAGTCCATGTTTGGCACTTCTTTATAAAAATCAGTTTTCCAAAACGATTTGCCAGATTTGGACTCTTTGGTGATTTATCGGTCTCACATCGCACATTGTGAGATTAGATTCAGAACCGTGACATTTGAGACCGAACTGTAGTATGCCAGAGAACAAAACGAAATTTTCTCTCGGGGAGTTCTCCGAAACGCGTCTATAGTTTCTGGCGACTCTACTGGGGACTTAGAGAACTTGACTCAAACTCATGATATCATGTTTTGTTCACACTTATTTGTTTCTTTGCATTGCATTTGCATTGGTGCGCCTAGGACACCGTGTTTGCCGTATGCTAATCCTGAACGGTTTGCCGGAGGCTTGCTTTGAGAAGCGTGCCATAAGGCTAACCGGTTGCGGGCTCTGCCACGATGGGAACACAAACCCCGATTTTACCGGGGCACTCTTTTTGACCATTCGACCTAGTGCATATTCGGAATCCATAGTGACTGTTCCAAACCAGGACAGGTTGCTTACCCGATTTTAGGTTGTTTGAAACCGCTGTGTGCGTAGTGAAACCCTAGGTCCTGACAAAATAGGACAAGGAAACCCTACCCCAACATAGGGGTGTTCTGGCTCTCACTTGCTTGTTATGTGCTATTAGAGTGTGCCTCTGTAGGTTGTGTATCAGTTTGCAAGTCTGGGTATCAGGCCTGCAGGCATCAATATTTGGAGAATCAGTTATATCTACAGGTATCAGATTCAGTTTTGGGACAGCAATTTGGGGCACAGTGATTGGAGTTAAGGACAGTGTGTTCATCTTATAAATAACGACTGTGTGTTGTCATGCCAACTGTGTGTTGTCAAGCCAACTGTGTGTTGTCTTTAATTTATTCAATTCATAACATAGCACACTACGCGTCTCGGTTGTTTATTTCCTTATTATGCTTTATTTATCTTTTTGCAAGGTAGTTTAGCACAATTGCATCCGACCAGGCAGATATTCCCCGAGCACTCTGGGTTAGAGGTCGAAGACTTAATCAATCCATGGATCTGATAGACGGACAAGCAGTGTTTCTTTCTTTACCCCCGGTTGCTAGACGGAGGTCAAAAAGGCACAGTGTATCAGTACAGAGGTCGCTAGATCAGTGGTCCTTGAACAGTCAGACTGAGGTCTTAGTTTCTACTGCAGAGTCAGAGATACCGTTTGTTCAATTAGATCAGCATAACATGGCAGGCTTGGAAGAGATGACGTCAACTCAAGGAAAGTATGAAAACTATGCAGTAGGATGCTGCCCGTCAAACAGAATTTGCTATACGCCAGGCCGAGGTCATGGCCCAACAGGCAGAGTTAATTGCCAGGCTACAGCAGCAAACCGGAGCGTTTGCTTCACACACACCTCCTTCCCCACCAAGAGTTCCAATACTCGGGGAGACAGCTAATGTCCAGGAAGATACGGACATCCCCACAGGGCCAACTCCGCTCCCAATCCTACCCCAGCCATCTAAAGCACCCACCAACCTTGTGGATTCACCGTTCGAGTTCGAGGTGGATCCAACGGCGTTAAAAGTAAGCAAGCTGGAAAAGCTTTTCAAGAAGTCTCAGGGTGTGAAATCCATTCTGGATATCAAGGATGGATACACCGACTCGGCCGTGACTCTGCCGGACTGATTTAAAATGGCGCACATAGACCACTTCGATGGGTCTGGAGATCCTATGGTACACCTGCAGCTATTTTCAGACATCTTAAGGCCGATGGGCCTCTCCAGATTACAAAAGCTTTCTCTGTTTGGCCGGACCCTGTCAGGTGTAGCGGCTATTTGGTATGCAAAATTGGAAGATTCCGTTAAGAGAAGTTGGGAGGAGATGGCTGAGGCCTTCATAGCTCAATACTTCTATAACACCCAGATCGAGGTCACAACTCGTGATCTCGAGACCACTAAGCAAGAACCGAAGGAGAGCTTCTCCGATTTTGTGACCCGTTGGAGGGCTAAAGCCTCGATGATGACCATCAGGCCCGTGGACAAGGATCAAATTCAGATGGTTGTGCGCAACCTCCAACCCAAGCTCATGCAAAAAATGATAGTTCTCTCCCTCCCCACCTTTGTAGACCTACATGAGATTGGGGTGCAAATAGAGGACGCCATGAAACAAGGCCTCATTGATAATAAGAGAGAGCAGCCCTAGAGGGCATTCAACCGCAGCACAAATGCAGGCACAAGTAGTGCTGCAGCTGGCAGGGACTTCAGATGTCGAAATGGTCGGCCACCACCCTTCCCAAAACCCTCACAGCTACCTCATTCACCAGTGCGTCCGGTAGTAGCTCACAACCAGCTAGATATTCGCCCAGAGGCCAAAGAACCTTCACCCCACTATACATGCCCTTGTCCAAAGCTTTGGGGGTTTTGATCAAGAAAGGGCACTTGAAGCCCCTAGAGCCGCGGCCATTGCCAAATACACTTCCTCCCTCCCATAACCCAGCTAAGTACGGTGCCTATCACCAACAGCATGGTCACGACACTGACCAGTGCTTTAGACTGCGTCACGACATCCAAGATCTCGTTGACAATAAGGTGATCGCACCTTCAGAAAAGTCAAATGTCACAACCAACCCACTCCCACCACATAACCAAGCTCCACCTCTCAAACGCATCAACTTCATCCAAACTGGGGTTATGTCATACGACCCTAGCATATATATCACCCCTTCTCACCTACTTAAGCTAGAGGTATTCATTCCAGAAAGCACGGATTTGTGCATACTGGACATCTCCCAAACCCGACCTGAGCCGGTGGTGGTGACTATCGAAGATAGAACCGGGATGATTGCGATAACAGATGGAAATGATTATTCAGAGCCTGAGGGGTCTGTAAGATTTGTGTACGACCTGAGCGGTTACATTACACCAACAGGGCAGATTAAGCAAAGGGTAGAACTACCGGCCGAAGCAGAGATCTGTGTCGTTCGAGAAGATGGACCTAATCAAGGGCTAGATGACCTAGCGAAATTGGAAGAGGACATAGCCAACCTTCAATTCTTCAATGAACAGGATCCGAGAGACGTGACTGTCAACTGGTTTGATTTAGATAGGTCAACGAAAGCTACCGAGTGGCTCAATGACGAGCCGGATGCTATTGAACAACTTCAGCCAGACCAGGGGCAATCAGGGGTTGAAACATCATCAGCAGTGGCCGGAGTGGCCGGAGATCAGAATGAACCGCCGGGGAGCACCGGTGTTAAGAATTTTGCTCAGGATCAGAACAGTTTGAGTACAAAGGATGCTGAGTAGCAGGCTACATTGAAACAGTTTGAGCAAGAAAAGATCGAAGATCTGGAGAGAGTTAGAAAGGCCAAAGCCCTTGTGGGGACTAAATGTGCTGTGAGTTCGGGAACAGAATGTGATGTAGGCATAGGAACAGTTGTAATAGAACCAGATAGTTGCTTGTCAATGGCCGACGGAATGTGGTGGGAGGACGACGACCTATGTCTCGCCCACACAGACGAAGATTGGGGGAACAACCAACTAGATGATACCTGGTGTATTGGAGAAGTTGACCACATGACTTGTAGTGGGTAGTATTTCAAGCCCTCACACCTAGATTAACCAGAGGCGTTCGGAAAGGACAAGAAGGCAGAGAAGCAGAAAGAAAAACTACTCGAAGAGGAGGCTGTACTGAAACGGCTTAAGAAGATACAAGCAGACATCTCCATCTAGGGACTGCTTATGGCATCAAGAGTACACAGACAGGCTATCCTTTCTGCAATGGGCAGGGCTAAGCTTTCGATTGATACCACGCTTGAGCAGCTGGTAGGATTGGCTTTTCGAGGAGGAGCTTCCCCGATGTTAACCTTCACTAATAAGGAGTTGCCGCCTGAGGGGGCAAATCATAACAAACCACTCTACATCTCTGTGAAGTGTAAAGACAAATGGATACCAGTGATTCTTGTCGACACAGGATCCGCCATTAACGTGTGCCCGTCGAGGACAGCATATGCAATCGGGTTGAAGCCCGTAACTTTGTACGCACTGCCCAGGTGATTCAAGCATATGACAATACTAGCAGAGAAGTGATGGGGACTGTGCTGATTCAGACTAAGGTTGGTCCAGGACAGCATGATATTGACTTTCATGTCTTGGACGTTCCCGCGACTTTCAATCTACTCCTGGGGTGGCCGTGGCTGCGTCAGGTGAAGGCGGTCTCTTCCACCCTGCATCAAATGTTGAAGCACCCCCATGGGAAGGGGGTGACCATAGTCTTTGGGAATTCATCAATCCATCCGCCGCCAAAGGTGTCTACGCCAGTTCTGGAGATCGAACATGGCGCAGAGGATATGTTCTTGTCAGGATTTAGCCTAGCCGAGGCCCGGGTTGTACAGAACATTCTGGCTATTGACGAGGGGCTCTATGTCAGCGCACAATCAGTGTATCTCATGAACAAGTTATAGCACATCCCCAGGATGGGATTAGGGAAAAGTGACCGGAAAGGCGTTGCAGCATCAGCCGAAGTGCCGCATAACCCACATACCTTTGGTTTAGGTTACTTGCCTACCAAGGAGGATTGGGTCAGGAAAGGGAAAGAAATGGCCGGAAAAGCCAAAGCAAATCGAGTCAGGAAGCCTTATGAGTTGATGCACCGACCGATTCAGGGTACCCTGAACGGACGCTTTGTCCGGGAGGGGGAGGACTTCCCGTTCTGCGGCTTCCCAGAGCCATGGTTGAATGCAGAGAGGAGACGCTTGCCGAGGTTCGAAATCTTCTTTGACTTGCAATTGTGTGAGGATGATGTTGCCGAGGAGCAAACAGACCCAATAGCTAAGGCTAAGCAGTGTAAAGAGGAGGTTTCCGAGGAAGCAGAGTTTGAAACGGGGATAGTATTGGCTTGTCTACTTTCGGATCCTCCTATCGTACATGAGTGCTTGGCGAATGACCTCTCAGTGTTCATGATTGGGAATGAAACGGCTACAAGCCCATCTTCAAATATTTTGGATGTGTCCATTGCACCTTCCCTCGTCTGGCAGTACGGGGAAGGATTCTTATCGAGCAGCGCCGGGTCAGGTAGTGAGCCGGAATATGATTCCATTGAGTCTTGTGAGTCGGAATCAGGTTCTAGCTCGTCTGAGTCTGAGTCTGGTATTCCTGGGAGTGACAATCCGGATGCCACAGTCCTGTCTAGGTCGTCTTTTTCTTTTTCCTTTGCGACTGTTGTAACAGAGAAATCAGGCGACTTGGAAGTGCTTAATGAGAATTGTGCGGCTATGGCCTTCGATTACTTTTCTGTGCCCTTAATTTACTGCATTAATCAGAATTTTCAAATTTTGATGAAAACGACGAGAAAAAAATTCCTCCGGTTTTGCAATATTTGCTTGATCAAGAACAGGAGAGGTTTGTTAAACCCTTGGCTAACGAAATCATCCAAATTAACGTTGGCACTGAGAAGGACCCGCGGCTGGTCCAGATTGGGTCCACGTTGTCTTCGGAGGAGCGCGAGCACTTAGTCGCTTTATTAAAAGATTTCAAAGATGTTTTCGCGTGGTCCTATGAAGACATGCCTGGAATCGATCCTGAGATTGTACAGCACCGGATTCCCCTTGATCCAGAGGCCCGACCTGTTAAGCAGAAGCTTAGAAGGATCCGCCCAGACTGGGCTCTCAAGATCAAAGAAGAGGTCACCAAGCAAATTGACACAGGGTTCTTGCTGATATCCGAATACCCAACTTGGTTGGCTAATATAGTTCCGGTGCCGAAGAAGGACGGCAGAATTCAAGTATGCGTGGATTTCAGGTTCCTCTACCGCATATCGATGAGTTAGTGGACTTCGCTGCTGGGCATGCGTTGCTCTCGTTCATGGATGGGTTTTCAGGCTATAATCAGATATTGATGGCACCCGAAGACCGGCAGAAGACTGCTTTCACCACACCGTGGGGAACCTATTGTTATAGGGTGATGCCGTTTGGGCTGAAGAATGCTGGGGCTACGTATCAACAGGCAGCAACCACAATATTGCACGACATGATCCACAAGGAGGTTGAGGTGTACATGTACGACATGATTGTCAAGTCCAAGGAAAGAGAGGGCCACTACGCCGCCTTGCAGAAGTTCTTTCAATGGATCAGAGAATATAGGTTGCGGCTGAATCCTCAGAAGTGTACATTTGGCGTTACAGCAGGGAAAATGCTAGGGTTCTTGATCACACAGAGGGGCATCGAGGTCGACCCTTCCAAAATCAAGGCCATCTTAGAATTGCCACCACCAAGGACTGAAAATGAGGTGCGAGGCTTTCTGGGTAAAGTGCAATTCATAAGACGGTTTATTTCTAAATTAACCTTGACTTGTGAACCACTCTTTGGTCTCCTGAAGAAAGGGACGAAGTTCTAATAGGATGGCCGATGCCAAGCAGCTTTCGAGCAGATCAAACAATACTTACAGAACCCACCTGTGTTGTCACCGTCTGAGTCAGGGAAACCGTTGATTCTGTACCTTTCAGTGACTGAAACTACAATGGGCTACATGCTCACACAAGAGTCTGAGGACAAAGTGGAGAGGGCTATCTACTATGTGAGCAAGAAAATACTGGAGTACGAGACCCACTACACTCCACTGGAGAAGGCTTGTCTGGCCTTGGTATGGGCTACCAGGAAGCTGCGGCACTACCTATTAGCTCACTCCGTAATACTGATTTCCAGATTAGATCCCATCAAATATCTCTTTGAGAAACCAGCACTTACGGGTAGGCTAGCTCGTTGGTTGCTTCTGCTTTCCGAATTCGATCTGAAGTATGTAACACGCAAGTCAGTAAAGGGGAGAGCGGTAGCAGAGTTCCTAGCCGATCACCCAGTGGAAGTGGATGAAGCAGTTGAGTACTTATTCCCAGACAAGGCCATTCTACATGTCGAAGACGAGTTTTGGACGATATACTTTGACGGAGCATCAAACCAATACGGGTATGGGATAGGGGTATTGTTGATAGCACCTGACAATTCCCGTATACCTTTAGCATTCAAACTCCTGTTCAAAGTCTCGAACAACGAAGCAGAGTATGAGGCATGTATTGCCGGTTTAGAAGCTGTCCTGGAACTAGGGGCAAAACGGTTGGACGTCATCGGGGACTCGAACCTTGTTGTATCTCAAGCTAAAGGAGATTGGAAAGTCAAAGAAGAGAAGATGAGAATCTACTACCAGACCTTGGACTTGCTGATTCCTCGGTTTGAGAAGCTGAATTTCGCTCATCTGTTAAGAGAGAACAACAGGTTCGCAGATTCACTAGCAACTGTATCTTCTATGATAGACATCCCTTTTGGAGTCCGGATGCGTTCGATCATCATCGAACAGAAATTTGCGCCGGCCTACGAGCTGCTTGCTACCATAGAAGAGGTACAAGATGAGAATCCCTGGTATTACGATGTCTGGAACTTCTTGGAAAAAGAGGCATATCCACCAGGGGCAACTGCCAAAGATAAGAGGGCAATTCCAAGAATGGCTGCTCAGTTCATCATCTGCAAAGGAAAATTGTATAAGAGAGGTCATCTCGAGATACATAAGCTGTGTGTTGATGCCGAAGAATCAAAGCGCCTGATGGAGGCCATCCATGGAGGAGAGTGCGGAGCGCACATGAACGGGGTAATGCTAGCTCGGAAGATCCTTAGACAGGGCTATTATTGGTCCACCATGGAGGAGGATTGTATTAGTTTTGTCTAGCGATGCCACAAATGCCAGATCCATGCAAACCGCATGAACATTCCGCCGTCGAAGCTGTACAACATGACTTCGCCATGGCCATTTTCAGTCTGGGGGATTGATGTGATCGGGGCTATCACTCCGAAGGGGTCTAATGGGCATGAGTTCATTCTGGTCACGATAGACTATTTCACAAAGTGGGTTGAGGCTCAGTCATATGCGGTGTTGAAAGCTTCGCATGTCGCCAAGTTCATCAGGAACAACATCATCTGTTGCTATGGGGTCCCGAACGAGATCATTTCAGATAATGGTTCCCACTTCAAGATGGAGGTGATCGACTTGTTGGACAAGTACAACGTGACTTTTCATAAGTCATCTACATATCGGCCGCAGACCAACGGAGCAGTTGAGGCCGCCAACAAGAACATCAAGCGCATTTTATAAAAGATAGTGGAAACCTACCGGGACTGGCCGGATAAGTTGTCATTTGCTCTGTGGGGCTACCGAACTTCAATTCGAACTTTTACTGGGGCGACTCCGTATTTGTTGGTTTATAGGATGGAGGCTGTTTTACCTATCGAAGTTGAGGTTCCGTCGTTACGAGTACTGGCTGAGTGTCAGATAGCTGAGGCAGATTGGCAGCAGAGCAGGTTCGAAGAACTCATGCTATTTGATGAGAGAAAGGTGAAAGCACTGTACCATGTTCAGGGTTATCAACGACAAATTGCCAGGGCTTTCAACAAGAAAGTTAAGTCCAGGAATTTGAAGGAAGGGGATCAAGTGCTCAAAGACAACCGAGCTCCCATTCATGACCCTAGGGGCAAGTTCAAACCCAATTGGACTGGTCCTTACATCATCAAGTCTATCTGGTCAGGTGGAGCTGTCGTTCTGATGGACCCAGATGGCCTAGAGTTCTCCCAACTAATCAACATGGACAAGTTGAAGAAATATTATCCCTAAGAGGCTCGCTAGGCCGAAAACCCGAAAGGGCGACCTAGGCAAAAGTTAGAGCATAGAAAATTTGAAATTATAAAAACTGAGCTCGCAAGGTTAAAAACCCGCAAAGGGCGGCCTTGGCAAAAGTTAGAGCGCAAAAGGAGAGTGCTAATACACGAGTGAACCCGAGCCGAACTACGTAAGGCTTGATTCCCATCTTTGGGATACGTAGGCAACTTCATCCTGAAGTCCAGCCATAAACACTTCCCCAATCAACTTTGTCCATGTGATCATGTTTGGTCATCTTTGTCTATTCAGCATTCAAGAGCTCGGTTGTGATCTCCGGTGCAGTGTCATTCAGACTAGGGGCAACTTTCCAATTGCTGGAATCCGAGGTTGTGCATCTCAGTGACAAATCTCAGGCGTGTCCAGTTCTGATCCATATCGAAAATGGTTTTGAAAAGTTTTAATAAAAGTTGATTTTGTTCAAATTAATCTTTTTACAACTTAGACCATTTTTGGACCAAACGGAAAATTTTCAATACCCACAACCTTCAATTTCATTGATTTCAATACAGAGTTCTCCTACTCTTGAATACAAATTGAAGTTGCTTTTTGGTTACATTCATAAAGAAAGCTTGAAAGTACTAATAAAGCAATAAACTCGGGGCATAGATAACTCAGGTGTTCCTGCGCCCCCTCCCAGAGTCGGTCAAAGCCTCTGATGCTAAAGTGGGTCCTACCTGTGCCTCTTCATTGAGCCAATCTATGCACTCATCAGAGAGGGTGCAGCTGAAAGTGGGAGCGGGGGCCAGAAGCTCTCTAGTCCTCCATGCCATGGCATACCGAGCTAGCTGAGTGCCTCGAACTAGAAATGTAGCAGGGTACTCTATCCCCTCCTCCGGACAAGTCTATTCGTGTCCAAACTGACGCCGGATCCAGAACGGAAAGTAAAAGACATAGTGTGTCAGGCCAACTAATTGAATCCCTGGCTGGCGAGTCATACTGTAGCTCATCCCCGGTAAATTGAGCCAAGGGCAGCGCCAAGCAATGCGGTCTACGGACAAACTACACATCCAGTCAAACCACCATCCCTCATCAGGGGCATCGACTAGACCTCATCGAAAGAAATAGCTGCGAGCTAGGTATGCGGGGCAGGAGTCCACAATCCTCAATTTGTCTATCAACCATATCTGGGGAGGGATTAAAAATGAGAGATTAAAGAATAGATAGATATTTGTTGAGAGAAAAATTGAGAAAAAGGGTTTTGAGAAAGAAAAAAAAAAAACTGAGCCTGAGGGCTGAGTGATGTTAGCAATATATGAGTGAGATAGGGTGGGAAATATTACCTACAATAGTAGTGGACTCCCCAAGAATCTAGCCGTCACTCGGCGATGAAAAGCGTCCAAGCCTATCAATGTCTCAGCTAATGTCATGGCGATGCAGCTTTTGCCCTCTTGTAAGCCCTCAGCGAACTCAATCAAACGAGTGCTAAACCCACCAGAGCCTAGGGCAAGCAAGAAATGAGACAGCATGCACAAGCAAGGCGCATGTCGCCGATAACCCTGCCAATGATGGTCGCCGCGATTGCCGGCATCAGAAAACCAACAAACCAAGCTCGGAATGTCTAGCTCTCCGTCGTGAATCAATGACCGAGCGTCATGCAAAGTAAGGCCGCACATCCTTCCTAAGGCTTGGACATGGCCGAACCGTAGCTGAGGCAAAATTTCTTCCTCGCGCTCGGGTTCCATTAAAGCTTGGAAGTCTTCAAATGTGGGACACACTTCTTGTCCGCCAAAGCTAAAGACATGTGTTACAGGGTTCCAAAACCTTGCCGCGGTATGAAGGAATGGAAAACGCAGCGGGGTGTGACTCAACATGAATAGTGCATTTATGCCAAACCCCCGGAAATTCACCTTTTCCGAGCCGTCCAAGGAAGCAATCCAATTTGTGAGATTTTGGACAAGAAATGCCTCCATTTTGGTGCAAAATTGAGTTGGAATGAGGGAACCACAAAACTAGAACCTTTATGAAGGATAAGGCACTGTTTGGAGGACAAGTGTCACAAAACTGGAGGTTCCCAGGATAAGTGGTCGGCCGACCACTTTTTCTGGTCGGCCAGCTACTTTTTTGGGCTGCAGATGGAACAACTGGTCGGCAGGCTCTAAAAGTGGTCAGCCATGTGCAAAAAGCTGGTTTCCAGCTGTTTCTTGTCTCTAGAAGGGAGTCTCTAGCTTTCCTGTGTGCTGAGAATACTGAAGGTCCAAGTTTACCTCTGTTTCGGATGCATTTTGTCGATTTGTTTGTCTCAAAATGCATTCCTTCTTCGAGTTGTTAAGTTTTGCTTATCGAGTTGTTTTGCTTATCGAGTTGTTAAGTTTTATTTATCGAGTTGTTGCTCTTTGTTTATCGAGTTGTTGCTTGTTGCTTATCAAGTTGTAAACTTGCTAAGGTTTTGTTTCTTAGTGAGTTAAGTTGTTTAGTTTGTTGCGTCGGTTCACTACCTGACTTGGTAATACACAGGGTTTAATTTTCATTCAAATTCATTTTTGTGCAAAATGATGCAATGCGATGCGATGCTAAGAATACAAGTACAACACTTTTTTTGAACAAAAAGTCGTTTTCATTCCATCATGGCTTCTTTTTACAACATTTTACAAAAGGGTACAAGTTTTAAGAAAAATAAAACTGCCTAAGCTGTACAATGTGCTACAACTACATGTAAAAAGAAAATAAAGCAGGAACATCTGCATCAGTGCCATCAAGCTCAAGACCGAGAGGCCCTCCTCATCCTCTTCGGCTGAACAACCTCCGCGCCACCGGCACCGGCACCATCATCTGAATCGGAGTCACCGCCCTTGGAATCCTCCTCGGTGTCGCCTCCGCCCTCAGCACTAGAACCAGAGTCGTCATCCCTGCTTGCACATATCTCCGACTGTGGATGTGCCGACTCCTTCTCCTCGCTAGACTCCTCCTGATATCTGGCAGGTACCCTGTGTCCCCCTCGGCCGCGTGCTGAGACTCCTCTCCTAGCTGCTCGGGAAGGCCTGGATGGCCCAGTCCGCAGAGAAGGGACCTGAAAAGGATAGTTTGAATGCGTCAGCCAGTATGTATATCAGATGCAGATGCGAGAATGACATAGAGCGGGTGCATGCAGATATGGTGTGTGAATACGATGTGTCAAATGTGCTCTACACATATAATGAATCAATACAGTGAAATGTTCGGTTTCCATATGTCATCAGAAGCATGATAAATGCGAGCAAATTGAGAAGTACCTGAACGCTGGAGGCACAAAGCATCGTCTCCCTCCGCAGAACCATGCCCTCGAGTGAAGCCACCACTCTGAGTAATCCCTCAGTATACTCCCTGGGAGGCTGCACACACAAGTTCAAGTCATCAGTGAATGAATGAATGTCTAAATATCTTAATGATAAATGAAAACTGTGAAGCATACCGGTGGTGAGTCAGGGTCACTGACGTATCGGTGATCTGGCCGCGGAGGCTCTAGCGGGATCTGGTATGGTGTCCCATACTCCCAACCTGTCAGCCCGATCGAAAGATCTGGCCATCCAGCATACTGGCAAGTAGAGGGCATCCATCCAGCCCCACCCCTCGATGTGCCGGCTCCACTAGTCGAAGGAATGTCTCTAGCTCGGGCACGACTCGAGGAAGGCATGTCAGCAGCCCTCCTCTTGGAGGCACGAACATCTGACAGTGGAGGCATCAAGTGCGTATGGCGATATGTCGCGTAACCCCCCTCCTCCAGGAAAAGCACCGCGTCAATACCCAACATGAGGTCCTTCGTCTTCCGGGGTGTGAGATCCCCTACAGACCGCATCTCTGGTTGAGGCAATGAGGGTACGTCTTGATCAGAGTTCCTCATCGTCTGGCGCATGAAGCGCTCTCCAAGGAACCACGTTCTGCCAACCGGTCCCTCAAGCAGAACCCTGTATCGCGAAGTGCCCCATGCCCCAGCGAACAGAAATCGAGGATTCCCTGGCATGGCTATCCAAGGCTGCTAGTTAACCTGCGGGTAGCAAGTGCATGAGCTAATTAGATGTCATGAATATGCGAGATGAATCAAAACTGAAAGCATGAAGAACTGAGAATTATGGATTATCTCCGTCGTCCGTACAGTATTGAAGAATTGCCAGAGGAAGGGCAAGTTCTGCCTGGGCCTTGGCCGGCACCGACCCTCAAATCTGCACGAGTAGGGGATCTCAAGGGGTGCCTTAACCTTGAGCTCAGGAGCCGGCATCGGGAAGTATGCATAAACCCATAGCTGTAAAAGGCAAGACAGTGGCTGTCAGAATACAGAATGCTGAGTGCAGAATGCTGTGTGCAGTATACAGAATGTACAGAGAATACAGAATACTGAGCGCAGAATCAGAATACAGAATGCTGAGTCCAGAGAGTTGACTGCAAAATACGAGTATAGAAAATACAGAATGCTGAGTGTAGAATATACAGAAAATACAGAATGCTGAGTGCAGAATGCGAGTACAGAAAATACAGAATGCTGAGTGTAGAGAGCTGAGTGCAGAATATACAGAAAATGCAGAATGCTGAGTGCAGAATGTGAGTACAGAAAATACAGAATGTTGAGTGCAGAGAGCTGAGTGCAAAATATACAGAAAATGCAGAATGCTAAGTGCAGAATGTAGAATACAGAATGTAATGTGTGCCGTGTGCAGTGTACAGATAATCGAAAGCAGAACTGTAAATCAAGAGGGTAGAATGTACCTCCCAGGCTCGCCAGTAACCCCCAACTATGGTCCCCCGTTCGCGGGAGGTCGCACTCATGTAGCAGTAAAGGGTAGCGAGGGCAGCGCCACCCCAATCAAAGCACCAAACCTGTGATAGGTCCACTAAAGCACTCAGCAGATAAAGCCCAACTGTGTTCCCCCTGTCGGAGAACAGTGTGGTCTCGAAAAGGAACATCAAAAATCCCCGGGCATACTGATGTATGGCCTCAATGGTCTGGGGCATAGTCCTCTGGTACTGCTCTGAGAACCAGGTGTACCTGACCCTGCCTGATGATCTATCGATCGGCGGACGGTCTCCGAGTAGATAAATCCATGCGGCCTCCCACTCACCCATAGCTGCGTCATATGGGATCGGCCGACTTCTTACGTCAAGGCCCGTCAGCATGGAGAAATCAAATGGGGTCATCGTCATGTCCTCGGTAGCCGAAAAATGGAAGGAGTTGGTGGTGTCCCACCATCTCTCTACAAGTGCGCCCAGGAGGGTCCTGCTCGCTGGATGACGTGACAATCCAGCACAGAATGGTCCAAACCCTGCCTCGTCCACAATGTGTCGGACAGCATCCGGGAGCTCCGCGTACCACTCCCTTGCAAGGATAGATCCATAACCCCGTGTGAAACGGGAGGACACCTGCATTCAGAATGAATAGATGTATTCAGTTCAGAATCAAATGTATGGGCTGCATGCAAATGCAAATGTATGAGTTGCATGTTCAAAATCAAATGTATGGGCTGCGTGCAAATGCAATGTATGAGCTACATGTTCAAAATCAAATGTATGGGCTGCGTGCAAATGCAAATGTATGAGCTGTGTGTTCAAATTCAATTTTTTGAGCTGCGTGTTCAAAATTTCAAAAAACGTGAGCTGAGTGTTCACAAAAAAAAAAAAAAAAAAAAAAATTGAGCTGCATGTTCAAATTTCAAAAAACGTGAGCTGTGTGTTCACAAAAAAAAAATTTGAGCTGCGTGTTCAAATTTCAAAAAATGTGAGCTGTGTGTTCACAACAAAAATTTTGAGCTGCGTGTTCAAATTTCAAAAAAAACATGAGCTGTGTGTTCAGATTCAAATTTTTGAGCTGCGTGTTCAAAATTTCAAAAGATGTGAGCTGTGTGTTCACCACAAAAATTTGAGCTGCGTGTTCAAAGTTTGAAAAGATGTGAGCTGCGTGTTCAAAATTTCAAAAGATGTGAGCTGCGTGTTCACCACAAAATTTTTGAGCTGCGTGTTTAAAATTTCAAAAGATGTGAGCAGCGTGTTCACCACAAAAAAATTTGAGCTGCGTGTTCAAAATTTCAAAAGATGTGAGCTGCGTGTTCAAAACTTGAAAGATGTGAACTGTGTGTTCACCACAAAAGTTTGAGCTGCGTGTTCACCATAAAAAGTTTAAGCTGCGTGTTCAAAACTTGAAAAATGTGAGCTGCGTGTTCAAATTTCAAAAATGTGAGCTGCGTGTTCACCACAAAAAGTTTGAGTTGTGTGTTCAAAATGCAAAAGTGTACTGTGTTATGAGCCGTGTGCCAACAAAACAGAATGCTGTGTTATGGACTGTGTGTTCAGATTGAGCAGTGTTATGAGCTGTGTGCCAACAAAACAGAATGTTGTGTTATGGACTATGTGTTCAGATTAAGCAGTGTTATGAGCCGTGTGCCAACAAAACAGAATGCTGTGTTATGGACTGTGTGTTCAGATTGAGCAGTGTTATGAGTTGTGTGCCAACAAAACAGAATGTTGTGTTATGGACTGTGTGTTCAGATTGAGCAGTGTTATGAGCTGTGTGCCCAAATGAGCTGTGTGCCAAACTAGCGAAGTGTTGTGTATATGAATTTGTTCATGAGGAGCAAACAGGATACATATCGAAAGTATGGAATGTGCAAATGTAGTACGTACCTCATGCGCGTGATCAGATAGATGGGACTCCGGCTCCCGCAGCAGTAGGTTTTCAAGTGCCCACCGCGCGAAGTCCGTGAAGTGATAGAAGGTGCTAGGAGAGAGGATGTGCTCCTCCGGCTCGTACTCCTCTGGGTCGAATGGCCGTATCCTCGGAGCCAACGGTATGATGTCGGGCTCGTCCTCTGCGTATGGAAAGCCTCTGCCATACGGAATATCGTCGGCCATCTGAAGAAATCTGCAAAAGATGCAAAAACAAGCGAAATAAGCCAAAATAGCAAAAAGTCAACAAAAGTCAACTCTCGGAAGAGAAAAAGTCAACAAAAGTCAATGCCCGAGAAAAGGTGCCAAACTTTCAGACAAACATACCTCAAGTGGTGAAAATGGAGAAAGAGGCTCCGAAAACAAATTCTAATCAGTTCAAAACGAAGAGAATCGAAAGTTTTCGCGAAACAACTTCGCATGGGGCGTTAGAAAACGCGTATAAAGTGCAGATTTGAGAGAGAAAAGGGTCTAGGGAGGAAGGAGAATGTATTTCAGCCATGGAGGTGTGATACAAAATGATTTGGAGTTGTGTACTTAAAGAACTGAAGCTTAAAAGACCAAACTGCCCCGAAATTCTGTAAACTGATCGGCCAGCCAGTTTTTCTGGTCGGCCGGCCACTGATATAACTGGTCAGCCACCCTCCTGGATGATCCTCAGTGCTCCATTGTTCTCCCTGTGTGTTTTGGTGATGATTGGAGTCCTCGGCCCTCAGGAAAGTGCAAGAAAAGTACACTTTTCGGCTCAAGAATGTCCCTGCGGGAACTTCAATTCAAGTCTTTGATGCATAGCTCATCGTTTACTCGTCAAGAGCAAGGTGTATCCTTTCTGAGTATGTTGTGACCCCTTCGGAAGGTAAATCAAAGGTTACGGTCGAATTGCTCTCTTTAAGGCTTGTACTTCTTTATTCAGCATTTCCTTTCAAACACACATTTGAAGTTGCGCATTTCTTTTGCATTGTCTTACACTTTCCACACGCGTTGTTGCACATGTTTCACCTACTTTGTTTTGCACTCAGTACCTTTGTTGTCACGCTCGTTTTGCTTACATCATTATACGCACTCCTGTTGCATTGTCATGCATGCACACTTCACTTGCATTGTTTTGCATCCCTTCGGCATTGTTATGCGTCACACTTAGGTTGCATTGTCTTGCATCCCTTCTGCATTGTTATGCGTTACACTCAGGTTGCATTGTTTTGCATCCCTTTCTGCATTGTTATGCGTCACACTTAGGTTGCATTGCCATGCATCCCTCGACTTGCGTTATTACGCACTTTTCATTCGCATTAGGGAATACGAAGAACTTACTGGGGAAAGCTTCAATCGGAGTTCCAGTCGACTGGCAGAGTTCCGACGACGGTGACAATGCGTAGACCACAGCAAAAACACTCCAATTTGAGCGAGAAATGCGAGAGAGCAATGAAGAGAGTGCTGATTCTCTAAGTCGTCATCAAAAAAGATGATGAATAGTGGAAGTGAAAGGTTGGATATGAGAGTTATATGTATGGAATAAGAGGAGGCACCAAAGTTTGAATTTAGAACACTATAAGAATTTTCACTTTTGGCGACTAAATTTTTAGTTGCCAAAAGTCGCTAGTTAGTCACCGAAGGCTTTTGGCAACAAAAATATTTGGTCACAGAATTAGTTGTGGAAGAATTATCAGGAAAGATCATTGGCAACCAAAATTATTTTAGTAGCCAAATGTACTACATTGCCGACTAAGTTTTTAGTCGCCAAAAGGTTTGAAATAAAATTAAATATCATATTTTCGGCAACTAATTTTTTTGTCGCTAAAAGTTCAGTTATTTTTAACGACTAATCATTTAGTCACGGAAAAGAATTTTAGCTACTAAATATATTAGTGGCCTAAAATAAATAACAATGTTTTGGCTACTAAGATTTTAGTCGCCGAAAGTCAATTTTTTTTTTTTTTGCCTACTTTTTTTGTTGGGTAAGTATTAGGGTTTGTAAGTAAGTGTGTGTGTGTGTGTGTGTGTGTGTGTGTGTGTGTGTGTGTGAGAGAGAGAGAGAGAGAGAGAGAGAGAGAGAGAGAGAGGGGTTAAGGGGATGGAGTCCACCTACTAAAGGTTTAGTCGCCTAAAGTCTTATGTTTTTAGCTGCTAAGATTTTAGTCGGCAAACATTTTGTGTTTTGGCTACTAAACATTTGGTCACCTAAAATCTCACATTTCTTTGCTACTAAAGTTTTATTCGCCAAAAGTTTTTTTATTTCTTCAGCTTATTTTTTTAGCTATGACATATTTTAGTCGCCACATGTTTGATTGTTTTTTGCTACAAAATATTTTAGTCGCCAAGTGTTTGATTGTTTTTTTTTTGGCTACTAAACTTTTAATAGCCAAAACTATTTTCTGAATTTTTTTTTTTTTTTTTAGCTACTAACAATTTAGTCGCCAAAAACATGCTCTTATGTTTCATCACAAAATTATGATTTATTCACAACTTGTCTATATTCCATGCAACCTGTAATACGTATATAAACAAAACAATACATATACTATCCATCATTTCACAGTCCATATTGCTTCCAACCATCCAAAAATGAATAACTTTAAATGTATATATTCCATACAAACCAACTATTATTCAAGCTAAAATTATATTTCCATACAAAAATCCAACCCGCCATATACAAAAAATATATTTACTACCATGCGATATGGCCATGGCCATTTGGCATGGTACAACTTACCATCGTAATCTATACCACGACAACAGGTGATCTACATGCTACGCCAGCAACTATCAGTTGGATTACAAAAGTTATATGTATCAGTAATGCTAATATTCACAAAAGCAGAGGAAGACATAGTTAGCAGGATTATATAAAAGTGTCAAGTGTCCTCCATAAACAAAAATGTAGACTATCCACGAGTCCATGCCAAAAGCTATCTATAAAAAATAAAAAAAACATTTGCACCCATTACAAAATATCAATTCATTCAAACATAGGAAAAAGGTTGTAATAACATGCATTTAAGGTAGAACAATCTATAAAAACCTTTTTTCAAAATACAATCATATGTATGTATCATGAAAGATTTATTCCAAACTTGATTTCAATTTACAAATAATACAATTTTTAGGAGCATACCTCTTCATAAAATAAATTTTTATGAGTAGAATGTTTTGGTGGTAAATTTATTTTGACTCTTCTTCATTCTAATTGTCCTAGTCAAAGTAAGATGATTAAGTTATCTACGGGGTTGTCTCCATAACCATATCATGCTTTCTTAATACGTTCACCACCCAAATGACCACCGTGTATGATGAAACAATGGCATCATCTACAATGAAAATGTTAAACATTTAATGGATGTCAAACTCTCCCTTTTTCGAATAAGTTTAAGTCATTTCCGGCTCTAACTCCCAAACTACGTGTGCTAATGACATGCCGTCTATTGTCACAAGTCCTATATGTCACGGGGAAGCTGGCCGTGACATCCCTATGGTGGTTCCGGGGCTGTTTCGCTTTTTCGCTCCATTTTCGGTTAAGCTTAAGGTGTTTTGGGCACTAACTCCCAACCTATACTTGCTAATTACATTCTGTCTGTTGTCACAAGTCCTATTTGTCTCAAGGAATGTGGCCGTGACATCCGTACGGTGGTTCAGGGGCTAATTCACATTTCGCCCCCTTATCGCTCTTTTTCGGTTAAGTTTAAGGTGTTTACGGCTCTAACTCCCAACCTAAACGTGCCAATTACATTCTGTCTATTGTCACAGGTCCTATTTGCCATGGAGAAGGTGGCCGTGACATCTGTACACTAGTTCGGAACCTGTTTCACATTTTCGCCCCCTTAACACCCTTTTTCGGTTAAGTTTAAGGCGTTTTTGGCTCTAACTCCTAACCTACACGTGCGAATTACATTCTGTCTATTGTCACAGGTCCTATTTATCATGGGGAAGGTGGTCGTGACATCCGTATGGTGGTTCGGGGGCTGATTCACATTTTTGCCCCCTTAACGCCCTTTTTCGGTTAAGTTTAATGCATTTTCGGCTCTAACTCCCAAACTACGTGTGCTAATTACATTCCATCTATTGTCATAGGTCCTATTTGTGATGAGGAAGGTGGTCATGACATCCGTATGGTGGTTCGGGGGCTGTTTCGCATTTTTGCCCCCTTAACGCCCGTTTTCGGTTAAGTTTAATGCGTTTTCGGCTCTGACTCCCAAACTGCGTGTGCTAATTACATTTCATCTATCTTCACAGGTCCTATTTGTGATGAGGAAGGTGGATGTGACATCTGTATAGTGGCGAGCGACAATGGTCTGCGCTAAGGTGCGGTTGGGTGAGGTTTGGTACTGACATAATCTATGTGAGAGAAAACACCAGATGTGTAAAAATAAACAGACGCCAACATTTATGCATTTCCCTCTAAAATTTCATTCAACCTTTAGCAACAAAATTACGAATTTGTCGGCAAATAGTGGCAAATGTTATTAACGGCGACCAAACCATTAGTTGCCAAAAGTGAATATGGGCCGACTAAGTTCCTAGTAGCCAAATATGTATGTTTTGAGCGACTAAATGGCCTTTTGTCACCAATAATTACTAAACACCGACTAAAATAGAATTTAGTAGCCTAAAATGCAGACTTATGCCGACTAATATTTTTTTAGTTGCCAAAAAGTGGCATATTCAGCTACTAAATTTTTTTTTTAGTCGCCAATAAGTAATATATGCCGGCTAAAAAATTTTAATAGCTACTGTATAACAAACACCGACTAAAACAATTTTTAGTCACCAAAAGGTTAACTTTTGGCGACTAAATTCTTTTTGGTCGCCAAATGTGCATTTTCTTGTAGTGGAAGGACTGCGCGTGACAGTTTGGGCACTCGTACAGGTCCTATGGGAAGATGACACATGTCTTATGGGACTTATGTCAGTTGTGAAATGGAGAGCTACGTGAACGAAGAGCCAACGACCAAGTAAAGTAAGCGACCGAGCACATATACCTGCTCAACCAAAGAGTGGAACCCCAGTCATGCGAGCAAAGGTATTTCAAGGTTGAGAACCAAGCAAGATAAGCAACCGAACAAAAGACCTAGCTCGGCTGAGTAATATAATTCTGGTCACATGAGCGATGATGGAATTAAAGGGCAATTGAGAGGGAGATTTATGCCAAATAGATGGGCCGAGCTGATTTGAGCTTAGGTCGTGTCATTGTATTGTAAAACCAAGCTAGTTTGGGCTTCAACCACGTCAATTGTGTCAAGCGACTGAGCTAACGTCGTTGAGGATGATTTGGACCGAGGTCTTGAACCACGCAAATGGACCGGCTTGAGATCTACTAGTTGGACCGAGCTAATGGTCAAGCCTAGGTCGCAAGTCAAGCCGGTCGAGGGAGTTATGCCTTCGACCGGGCTAGTCACTTGCCATGCACCAAACTCGAACATGTTTTATACGGATGAACAAATAGAGCTTGAATAAGCCGTTCGGGGAGCCGAGTTGGATGATTAGTTTAGTCATTGAAGCAAGTCAAGATTGAGGTCTAGGCAAATCGGGTTGTATGTAGCTCGACAAGAATGGCTAGGAGGCCCAATCGCAATGTAAGATGGAGATTCCACTATCCGTACGCGCCAATACCATTAGGCAGTTTTGCCATTAGTGTTTGACAGTATTTGTGCCTACACGTGGAAGGAGACAAGGGGTAGTACATCCAAGTGTCCAGGGAAAGATGAGCAGGGTAGTGCGCGCAGAAACTATATAAACGGCGCAACGCCTCCATGCACAAGTTTGGAATTCTTGTTATCAGAGCTATCTACCTTTTGTCTCTTCTCTTCTTCTCCAAGTGTGCTAACTTGACCGTCGGAGGGGTTTTCTGGTTGCACACCAGCTGGCTAGCTCATTGTCGTTTTGTTCTCAAGTTGAATGACGTTACACAGAGCTTGGACACAAGAAGTACGAAGAGCGACAAATATCTCATCCCCGTACAGAAAGTGACAAGTAACTGATTATTCACTGAATGTAATCACTTATGTGTAAAAGCTCCCTTCACGAGAATTTAGTGCTATAATCATTTCCAGTTCTATTTGAACAGTAGGTTTTAGGTTAAAATAGTTAATAAAGATAAAATAAATTAAATAATTAATAAGATACAATGTCACATTCAAATCATAATAATTTTATCTTTTCTTTCACAAATATCACATCAATTACAAAAAAAAAAAAAAAAATTCAATTATTTTTCTAAACACAACTTTTTTAACCAAGCTAAAATAATGAAAAAAAATAAAAATCAACTAAAATAGCTAACTTTCTAAACGAGCTCTCAAGCCTCTTTCGCGAAAGCAAAAAAAAAAGTCAAGTTATTGGCTTATTTATGTCATATCATCTCTCTATTTTTTTACGCATTTTTTTCATAATAAACCAATAAGTCAAAAATAAGTCACTTCTCAAAATAGGCCTCATGTCTCGTTTAGAAACAAACTATTTTAGTAACTTTTAATTTTTTATGCAAAAAAATATAAAAAATAATATATTAATTTTTTAACTAAAACATTTAATCCTAAACGAGAATTCAATGACCTTTGATGTTGACAAGATTCTTCGTCTATCGGAGAGAGAGTCCTATAGCGTGAGTAAATTTCCTTCATTTGGCCGCCCTTTGATAAATAAAAGTAAATTTCCTATCTACCTTTTGTCTCTTCTCTTCTTCTCCAAGTGTGCTAACTTGACCGTCGGAAGGGTTTTCTGGTTGCACACCAGCTGGGTAGCTCATGGTCGTTTTGTTCTCAAGTTGAATGACGTTACACAGAGCTTGGACACAAGAAGTATGGAGAGCGACAAATATCTCATCTCCGTGCAGAAAGTGACAACTAACTGATTATTCATTGAATGTAATCACTTATGTGTAAAAGCTCCCTTCACGAGAATTTAGTGCTATAATCATTTCCAGTTCTATTTGAATAGTAGGTTTTAGGTTAAAATAGTTAATAAAGATAAAATAAATTAAATAATTAATAAGATAAAATGTCACATTCAAATCATAATAATTTTATCTTTTCTTTCACAAATATCACATCAATTACAAAAAAAAAAAAAAAAATCAATTATTTTTCTAAACACAACTTTTTTAACCAAGCTAAAATAATGAAAAAAAAAATAAAAATCAACTAAAATAGTTAACTTTCTAAACGAGCTCTCAAGCCTCTTTCGTGAAGGCAAAAAAAAAGTCAAGTTATTGGCTTATTTATGTCATATCATCTCTCTATTTTTTTACGCATTTTTTTCATAATAAACCAATAAGTCAAAAATAAGTCACTTCTCAAAATAGGCCTCATGTCTCGTTTAGAAACAAACTATTTTAATAACTTTTAATTTTTTATGCAAAAAAATATAAAAAATAATATATTAATTTTTTAACTAAAACATTTAATCTTAAACGAGAATTCAATGACCTTTGATGTTGACAAGATTCTTTGTCGATCGGGGAGAGAGTCCTATAGCGTGAGTAAATTTCCTTCATTTGGCCGCCCTTTGATAAATAAAAGTAAATTTCCTTCATTTGGCCATCTTTTGAAAGATGATACCATATGAAGAGGTTAAATTAGCAAATAATTGGAGATCATATCATTATAATAGGATGAAATAGTAAATTAGTAAATTGATTTTTATAGAATTAAATAATCATCTCAGATTATGTTTGGCATGGATTTTTTTAGTTATTTTAGTCAAAAAAATAAAATAAAATAGACTAAAAAATCAATAAGATAAAATGTTACATTTAAATTATATTCATTTCATTTTTTCTTTCACAAAAATCAAAAAAAAATCAAAAAGTCCATTCTAAACGAGACTTTTTAACCCCAGACTAAAATAGTCAAAAAATCTAAAAGTCAAAATACTAACCCACATGTCAAATGAAGGCTCAATATATATTTTACAAATATTTACAATGCACATATAAGGACCAAATATTTTCAATGTATATTTACAATATATATTTTACAAATATTTACAATGCACATATATATTTTACAAATATTTATGAACGCTCAATATATATTTTACAAATATTTAGAAGGATCAAATTGACACCTTGTTTGACTTTCCATTAAATTAACTTAACAACCGTTATTTATTGAACTAAAATGACACAATTCGTTAAATTAAGGGACAAAATCAAGCAAATTGAAACTACATGGACCAAATTGACATATCGTGTAAATTACAGGAACTATTTGCATAATTTTTCCTTTGATAAATAAATAAATAAGACGGTGGACTTGCAAGTTACAAATCAATGCGCATGTTTGTTTCATTGACTATAGGGCAAGACTTAGAAATGACAATGGGCTGGGGCGGGATTCGAGATTATATTCCCTATCCTCGATCTTCGAAGGTAAAAAAATTCTCAATCCTGTCCCTACCCCCGATCCTCGGCAGGGACGCCATCAACCCTCCCGCCCCCACCTCCACCCCCACCCCCTAACAGGGATTGAGTTTCCCTAAGCTCGAAAAATCCATGACCTTTTTTTAAAAAAAATTTTGTTCAACACGAGAATAACAAAAAAAATTTAATCTGTTTTCTGTATGTTTCATCATTATCATCAACAACAATCATCAACAACTTAAAAAATAAAAAAATAAAAAAATAAAAAAAAGATCTAATTGTTCATTAACAACAGGCATCTGAGGGGACTCTTTCTTCACCTCAGAGCACTCTCTCTCTCTATCTTTGTCTATCACTCTTTATTTTTGAAGATTTGAATTTAAAGATCTAAAAACCCTAGCTCTTGAAAACACTAATTGTTGGGATATACAAGCTCTGAAATTGTTCTTTTTTTTTCTTTTTGTTGTTGTTGTTGTTGTTGTTGTTGTTGTTCATTATATACACACACATATGTATATCAGATCTAAGAAAACCCTAACCAAAAAAAAAAAAAAGATCTGAGCAAGCCTTAACAAAAAAATTTAAATCTAAATTATTCTCACAGATCAGAGAGAGAGAGAGAGAGAGTTTGATTACACCAGGTCGGATCAGCAACTGGAACCTTTTCCGACCAAATGTTGTCAAACTCCAAACCCTCGTCAGTTGACTCATCTGCTAGATGTGTTCATCCACCATCGTCGATAAGCCTTTGCAGTGGTGCAAAATCCTAACCCTAGGACTTTGAGGGGACTATGGAGGAGGAGGTGAGTTGGAAGAGGAAACGGAGAATTCAGTGTTTTGGTCAGAAATGAGAGAGATCGGGGTGATGAGAGGGTTTTAGAGAGAGCGAAAGAGATGAAGAGAGAGGAGACAGTCTAAAAGGCTTGTGTGTGAGGGTGTGTGAGGGTTTGGTTTATATATATTGTAACGCCCCAACCCTTCACATGTCATTGATATTGTCCGCTTTTGGGCCATGTCCGCACGGATTTGTTCTTTTCAGTGAGTCACCCATCCTAGAACTACTCCAGCCTAAGCACGCTTAACCGGGGAGTTCTACTAAGGATTTCACCACCTTGGAAAAGGCCTCGATGCTATATAAGGGTCTAGATTTTTACTTTTATAACTCAGGAACTCCCCCTCCATTCTCGATATGGGACACCGGGACCTTACAATCTACCTCCCTTAGGGCTGCAAGTCCCCGTGCAGTAGCCTGCTAGCTCACAAACCTGCCCACATGCACCGAGAGATGCCAGGGGCCCACACTTGGTACTCTAGAGAGTCGGCTCTAATATCATTTGTAACGCCCCAACCCTTCATACGTCATCGATATTGTCAGCTTTGGGCCACGCCCCCACGGATTTGTTCTTCCTAGTGGGTCACTCATCCTAGAACTACTCCAGCCAAAGCATGCTTAACTGGGGAGTTCTGCTAGGGAACTCACCACCCGGGAAAAGGCCTCGATGTGGGACACCGGGACCTTACATATATAGAAGGGTATAATAGTAATTTCAGTTCGGGAGAAACGGGAATGGGGACGGGTCGGGGTCGGGACTGGGGAACGTATCATGATCCCTAGCCCAAAAATGGTTTGGGATTCATTCCCAAATACCATCCCCAGCCTGTCGAGGGTATTTTTCGAGAAAAAATCGTTTTAATCGGGGACGGGGGGCAGGTCCTTGTCTGGCTGGATTCAAATTGCCATCCCTAGTTAGACTGGACTGTTAATAAGGTAGGTATACCTATGAAAAATATGTTTGGAGCTTGAATCAAAAAAAGAAAACATTCTTGGATCGGATTACAATACCTGCAGGGATACGGGATTCAAGGATTAGTCCAAGGATTGTTGGTGGAGAGGGTATGAAATTACGTAAATGCCTATCCTCTTAATTCTTTGTCAAATCGTTATCTGCATGAAAAAAAAAAAAAAAAAAAAAAAAGTGTTTGGGCATTTATGTAAGGGTCAGGACACTCCCACGTGGGTTGTCTTCCATGTTCATTTTTTTATTATAAATATATATATATATTATAATTATTCTAACATTGGCTAGTTTGAGGGCATTTATGTAATTTTATATATTAATCCCATATCATAATATTACATACAAACAAATTGTTTTTATCCTCCAGCTCCAAATTAATACCACCATATTGTTAATCTTCTCATTCACTCCTACTACACTTAGGCATGGTTTGGGATACATGAAAAAAGTCAAAAAGTTACTCAAAAAGATAAAAATTTATCACTATTCATTTAAAAAAATTAATATTACACTTAATTATTACAACTGGTGCCTATCTCCCCACAGATTTTGCTGACTTTTTTGGAAAAATTGCACAGACGGAGTGCACGAACAACACGGTGTTGTTCGGCCCGTGGGGGCCCATCACGGGTCTCGTTTTGATAATCTGAACCGTTCAATGTGTAGAACTCGTTGAGTACTATATATCTATAAAAAATCACATTGATCGGATATCGCTAACTACATGATCAAATTAATTTTGTATAAAAAATGGATGGTGTTATAGTTAACGGTTGACAAAAAACTAATACAATCAGATAACTATCGATATCCGATCAACGTGATTTATTTTTACAAATATATAGTACTCAACGAGTTCTACACATTGAACGGTTCCAATTAGCAAAATGGGACCCGTGCTAGGCCCCTACAGGCCGAACAGCACCGTCCAATTCAAGCCCAAAAAGGAGGCAACCATTTCCTATCTCTTACTCAGCCCACTACTCTGCCAGACTGTACGGGCCGTACTGTCTACTTCACTAAAACTTCTCCTATACACTTATTTATACAATTTTTATTACACATTTTTTCGTAAAAAGTTAAAAAATTAACCTAAACATCCATCTTTTTTTTCCTCAACTTTTTAGTCCAAAAAGACAAAAAGTGTACTTATTTAGGACATCTCAAATAACCCCTTATAATCCCATCCAACTTAATTCGCCAAATAAACATGGTGAATAAGTGAGATGCTTTTAAAGATTATACCGTCAAATTAGCAAATAAGTGGAGATCATATCATTATAATGGGATGAAACAATGAAACAGTAAATTAGTAAGGTGATTTTTATAAAATTAAAGAATCATCTCAATATATATTTTACAGATACTTACAATGCACAAATAATAATAATAATAATAAATCTTCAAAAAAATTGAGGGGTGCAATGATCTTTTTAATTTATAATTACTTTTAATTTAAATTAATTATAAATTTACATTCTTATTTTATAGTCATTAGATATATAAATAGAAAATTTTCATTATATACGTGGAGTAAAAATGATCACAGCCAGTTGCCTTTCACCGCAATTTGAATGATGTACCTGCATGGGTATTAGTCATGTTAAAGAAATTATTTATTTAAATAAGGGAGTGCCTAATAAGATTGCCACTGGCTGACAAAATTTATATATAAATTCTGTATAAGTAGCATTCTCTTTCACATAGATTGTAATTCATCCCCTCCTACTTTGCCCTTGTTCCTATCTCAACCAAACTAGTCAGGTTGAAGAATTTGATTTTGTGTTTTTTTATTTTTTTTTTATATTTTTATTCAATCCCTACTCAATCAAATTGCTTACACCTGTAAATGATTGATGGTTGGTTTATTGTGAATCTGTAATAATTGTTTCTCCTGTAAACTCGGTCGAGTCAATTTATAAAATTTCAAATATTATTATTTCATGAATTCCATCACGTTCATTCATTTGGTCAGCCTTCGAACAAAAAAATTGAAAGAGGGTGTTGGTAAATTTCAGTGAGTTCTCGGGTGGATGGCGGTCGTATGGCCTCTCTGATGTTGACAAATTTTTGATGCATTCCTTGGCGTCAATATGCCCTTTCTAATGCTGACAAATTTCATTGAGTTCTTGGGCAGATGGCCCTCATATCGTCTCTCTGATGTTGATAGGTTTAACCAATTCCTTGGCGTTCATATGGCTCTCTGATGTTGAAAAAGATTGACCATCAAATTAAATTGAGCTACGAGGCTTAATATGTATTATATAAACACATCCTTTGGTATAGGCCACCGTATTCCTCTTCATCGTCCATGGCTTCTAGTAGTAGTGTTCCATTTGTTGTACATGTTGGAACTGTGAGACACCAGAAATCAATCACACACAATAACACAATAATATTTACGTGGTTCGGCAACTGCCTACGTCCACGGAGAGCTATCCACTATAGAATTTCCCGAAGGGATATTACAATTCACACCTCACAAACACTCTCTATAGCACTCTCATTCACACTTGTTTCTCACTGCCCTCTCAGATTACACACTGTAATCTCTTGTCTCAAACCCCTCCTCCTCACCTCAATTTATACACAATTGAGGGAGGAGCTTATTGGCCACCACCTACCCCTTCCACTACCTAGTGGGGTTAGTGGAGTGGAAGAGTGGGATCTCTATTTTGGTAATGGGCTGGACACTAACAATTCTCCCCCGCCACGCCCATATGGAGAACTGACTTCTTATTTGAAGTCCATCCCGGCAATGTCTCTGCAGATTTCGAGTTTGTTTCTCGAGACCACCTTTGTAAGTATGTCAGCTGGATTCTTATCTGTATGGATCTTGATTAGTTCCAATAACTGCTTTTCCATCACTTCGCGTATCCAATGATACCGAATATCAATGTGCTTTGTGCAAGAATGGTATATCGAATTCTTGCTCAGGTCTATAGCACTCTGGCTATCACAATGTACCGTGAACTTCTCTTGCTTTAATCCCAACTCTTGGAGAAACCGCTGCAACCACAACATCTCTTTTCTAGCTTCCGCTACGGCAATATAGTTTAGCTCGGTTGTCGATAAAGCAACACACTTTTGCAACTTGGACTGCCAAGAAACAGTTCCCCCTGTGAAAGTGAACAGAAATCCTAATGTAGATTTTCTACCATCAAGATCTCCGCCATATCAGAATCTGTATAGCCTTCCAAGACTGGTTTAGCATCTCTAAAGCACAAACACATTTTTGCTGTACCCTTGAGGTACCTCAGAATCCACTTGACTGCTTCTCAATGCTCTTTTCCTAGATTGGAAAGGAATCTGCTTACTACTCCAACGGCATGAGCAATATCTGGTCGGGTGGACACCATTGCATACATCAAACTCCCTACGGCGGATGAGTAGGGAATAGCCTCCATCTCTTCTCTTTCTTTAGTAGAGGAGGGACAAGAACTCTTGCTCAATTTGAAATGATTAGCCAGTGGAGTATTGACTGGCTTGGAATCTTTCATGTTGAACTTTGCAATCACCTGTTCAACGTACTTCTCCTGTGACAGCCATAATTTCTTGGCTTTCCTGTCACGCACAATTTGCATGCCCAACATTTGTTGTGCAGGGCCTAGGTCCTTCATGTCAAAGGACTGTGATAACTCCTTCTTCAATGATCTGATTGCTGTGGCATCCTATCCAACAATCAGCATGTCATCAACATAGAGCAGGAGTATGATGAAGTTTCCATCAAGAAATTTCCTGACATAGACACACTGATCTACAGCAGTTCTCTTGCACTCATGACCCACTATGAATGAGTCAAACTTCTCGTACCACTGTCTAGGCGCTTGTTTGAGGCCGTAAAGACTCTTCTTCAATCTACAGACTAAGTTTTCTTTCCCTTTTACTTTAAAACCTTCTGGCTGCTCCATGTAAGTTTCTTCCTTCAGATCACCATGGAGAAATGCCGTCTTCACATCGATCTGTTCAAGTTCCAAATTTAAACTGGCCACTAGTCCCAAAACTACTCGAATGGATTTCATTTTCATAACTGGCGAGAAGATTTCATCAAAATCAATACATTTCTTCTGCCCGAAACCTTTGACAACCAATCGAGCCTTATACTTGACTAGCTTTCCACTGCCATCTTTCTTCAACTTGAACACCCATTTTTTCTACAATGGTTTTCGACCCTGGGAGAGTTTTACCAAATCATAAGTCTGATTCTTCTGCAATGACTGCATCTCTTCTTGCATAGCTTAATGCCAGCTACTCTTCACCTTATGATTCTGAGCTTCTTGAAAACTTTTTGGCTCCCCCTCATCAGTAAGCAAAATATAATCAGAAGTAGGGTATTTTGACGATGGCTTAGACTCTCTTGTTGATCTTTGCAACTGTGGACCAACAGTCTCTGGCGGAGGGGGTTGTGGCTCCCCCTACTCTACACCCTTTTCTTCTGGATCTTCTTCTTCTGGCAATCCATCTTGCAACTCTACATCATTGGTTGCATGCTGTGGTAACTCTTCTTCATGAGTTGCATGTTGTGATGGTGCAAGATTGGGAACAATTTCCAAAACATCATTAACTTTGGGTTTGGCTGGTTGCCCAAAGTCTTCTAAGGACTAGCCTTCTTGAAATACCACATCTCAGCTTCGAATGACCTTTTTATTTTTCGAATCCCATAATCTGTATCTAAATTCTTCATCTCCATAACCAATAAAGATGCATGGAGTAACTTTATCATTTAGCTTATGTCTGTGCTCCTTGGATACATGTGCAAATGCTTTGCACCCAAACACTCTCAAGTGAGAGTAAGAAATCTCCCTTCCAGACCATACTTTCTCTGGAATGTCAAAATTCAGTGGAACTGATGGCGATCTGTTGATCAAATAGCAAGCAACACGAACAGCTTCTCCCCAAAATGGCTTTGGCACCTTTGTCATTTTGAGCATACATCTAACCTTCTCCACAATGGTCCGGTTCATTCTTTCAGCTACACCATTGTGTTGTGGGGTTCTAGGAACAGTCTTCTCATGTCGGATGCCGCGAGTAGCACAGTAGGCATCAAACTCCTTGACGTGTACTCGCCTCCATTGTCTGTTCGAAGACACTTCAGCTTCTTTCCGGTCTCTCTTTCTATCATAGCATGAAATGTTTGAAAATACTGGAACACCTCAACTTTGGTTCTTAGGCCATAAACCCATACCTTCCGTGATACGTCATCAATAAACGTCAGGAAGTATTTTCTGCCACCCAAAGATTCCACTTCTATGGGACCGCATACATCAGAGTATACTCTGCTTAACAACTCTAATTGTCTTTTGGATGATGAGTGGAAAGCGACTCTATGTTGCTTTCCAAACAAGCAGTTGTCATAAGGGTTCAATTTCGCATCTTTGGCAAATGGAATAAATGACTTCTTTGCCAGAATTTGCAACCGTTTCTCACTCATGTGACCCAGCCTTTTGTGCTACAACTTTGGTGATGCCTCATCTTCTGTTGCGTTGAGGCTATCTGAATGCACCTCCATATGAGTCTTGTATAATGTGCCACTTGCCTGTCCTCTGGCTACCACCAGAAATCTCTTTTTCAACTTCCACATGGCTTTGCCGAAGTAGTTCTCATAGCCTTGTCGATTTAAGGCTATCCCTGAGATAAGATTCAGGCGTAAATCGGGAACATGCCTGACATCTTTCAACACCATCGTGCACCCAACTTTGGTTTGGATGCGAATATCACCTATTCCCACAATCTTTGAAAAACTGAAGTTGTCCATCTTCACTGTACCAAAATCTCCAGCTTGGTACGTGCTGAAGAACTCCTTCCGGAGTGTGGCGTGGTAGGAAGTTGTTGTATCTACCACCCATTCGGTGTCATTGTCTGACATATGAAGACATTCTTCTTCTTCAACAGAGAATAATGCAATATCCTCTGAGACAGTAACTGCAGTGTTCCCATCTTTAGTCTTTGGCTGTCTATTGCCTTGTTTTTGTTCTCCCTTCAAGGCATAGCAATATTTCTTTATGTGACCCTCTTGGCCACAATGGTGACACTTGAACTTCGGCCGGCTCGTACCTTCTTTGGATTTCCCTCTGTCTTGAAATCTTCCTCTGCTGTGTCCTCTACTTTTGCTTCTTCCTCTGTCTCTGCCTCTACATTTATTTTCTGCTACGAGGGCATGGGATTGATCTCCATCCAAGTCTTTCCACCTTGTCTCTTCATTGTACATGGCGTTTGTGACCATGCTCATGGTCAACTTCCCTTTTGGTGCAGAGTTGCTGAGAGAAACCACCAACGTCTCCCAGCTATCCGGTAAAGAATTGAGAAGTAGAACGGCTTGCATTTCATCGTCTAAGCACATCTTGACGGTTGCAAGCTGATTCACCAGATTTTTTAATTCACTGGTGTGCTCGGCGACAAACATATCATTCTTCAATTTCAAATTGACAAGCCTTCTCATCACCAAGGCTTTGTTCCGAGCGATCTTTGACTGGTACATGTCGTCTAACATTGTCCATAGTGAATAGGCATATGTCTCCTCGGCGACATGATGGTACACACCGTGGTCTATCCATTGTCTGATACAACCGATAATCTTGTGGTTCATTTTTATCCAGTCATCATCCTTCACTACTTCTGGTTTAACCCCTTTTATAAAAATAGGGTCAAACAGGTCTTTATAATACAAGGTGTCTTCCATCCGTGACTTCCAAATTACATGATTAGAAGGAGTCAACTTTAACATAGATCCCGAAGTCGATGTTGATTCCTCCATCAACACTTGTCTATACAGAAAATGATCTCTGTCTAAAAAATAGGCTTCGCTGTTGAGTCCGGACTAGTTAAATTAGTCGGAAAAGCACTTCAGATTGTCCAAATAAAAATTGCAAATTTTTGAAATTTGATTTGCAAAATCTGACTGCACAGATGTGTCCGGAATATTCTAAATAGTTGGAAAGCACTATTGGATTGTTAGAAACAGACTTCGAATGGCTCAGATCAAGCCAAATCAATTTGGACAGTTTAGATCTGCGGGTGTACCTTAACCGCAAAGCACTGGATCATTCCTCCGGGCGGTTGACTGGTCAACGGATGTGATGACGTGGCTGATACGTATTTGACACGTGCCTGAAAGACTGACACGTGTCACTGACGTGGCGGACACGTGGCGTTGACGTGGCGCTGACTTGGCTGCCACGCGGCTCGTCTTCTTCCTTCAGACGTGCGTGGGGCGTGTGTGGGCGAATGGGATGACGCGTCGACTGGGTCGATGGCACGTAGAAGAGCGTGTTGAGAGTGGGTGTCGCGTGCCTATTTCAGGGGGCACGTGAGGGTGTGTGGAGGCTCTTCCCGGGGTCTACGGGTCAGTTCTGGACTCCTCTCTTTGAACCCTTACTCTTGGTATGCTCAAAACCTGATTTTGAGCAACTTGATTTCTGGCAGTTTCGAAGAAACACACTCTGTTTTTCCGAAACGCAACTGATTCGGCTCTGATACCACTTGTTGGGACTGTGAGACACTAGAAATCAATCACACACAATAACACAAAAATATTTACGTTGTTCGGTAATTGCCTATGTCTACGGAGAGCTATCCACAATAGAATTTCCCGGAAGGATATTACAACTCACACCTCACAAACACTCTCTATAGCACTCTCATTCACACTTGTTTCTCACTGCCCTCTCAGATTACACACTGCAATTTCTTGTCTCAAACCTCTCCTCCTCACCTCAATTTATACACAATTGGGGGAGGAGCTTATTGGCCACCACCTACCCCTTCCACTACCTAGTGGGGTTGGTGGAGTGGAAGAGTGGGATCTCCATTTTGGTAATGGGCTGGACACAAACAGTACAGAATACCACTACAGAGTAGTGTTTCACCAATTCATGTTACTGTTGTCCAGACGATGTAAACCAATTTGCTGTGAGCCTTCGACAAGGACGTTCATGGCCTTTCACTACAAGAAAGAAGCTCTACCTTGCTCTTGTCAATGGCACGATGGTATTTGCCATTCAATATCCTCAAAAGAGTTGAGAGTTTTGGCGTTTTTCCACGGCTATTAGACTAACTTGATTGGTTTGTTTGTTGGTCTATTTGTTTGTTTGTTTTTTAATCTCATAGAAAAACAATTTTATTCAAAATTATGGTGAAAAAATCAAAAACAGAGATTTGGGTTGTTTTTGTTTTTTTGGTTTAAATTTTGAGTACTGCTGTTATACCTTAACTAATAAAGAATACAGCGGATGAGAAAGTTGCAACGGGCCACATATCTTTAAATCCAGAGCATTGCAAATCTCTGGATGTTTCATTGGGAGATACCATCCTTTTGAAAGTTTAAGTTCAATGTACTATTGTGTTTGTATGCCGTAGCCTACATAGATATATTTACATGAATTCTGCAATTTCATTTTAAAAGGTACTATATGATTGATTTATAGGTTTGTTCCACCATTGAATGGGTTTGATGTGGATGTATTGAAAATCATAGTAGAATTACTTCATGGAAGTTCAAGTTTGACTCAAATGGTATGCAGTTCTATATGAATGTATTTACATTTAGTAGCGAAACTTTCTAATAAATTATCACTAATCAAATTTCATTATTGTGTAGATAATGGCTTCGTCCCTGGGGAGAGAATTTATAAGGACATTTCACCATCAGGTGTTTATTGAGGTTTTTTTTTTTTTTTTTTTTTTTTTTTTTTTTTTTTTTTTAAGTACTAGTAATTAGTTGATGCATTATTAGAGCATCTCTAATCTTCACTTTTTTTTTCTTCTTTTTTTTTATATCAAATTTAAATTTGATACTAAAAAAATGCTTTAAAATCGTCTCAAATCCTTCCATCAAATCAAGAGAGAATCATTTTTTCATCAAATTAACTATCAATTTTTTTTTTTATCATATTTGAATTTGATAAAAAAAAATGAAGTATTGGAGATAATTTTCTTTAATTAAATTTGATAAAAAGTGAAATTTGGGATAATAGAGAAATTTTTAAAAAGATTTTAACGAAAATTTAATGAAATGATTGAAATAGTTCATATCAAATTAAGGCTCTGTTTGGTTTAGCTTTTAAAAGGAGTTTTGAGTTTTAATTATATTTTGAAAGATTATATATCTTTGTTTGGCTTAATTTTAAAAACTTTTTTCCCCCATTTTTTTTTATAAATAAATATATATGGTTTAACAAAAACAAACACCAATAAAGATAATTTAAAATTTTTAAAAATTATTTTTGCCCTAAAAAAAAGAGAACTATGTGAACTAATAAATTTTTATTTTTTTTACTAAATTAATTTGTAAAAAAATAAAATTAAATAGATTAAAAAAAAAAAAAAACTCAATCAAATTTATTTGTGTCTTGAACATTACCCAATACGCACTTTATTAAAAATAAATAAATAAATAAAAAATTTAGTGGCCCCGTGTCTCACAAGACAGGACCCACTGAGATGGATAAATAAGTAGGCTGAAAGGTAAGAAGTAATGGGCATATAACAATAATGATTGAGATCCTTCATGATTCTTAAAATAATCATTTTGAAAGTCATAAAAATTTCCAAAATTAGGGGTTTCACTCTTTTTCAAAATAGAAACACCCTGGTAATAATGATGAGGTAGGGCCGAGCTATGCTTGACAAGATTCCTATTCAAAGTGATCCAATGGATTATTTAGTTTTTAATAATGATTTAGAGCTCTAAATCTACTATTAGTAAGGTGAAAATTGAAAAAAAAAATAATAATAATAAGATACAACGCATACTGTGACAGTGGGTGGGACTCACTATCACATCACTAGTAATATCTATAATTAGAGGTCTGAAACTTTATTTTTTAGTTTTTGATGGCCTTCTAGCATCCCCTCATCCTTTGGACGTTAGATCTGTTTCATTTTTTTTTGTCTATTTTTATTTTTAATTATTTAAATATTTTATTTATATGAAAAGTGATAAATTTTATTATTACCAATAAAATTCAGGCATCTAGGATATACTTATTAATAATTTTTTAACCATTTGAAATTGGTTATTGTTGAACGAAGGAAGATGCAAATAATTTTAATACGTGATTCATGAAAAGTAACTGTAAATCAATGAAAATTTTATAATTATTTAATTCACTATTGATTTCTCTATTTATTAGATATACGTATATATATTTAATTATACTTGAATCATGCTACAAGCTATAAATAAGAATGAACAGTTCACACCGTTTGTATTAAACAAAAAAAATTCTTTTTGAAAATAATTCACTAATACATATTTCAACTCATCCCTTCTTTCTCTATCTTAGACTTATCTTTTTTATTTAACTAACAAATCAAAAAATGCGGTTCGGTTTTAAATTTTTTTCAATTCCTATTGAACCAAATTGCTTATGTCTCTAATCATGGTTGGTAAAATATTCAATAATTTATTGTAGTATTTAGTAGGATTTTTCCCCCTAATTCCATTATGTTAATTTACAAAATTGTAAATATTATTTTTTTTTAAAAATTATTTGATAGTAGTCAATTTGTAGAATGTCTGAACTTTCGGATAAAGTTCCACATGTAGTTAAATTTTTTTGTTTCAAAGTTGCAATTTTTCGTAATTATATCGCCGGTGAAAATTGAAAGTGACAGTCAAGATTATGAGTTATGTTAGGAATCTCAAATAAATTATCAAATTTTTTACTAAATCTCTCACATGGGTGTGGGACTCACACACGTGATTTGTATGGATCCCATACGCATGTGAGAGATTTGGTAAAAAATTTAGTAATTTATTTGAGATTCATAGCATTTTTCCAAGATTATTGCGTTATGTGTTTCAGATAAAGACTTTTCATGGGAATTTAAGTGCTATCATTATGTTTATTCGCAATCTCGCCTCTCAATGCAAGTTAAGAGTGTAAATTTGGCCTGTCCTGACTTATTTGGGCTTGGGCTCAGATTTGGGCCGGTCCATGTCGGGTTTCGCGGGCTCTTGTAAAAAATTAGGCCAGCCCAGGCCAGTCTTCGGGCCAGAAAATTAGGCCCAGGTTCAGGGTATTCGGGTCTTGGGTGGGCCAGACCTGGGCATGGGCTAGGACTTGAATTTTTTTTTTTTTTTTTCTACTAAAAATAACACTGGACCTTGGATGGGTTAGGCATCAAATCGGGTTTTGAGTGGCCCGATGGGCCAACCCAGCAAGCCGGGCTAGGTTTTAAAATGATGGTCCAAGCCCAGGCCCAAGGTCTTGGGATGGGCTCGGGCCTAGGCCTAATCGGATCAGATTTATGTCAACTATTTATTTTTTTACCATCTATTTTTTTATACAAATCTGATCTGATCAAATAGTTATCAATATCCGATCAATGTGATTTTTTACAGGAATATAGTGCTCAACGAATTCTTCAACGAATTCTACACATTGAACGATTTGAATTATCAAAATAGGACTAAAAATGAGCCCATAGACTGAATTAGACGATCTAGTTTTGATATCAAACTTGAGACAAGCTGTGAAAATTGAAAGCGACAACCAACTGATTATTCACTAAATGTAATCACTTATGTGTAGAAGCTCCCTTCTCCAGAATTCAGTGCGATAATCATTTCTGGTTCTATTTGAAAAGTTTGTTTTGGGTTAAAATAGTCAATAAAGATAAAATAAATTAAAATAATTAATAAGATAAAATATTACATTTAAATCATAATAATTTTATTTTTTCTTTCATGACTTTCAAATCAATTACCAAAAGAAAAAAAAATCAATTATTTTTCTAAACACAATTTTTTTAACCAAGCTAAAATAATTAAAAAAATAAAAATATCAATTAAAATAGTCAACTTTCTAAACAAGCTCTCAAGCCTCTTTTGGAAAGATAAAAAAAAAGAGTCAACTGATTGATTTATTGATTTATTAATAACGGGAGAGTCGGAGGATTTTCCTGTAATAAAAATAAAAAAATAAAAATAAGTCACTTCTCAAAATAGATCTCATGTTCCGTTTAAAAACAAATTATTTTAATAATTTTTAACTTTTTATAAAAGAAATATATAAAATATAAAAAAAACAATATAATAATTTATGATAACTTTTAAATTTTTTTATTAAAATATTTAGTCCCTAAATGAGAACTCAATGGCCTTTGATGTTGACAAGATTCTTGGTCTGTTGGAGAGAAAGTCCTATAGCGTGAGTAAGGCTTCGTTTGAGAACAAATTATTTTAATAATTTTTTAATTTTTTTTATAAAAAAATATATAAAAAAATAAAAAAAATAATATGATAACTTATAATTATTTTTTTAATTTTTTGACTAAAACATATAGTTATCAAATGAGGGCTAAATTTCTTTCATTTGTCAGTGCACTTGCAATTGAAAGATGATACCATATGGAGAGGTCAAATTAGCAAATAAATGGAGATGATATCATTCTATTGGGATGAAATAGTAAATTAGTAAAGTGATTTTTATAAAATTAAATAATCATCTCTGGTTATGTTTGGTATGGGTTTTTTTAGTTATTTTAGTCCAAAAAAAAAAAAAAAAAAAAAAGATCAAAAAGTTAATAAGACAAAATGTCACATCTTAACTATAATCATTTTATTTATTTTTTCGTAAAAGTCAAAAACACTAAAAAACTCATTCTAAACGAGACTTTTTAACCTTAGGCTAAAATAACTAAAAAATTAAAAAGTCAAAAGCCCACCTACATCTAGGGGTGCAAATTTGGCCCAGCCTAGGCCGGCCCATGTTGGGCCTCGTAGGCTCTCGTCAAAATTCGGGCTGGGCCGGGTCGGGCCACGGACCAGAAAATTAGGCCCAGGCCCAGGGGGTATTCGAGCTTTGGGCAGGTCGGTGGGCTAAGCCAGTGGGCCTAGGCTTGGACTCAGGCTTGGGGTGGGCCTGAACAAATTTTTTTTTTATTTTTTCTATTAAAATTTTATTATTTCTCACTAAAAAAATACTGGGCCTCAGGTGAGTCAGGTCTTGAGTGGGCCGATAGGCCGGACCGGGTTTTAAAATGATGACCCAGGCCTTGGGTCTCGGGCTAGGCTCGGGTCCGGGCCTAAACGGGTAGGGCCCACCTTGGGCCACGGGTAGACTTCAAGTCGCCCACAAGTCACGGGCCACATCCTAAACGAAGGCTCAATATATATTTTACAAATATTTACAATGCACATATAATAATAATAAATCTTCAAAAAAATTAAGGGGCATGTAATTTCGCTTCAAATTGTGATCCTCTCTATTACATATTTGTAATGAAAAGATTCTATTTCATCATAGTAATAATGAATGTAATGATTTTTTAATTTATAATTATAAATCTATATTCCTATTTTATAGTCATTAGATTCATAAATAAAAAAATTTCATTATATACCTAGAATGAAAATGATCAAAATCTTTGGCCTTGCAGATCCTTTGGTACAGGACACAGCCAGTGGCCTTTCACCGCAATTTGAATGATGTACCTGCATAGGAATTTGTCATTTTAAAGAAATTATTTATTTAAATAAGGGAATGCCTATTAAGATTGCCACTGGCTGAAAAAATTTATATATAAATTCTGTATAAGTAGCATTTTCTTTCACATAGATCACAATTCATCCCCTTTTACTTTGCCCAGGTTGAAGAATTCGATTTTGTGTTAATTTTTTTTTCCGATCCCTACTAAATCAAATTGCTTACACCTGTAATGATTGTTGGTTGGTTAATTGTGAATCTGTAATAATTTTTTTTCCGCAAACTCTGCCAAGTCAATTTATAAATTTTCAAATATCATTATTATTATTCTTCCATGGAGTCGATTTATAAAATCCCTTAACATTTGAATAAAATACCCAAATTTTCTTTGAAGTTTCATTTGGAATATCCTTTTATTTTATTTTATTTACTTACTCAAAACTTTGAAATTATCTTTGACACCTATCATATATATATATATTAAATATCTTTTAGAGTGTTATTATTTACAACTTTTTTTTTTTTAAATGTTAGAAAATAAAAATAAATAATTGATATACTGAGATAAAGAATTTGAGAGAGAGAGAGAGAACTGGGTGAAAAGAGACAACAATTAGCCCTAAGGTGTTTTCAAAAAGAAAAAAAAAAATCAATTAAAGAACCCTACATTAATCCACCAATGTTTTACATATTTCAAACAAATAAAAAAAAAAAAGAAATTTAAGAGAAGGAGAATTGGTTCATCACAATTTTTACGATACATCATAATGAAGTAATAAGATTAATAAAAAAAATTAAGAAAAATTGAAGAAAAAAGTTTCAGTTAAAAAGAAATTGAGAGAGAACTGGAGGAAGAATTTATTTATTTATTTTTATTTTTTATTTTTTTTACAGTACTCCATTCGTGTTCTACATACCAATAACATAAAAATAAATTATATATATATAAATATACCTAATAATTCTTATTTTTATACTTTTGCTCGAAGAAAAGTCACCTCTAAAATTAACAAAATGGTTGAGTTTAAAAATAAAAACAATAATAGTTTAATTATGATAATTAAAGTGAGCAACTTTAAAAAGGAAAAAACGACAGAAATAACCAAACCTGTCAATGATTTGTTGGGAAGAAAACTTTTGAATAAAGGATAAAGCTTGGGAGCTCGAATGAGCTCCCCCCCGAATCCCCCGAAAATGGAAACAGAGGGAAAAGAGGAGGAAAAGAGGGTGAAGGCAAGAGAGAGAGAGAGGGAGAAAGAGAGAGGAGAGGAGAGAGGGAAACAGAGAGGAAGAGAAGAGAGAAGCGGGAATGGAGACACACACACACACACAGAGGCCGCTGCATTCCGGCCGATCGTCCGATCGTTGCAGCTCCGCCGATCGTCGAAGCTTCGCCGATCGTCGTAGCTCAGCCCGGCCGCCGTCGCCTCCGCCTGTGCCTTCTTCCTCCGCCTCTGCCTTCTTCTCTTCTTCTTCTCATTTTCTTCTTTCTTTCTTCTTCTCTTCTCTCTTTCTTCTTCTTTCTTTCTTCTGATTTTCTGATTGAAAAAAAAAAAAATGAAAACGACGAAACGATATCGTTTCGTAAATTAGGGGGATTCGGGGGGGCTCAATTCGAGCTACGTAGAATTACTCTTGAATAAAATAGAGAAAACCTAAAAATTGAGAGAAAATGTATAGATGTAGGTGTAGGTATAAAGAATAAGTACTCTAACAAAAAATAAAAAATAAAAAATAATAATTAGACAGTTAAATGAGGGACGTGCGGGTGTGGAACAGTAAAATGAAAGTAAAGTTACAAATTGAAAGAGAACATGTAGGTGTAGGGAAGAAATATTTAAAAAAAGAAAAAATGTAATTAGATAGTAAAGTGAGAGAACTGCAAAATGTGTAGATGTATTATCTAATTTATATGTGACAAAAGTTTCAGGAGATTAAAATCGGGCCTCACTTAATAGATAGTGTGGGAACATATTTTTTGAATGACAGCACGTGACTAAGGAGACACCGAAGTGTCAGCCTAGGTGCCACGTGGCCTAGTCCTGATGTCGAGGTGATCTCGGCTAGGCCGATGTTATCTGCGGATATATCAGAATATGAGATGAGCGGATAAGGGACAAAAGTCCTAGAACAAGGGAGGATCTCAGTCTGTATAAAGATAAAACTCTTATAGAGTTTATCCCTATCTAGCCGAGAGTCCAGGATGAACATTGAGCCTGAGTCCAATGAAGTTAGGCTTCTACAGGGATCAGGTCAGTGCTAGCTATAAAAGTAGGGCACCCCTGTGAGTCTGGGGTATGTGTGATATACTGTGAGCAGTAGGTGTTTTCTTGTGAGTTAAGCACATTTTGCTATCTTTGAGAGATATTTTGGTTACTAACTTGAGCGTCAGAGTACCTCCGGGTGGACGAACCACCGCCAGATTCTTATCTTTCTATGACAGGTTGTTCGGGCTTAATCTATTCTATCGGTGCTCGCCAGTTAAGTTCCCCCTTCGGTTCTGTGTGGTTGGAAATCAACACCCACAATTTTGCGCCGTCTGTGGAAACGTAAGGAGAACAGATGGCCAACAACGGGTAGAAAGAAAAGATTGGGGACAACATCCAATGTGGGAGTGGTAAACATGTCGATCCTAACATCGATGAAGAAAACCATAATGAAGGAGCACGGGATGAGAATCCCGGGGATAAGGACGTTGGTAAGGAGGCAGACCCCCTCGAAGAAATCAGGCCGAGATGAGTATTATAACAAAGACGACCTCTATGTATGAAAAGATAGATGCCTAAGAAGGGACACTGAGATGAAGAGAATGGCCAACAAATTGGCAGATCTACAGTCGGTTGTCAACTTTATAATGTAGAACAACGTTATGCAACCACCATTTCCATTACAAGACACGCCGATGCTAGGCGCCAAGACTGACGCCCAGAAAGGAGGGCAGAAAACAATATCAACAATCCCATAGCATGGTAGGGAAAACAAGCCCTCACATTGGCCTTCATGGGATGTCGGGCAAGGAGAGTCGATCAGGGGTGACTCATAGAGGACACCTCGGACTAGGGGAACGTATGCCAAAGAGCCCCGAAATATCCAAGGGAAGGGCCTGTGTTTTGACACGGTGAATGAAGAGAAGTCCAAGAGGACACATAACGACCCTGGGAGTAGCGGACCAAAAAGACGAAAGTCCGTTGACAGCCGAGCTCTTGGTCAGACTAAGGAGGATTTGAGGGACTACCTATAGAGGAAGCGGCAGAATGTCGAGGTCACATCCCCCGTCAAGCCGAGAACGCCGTTTTCAGTTGAGTTAGATAGGTTTAAGGCCCCAAAAAGGTTCCATATGCCGAGGTTCAAATTTATGACGGTAAGTTCGATCTGAACTTTCACGTCGACTTATATCTGAATTCAATGGCTTTGTATACCGAGAACGAACCGTTGCTGTGCAAGGTGTTCCCCTCATCATTTTGGAGAGATTGCATCAGATTGGTTTCACAAATTGCCAAAAGGAACTGTGAAAAGTTGGAAAGGCCTGGTCGAGATGTTTGTGGCCAGGTTTGTTACAAACAAGTTGCAGCCACTAAAGGTAGACTCCTTGATGGCTCTGAAAATTAATGAAGGTGAAATCCTCAGGGCTTATGCCAAAAAGTACTATGAGGTGTTCAACCGAATATCGGGATACAACCAAAAGTTGGCAGTCGTGTCTTTTAAGAACGGCCTGGAGGATGATTGCACGCTTTGGAAGTCACTAGCAAAGACTTTATCAAAGAGTATGGAGGAGCATATGACAAGGATCGAGAAATATGCCAGAGCAGAAGAGGATACACTGGGAATAAAGGCATCGAAGTAGGAGAAGAGATACGGCTCACCGAAGTGAGGTCGAGGTAAGACAGGATTTAATAGGCAAGAATCAAGGCTGAGGGCTGTACAGGCAATCACCACTGTGTTTCGGATCCCAATTTATAAAGTTCTAGAAAGGCTCAGAAACCAGTCGTATTATAGAGCGCCGAGAAAATTCCTGGCGAGTTTATGAGGAGAAGCCTTGGGAAGCATTGTGCTTACCACAATGAGGACGGGTACCTGACTTAGGGGTGCAGAGCCCTGAGGATGCATTTGGAAGATCTGGTCAGACAGGGTCACTTGAGGGATCTAGTAGATGAGGCCAGAATGAGGGAAGAGCAAGCGAGACTGCCCCAGGCATCGACAGCACCACCTTCACCACAACCACAGCAAGCAGAACCTCGGGTGATCAATGTGATCCACTTGAAGGTTAATGAAAATGATATACGGGGAGAGACCCAGAAGGTGAAACACTTACAGCATGTGTGTCAGGTCCAGCAAAAGAGGCCTAGGACAAATGAGTACCAGAGATCGATGGTGTCCTTTACTAAGGCAGACCTAGACATGGTGCAGCATCTACACAATGATGCTTTGGTGGTGACCCTCAAGATTAGAGAATACTAGGTAAGGCGTATTCTGATCGACCAAGGTAGCTCTTGTGACATCATGTATGTCAGGTGTTACAAGGAGCTTGGCCTTCATCGCAATGATTTGGAGCAGTCCAACAGCCCAATGGTTGGGTTCAATGGAACGCTGACATGGCATCTGGGAGCAATAAATCTGGAGGTACAGGCGGACACCAGGAAAGTAAGCACAGAGTTTAAAGTAATTGACACCCCCTCCTCTTACAATGTTATCTTGGAAAGGCCATGGTTACACACAATGAGGGCTGTTTCCTCAACACTACACCAGATGTTGCGATTCCCAATGGAACATGGAATTGAAGAGGTTAGAGGGGATCAGGTGTAGGCAAAAAATTGCTCCATGGCAGCAATGAAATCCACTTGTAACATGCGAGAGATAGAAACAACAGAAATTGAAGATGAGGACATGGAAATTATAAATGATGTCGGCAAAGAACCAGCCGAGATGAGTGAGGAAGCCTTGAAGAAAATTCTGGTCCAAAAAGGGGTTGAAGAGCGCTTCTTCCTTTTTGGCTCAGGCTTGGCCAAAGATGAGGAAAGGGAGTTGGAAGCTTTCTTATGGACCAACATAGAAGTATTTGCCTAGACGCCATATGAGATGCCAGGCATTGACCCCGAGGTCACATGCCATATGCTCAGTGTAGACAGGTCAGCTAAACCTGTCATCCAACGAGCGAGAAGGTCGATGTTGATGCATATTGAGGCTATTGAGGAGGAAGTGGACAAACTGCTGGAAGGCAAAGCCATTCACGAGGTGAACTACCTTACTTGGCTATCCAACACTGTGGTAGTGAAAAAAAAGAATGACAAGTGGAGGGTTTGTGTTGATTTCACTAGCCTGAATAAGGCTTGCCCCATAGACAGTTTTCCACTGCCCAAGATTAATCAGTTAGTAGATGCCACTTCAGGGCATGGAAGGATGAGCTTTCACGATGCTTACAGGGGATACTACAAGATAGCAATATATCCCCCTGATGAGGAGAAGACTGCATTTATCACCCCAAAAAGGCTGTACTGCTATAGAGTGATGCATTTCAAGTTGAAAAATGCAGGAGCAACCTACTAGAGGTTAGTGACCAAAATGTTTAGACATCTAATTGGCAAGATAGTAGAAGTGTACATTGATGACATGGTCGTGAAGCCCAAAGAACCTGGGAATCATCTGGCCGACTTGAAGGTGATTTTTGATATCCTGAGAATATATCAGCTCCGACTCAATGCTTTGAAATGTGTATTTGGAGTCTGGTTTGGTAAGTTTCTGGGATACTTAGTCACCAAAAGGGGCATTGAAGCAAGCCCAGATCAAATCAAGGCCATCCTTGACTTGAAAAGCCTGACATCCGCAAAACAAGTGCAGATGTTGACTGGAAGGGCCACAGCCCTGAACAGGTTTATTAGTCGAAGTTCTGATAAGTGTAAACCATTTTTTAGTTTGTTAAAGAATGCCACAATTTTTTGGTGGACAGAGGAGTGCGAAGTTGCCTTGGCCGACTTAAAAAAGTACCTGACAATAGCTCTGGTTCTGTCAAATCTAATTCTTGGAGAAGAATTGTTCCTATACTTGGCAGTTACAGAGCATACAATAAGTGCAGTGATAATCAGAGAAGAGAAAGGAGAACAAAGGGCAGTATACTATGTGAGTAAAACCCTAGCAAGTGCAGAGACTAGATACTTACTCTTGGAAAAGTTGACACTAGCCTTGGTAATGGCTTTAAAAAAACTGAATCACTACTTCCAAGCCCACAAGATTGTGGTACTGACTGAGCATCCTTTGAATTCTCTGTTGTAGCAAGGAGATTTGATAGGCAAGGTAGCCAGATGGGCAGTAGTGTTGGGCCAATATGACTTGGAGTTTAAGCCTAGAACAACAATCAAGGGCCAAGTTTTGGCCGACTTTGTGGCCGAGTTCACCCTTGGTGCTATTCCGCGTCGGACTCCGGTGAGCCGAGGTTTGGGATGCCCAAGGGAGCAAGAAGAAACCCAACTAGGGCCTAAGAATCCCACTCTAGCAAAATAGAAGAAAGAAGAGAAACCAAAGCCCTGCGACATTTACATCGGCGATTCATTTTGCTTGTTTGTTGATGGAAGCTCAAACCGTCAAGGAGCGAGGGCAAGAGTAGTGCTAATATCGCCAGATGGACAAATGATAGAGCAGTCTATTCGTCTGGGGTTCAAGGCCTCAAACAATGAAGTAGAGTATGAGGCACTGATTGTAGGGTTGAAGTTGGCGCAACAATGGAGGCCGATGAGGTGGTCATCTTTTGGACTCCCAACTTATTGTGAATCAGGCAACATGTGAGTATACAGCCCGAGATGAACGAATGATAGCCTATGTTAAAGAGGTTGTCAGATTGCTTTCCTTGTTCCAAGATTGCAGGCTACAACAAGTTAGCCGAGATGACAAAAGTCACGCCGATGCCTTGGCCAACTTGGCTAGTGCAAGAAATTCGGGGGAGCTGAAGACAGTCATGATTGATTACTTGACAGGACCAAGTGTGGAACCTCTAATAATAGAATATGAGGCAATGTGTGTGGAGATGGGTCCAAGTTGGATGGATGCAATAGTGATGTTCCTCAGAGATGGTAAGCTGCCAGACGACCGAAAAGAGGCACACAAGACCAGATTGAAGTCAGCCAGGTTTAGCCTAACTGCAGATGGCCATCTTTACAGGAGATCCTTCACTAGACCCCTTTTGAGATGTGTACATCCCTTTCAGGTTGAAGACTTTCTGTATGAGATTCATGAAAGAGTCTGTAGAAGCCATGCTAGAGGCAGATCGCTTGCTCATAGGTCCATCACTCAGGGGTACTGGTGGCCTTACATGCAGAAGGATGCTGAAGCCTATGTCAGAAAGTGCAAGAAGTGTCAAAGGTTTGCACCTTTGATACATCAACCGGTAACTGATTTGAACCCAGTATCCAGCCCTTGGCCATTTGCCCAGTGGGGCATGGATCTTGTTGGACAACTACCCCAAGCGACTGGGTAAAGGAAGTTTTTGCTAGTAGCAACTAACTACTTTACCAAATGGGTAAAGGCTGAACCGCTTGCGAAGATTCAAGATATTGATGTAAAGAACTTCATATAGAAGAACATCATCACCAGGTTTGGGATCCCAAGGGCAATAATAGCAGATAATGGTACACAGTTTGACAGTAAGCTAATCAAAAGCTTCTGTGCAAAGTACAAAATCAAGAACTACTACTCCACTCCAAGTTTCCCTCAGAGCATTGGTCAAGTAGAAGCATCCAATAAGACTATCTTGGATGGGATCAAGAAGAGGCTGGAAACAGCAAAAGAGAAGTGGGTGGAAGAGTTGCCCAGTGTGCTCTGCGCATATCAGACTACGCCGAGAAGATCCACTGGAGAGTCTCCTTTTGCTATGGCTTATGGCACTAAAGCAGTTATCCCACTGGAAGTCGGCATTTCTGGAATCAGAACCCAGGGAGTGGAAGATGGGACCAACGAGGCATTCTTAGCCAGAGATCTGGATCTATTGAAAGAAAGAAGGGACAGAGCAGCAATACAGCTAGGAGCATACCGGCAGTAGCTTGCTAGGGCTTACAACAAGAAGGTCAACCCAAGAGAGTTCAAAGTTGGGGACCTCATCCTGAGGAAAGTTGTCGGCAACAAAAAGGATCCTAGGGAGGGCAAGCTTGGCCCAAACTAGGAGTGGCCTTATAGAATCATCTCGGTTGCTGGCAATGGGGCATATCATCTTGGAGACACTGATGGCAAACAGTTGCCAAGACCCTAGAACACTTGCAATCTGAAATACTTTTATCATTAGTTTTTTGTTTTTTAGAAGTTTGTCATAATTTTATTAGCTGAAGTAATAATAAAATATTAGTTTGATTTTTGAATTCGAAATTTGTGCGATAGTACTGACTAATCCTACGACGATGTTTCTGAATGAAACATGACGAGTAAGTTAGACTTATTATATGACAGAGTTGAATTATACTTGCATATAATAGAGTTAAACTAAGTTGGCGATGTTTCTGAATGAAACATGACGAGTAACTTAGACTTATTATATGGTAGAGTTGAATTATATTTGCATATAATAGAGTTGAACTAAGTTGGCGATGTTTCTAAATGAAACATAACCAGTAACTTAGACTTATTATATGGCAGATTGAATTATACTTGCATATAATAGAGTTGAACTACGTTGGCGATGTTTCTGAATGAAACATGACGAAGTAACTTAGACTTATTATATGGCAGAGTTGAATTATACTTACATATAATAGAGTTGAACTAAGTTGGCGATGTTTCTGAATGAAACATGACAAATAACTTAGACTTATTATATGGCAGAGTTGAATTATACTTGCATATAATAGAGTTGAACAAAATCGGCGATGTTTTTGAATGAAACATGACGAATAACTTAGACTTATTATATGGTAGAGTTGAATTATACTTGCATATAATAGAGTTGAACTAAGTTGAATTAACCTAGACTTGCCATGTCAGCAGAGTTAAACTCGGAATGGAACTAAGTTCGTTTCAGTTAGGTTAATAGAGAAACCAAGATTGAACACCTCGGTTAGTCTTTGTTTGAATCTGACTTCGGTGAAAGACCATAAACGAATAATGTGAACTTAAGTGGAACTTAGGCTCACATTAGGGAGCATGGAGCAGGAGTGATAAATAAAACTTGAGAAGCTTGGGACTTGTTAAAATTTTTAGAAAATTTACAAGTTGAAGATTAGCCGAGGTAATAATGAAAGATGTATCCGAGGTACATCCTACCCAAGAAGACTAACCGGGTTGTCAAGTTGGGAATAGTGAAGTCTTGATAGAAGACAGTAAGTAAAAGTGAAAAAGCAAGTATACTAAATAAAGTTTAAAGAAACAGCACTTGTAAAAATATTTCAAAATATTTTTAAGTGTTAGTTTAGGTATTCCAGTTGTTGGTAGAGATAAACAATCAAGGTATATTCGAGGTACTCTACCTCAAAGTGAATACACAATTGCCCGAGACAATTAGGTAGTCGTCTACCGTGCCTTTATTACAATTTGGGATATCGGCTATCAGCTTGTATTGAGTAGATCTCGGCTTGAGGTGGTAGGTGTAGCCTTTGGGGGTTTTTAAGCTACATATGGTGTAGCAATACTAGATATCAAAGAGGGTGATTCTGGCATTCTGCCGACGTGCCAGTTCGACAATGCCATTGATGATCCTAAAAGAGTTAACGGCTAGATGTATGGGATTGAGTTTATAATAATGGCTAGATGTATGGGATTGACTTCCCTAAAGAGGATATCTAGGGGAAACCTAACTCTTCCTTCAACAATAGAGACGACTAAGAATGGCATGTAACCCTGACCAGGCATAATTGAGTTGTCCTTCCCAGCCAACCTCAGATGAACATCATCGGGATGGAAAACTCTTGCTAGAAGTACTCCAGTTTGGTCAGGCTGTCTACTCTTCACCTGAACATGCCCATAATCTCAGCTAAAGTGGGTTTGGTAAACATGATTTTGATAAAATAGCTTGACAAGGGGTTAAAAAGCCTCGGCTAGATCCTAAAAAAGGCATTGGGGTGAGGATTTTGAAGATCCGAAGGAGAGTTTGTTTCAATTTTCCTAAAGAAACAAGGTTCTAAATCAAATCCCAAACCTAAGTCTATGCAGAAACAAGAAACATGAACAACAATCTGAAAAACAAACAAAGCAAACAGAAACGGAACGAAGTTCAAGGCCAAGAAGGATTCAAAGGCAAATTTCAAAAATCACAGGAAGAAGAAAGAAACACAGATATAGAATCCCAAATCCACAAAACACTGAGTGAGTGTGTGAGGGTAATGTGCACAGATCACAAACAAGCGTGATTGACAGTCAAGAGACACAGTGACAAACTTCAAAATATAGAGCAGATTCAAGAAATCGATTCATGATACAACTATGAATGTGAGATTCAACAAACAACGAATGCAATAAAAAGAGCAAATGGCGAGTTCAGGAATGAAACATATTCAGAATAGTGGAAGACTGGAGTTTGAAAAGATAGAAATTGCGAATTTACTGAATAAAGTCGAGCAAACGAGGTCGGAATAATACTTGTTGGAGTTAGACGGTGGTAAACGTTGGAGTGGAACAATGAAAAATGCGCCGGAGGAGCGAAACAGAGCACGGTTGCAGAGCTTCAAAGGTATGAAAATGGTGAATGTTGTAGAGAGAGAAAATATGGGCAGAGAGAGAACGAAAGATTAAAAAGTGAAGAGACGAAGAGAGAGAATAAGGGAGTTTTGTTAAAAAATCAAAAAGGCGACAAACCATAATGAAATGCCTTGGACGATGTGCTTGTCAGGCAGCGTGTGCAAAAATGACGCGGCCTGATAACACGTGTCAGGTATGAACCAGTAAGGAAAGGACACGTGGAGGAAATAGTTGAGAAAACCATGCGTGACAGCTCATGCGTAGTCAAAACTCTTGGAGTTCTTGATTAATGAAGCCAAAACCTCGGCTATAGGAACGATCTCGGTCGAGATGCTTAAACAAACAAGATTCTTCATTTTTTATCCTTAATGAAAGTGGACAGTTGAGTCTTGGGCAGTTGAGGTCGACGAGTAATGATCTCGGTCATAGAGAAGGAATGAATTTTAGCTGACATAGTATATGAACAAGCGATGTAGGTTCCACCACCTCAAATTGCTAAGGTAATAGAACCTAGGGGGCAGTTGTGGGGATATATTTTTTGAATGACAGCACGTGGCCAAGGAGACATCGAAGTGTCAGTCTAGGTGCCATGTGGCCTGGTCCTAATACCGAGGTGATCTCGGCTAGGCCGAGGTTATCTGCGGATATACCAGAATCCGAGATGAGCAGATAAGGGACAAAAGTCCTAGATTATCCGGTGATTGTTTCCGAAAATTGTTTCGGAAAGTTTTAATAAAAGTTGATTTTGTTCAAAATGTTACCCTTTTACAATTTAGACCATTTTTGGGACCGAAAGGAAAATTTTCAATATTCGCAACTTTAATTTTATTGATTTCAACAAGTACATTCTCCAAACTCTTTGATTCAGGTCAAAGTTGCATTTTTTTTTTTTAAAGCTTGAAAAGAAAATATCAAAGTAGTAAAACTAGGGACACGGGTAAGTCAGGTGGCTCTATGCCAAAGATGGCCCAACCTCGGCCTCTTCTTCAAGCCAAGCCAAACACTCCTTAGACAAGGTGTAACTGAAACTAATGGCAAGGGCTAGAATTTCTCTCGTCCTCCAAGCCGCAAGATACCGGGGTAGGTGCGAGGCATGAACTGGAATGAAGTAGTGTATTCCACCTCCTCATCTGGTCGTATCTGATCATGCCTGAATTGACGTCGGAACCAGAGAGGAAAATAGAATACGCAATGTGTGAGGCCAATCAACTCTACACCCAACTGTCAAGACATGTTATAGCTCATCTCTGCCAAATTAAGCCAAGGGCAATACCAAGTTATGTCAGCTGCGGACCGGCTGCACATCCAATTACACCATAAACCCTCTGAGGGAAAATCTACTAGTCGTTGACGAAAGAAGTAAGCTCGAGCCGAATACTCGGGACAAGGAGTAGCTACTTGCAGCTTATCCATAAGTCATACTTAGGGAGAGCGATGAAAAATAAAAGAGATTAAAGAATAGAGAGGTGTACGGTGAGAGAAAAGTAAAGAAAGGGGTTTTAAGAGAAAAATAGAGAATGAGAGTTGAGTGATGTAAGAATCATAAATTAGAAGGGTGGAAAATAATACCTGGAGAAGTAGCGAACTCCCTGTCAATTGGGTGGCCTCTCCTCGGCGGAAGGCATCTAAACTTATCAAGGTTTCGGCCAGTACCAAACCCATGCAACTCTTACCCTCTTTCAGACGTTGAGCTACTTCGATCAACTGGATGCTAACTTTACCAAAACTAGGGGCAAGGAGGAATTGTGCAAGAAGGCATAAATAGAGAGCACATTGCTGGCGACCTTGCCAAAGAAGGACACTCCTGTCTCCAACAACGGAAAATTAATGAACTAAACTGGGATCTAGCTCCCCATTATGTTCCAAAGATCGAGCTTCATGTAATGTTAATCCACACATCTATCCCAAAGCTTGGGTATGGCCAAAATGGGGCTGAGGTATGATTTCTTCGTCGCACTGGGACTCCATCAAAGCTTGAAATTGCTCGAGTGTTGGACACACCTCTTGATATCTGAATTGAAACACATGCATGATCGGGTTCCAACATCGAACAGCGGCATGAAGGAATGGAAAGTAAAGAGAAGTATAACTCAGAGGAAAAAGGGCATTTAGGCCAAAACCGTGAAAATTCACCTTTTCCGAGCCATCCAAAGTGACTATCTAGTCTCAGAGCCTATTGTTGCACATTGTCTCCATTTTGAGAGCAAAATATCAAAGACTTTTTATTCTGCTAGAAAAACAGCATGGGAGCATTATTTATAGAAGATGAGAAGGAGTAGTTTATGACAGCTGGGCAGCACTGACCGACCTCACATTGAGGCCCGACTGTGCATATTTAGGCCCGGCCGGGTCTAAATGATGGCTCAGAGCAGTGTAGTTGCAGGAAAGGCCAACTTTTGCCGTGACATACCACAGTTGTATTTTGAGTCTTGTTTTGTTTGTACCAAGTGTTTTTTGATATTTTCGAGTTGTTTTTATTTTGTTTTCCTGTTATCGAGTTGTATTTCACAATTTTGTCCAATTATGGGTAGTTATCTGATTCAAATGAATGCAAGAGCAAGTCTTATGTAAAGTTATCATGCAAGGGTTATGCCATTCATCACATGCAAATACCATTCATCACATTGTGCAAGGAAATTATTCAACAAAAACTTGTCTTTTATAACTGGCGGGTCCAACCCCGATCATTGTTTTACAGAGTAATAAGACAAAAGAAAATCTTTCAAACAAAACAAAAGGATCTATCTGAAGCTAGTCTTTAACTACAAAGCAAAAGCAAAAACAAAAACAAAAAAATTAAAACGAAATTGTCGCTCTCATCAATAGCCTATCCCCACCCTCTTCTTCCTCGACTGCGGAGGAGGTCCATCACTATCATCGCTAGGGCTGCTGGACTGCAAGTCAACCTCCTCTCCTTTGTCCTCGAGGGTCATAGATTTTTCAAAAGACTCCTCAGAAGGTGAGCGTTGCCTCGCTCAGCCTCTTTCTTGATCGGCTCCCCCTCGGCCTCTCACTGGGCCCTGTCTCTGTCTACTGGTTGCGGAAGGTTTTGCAGGCACTGTTGGCGCCGACTCAATCTGAAAACATGACTGGTATCAGTATGAGCTAACAAGAGAGTACAATATGGCAATAACAGTAAGCTACAGATAGTATGTACCTTGATCCCATGGGTGACTAAGGTGGTCTGCCTTCTCTGTACCATGAGGAGCAGTCAGTCGATCGTACGAAGGAGGTCATCGGCAAACGCCCGAGGTACCTACAAAAGGAATAGAATATGAGAAAGGCAGATAGAAGTAATAGAGACCAATGAACAAAAATGGTAGAAAATAAGACAAAGTGCAGTAAGTAAAAGCATAAAGGAATGTGTACCTGCTCGATGTTAGGAGCAAACACTAGTCTGTGGTCCCTCTTCTCGATGCGCTCAAGCAAGATATGCTCGATCACTCCATCTGGACACATGTACATGATCTCAGTGGGGATCACAAGAAATCTAGGAATGGGAGAAACAGCAGGGGCACCTCCAGCAGATGCATCACCAGCTGTAGCAGCAGTAACAACCTCTGACACAGCTCGAGCCACGCTCGGGGTAAGAGGTGCCATAACCCGGGTGTGTAAGAAGGTAGTGAAGTTGCCAAGCTCATGATGATGATCGCCATCCTCACCTAACATCAGGAGGTCAATTTGAGGACCGTCCTGCAGCTCATCAACTACTCTCATAATCGGAGGAGGGAGATGTGGGATGTCGGGGTTAGCAGCACCCCGCATCTAGCGGATGAACCTCTCCCCCAGGTAGTGCGCCCAGCCAAAGAGGCCCTCGAATAGAATCTGCATGGTGGAGGCATGCCATGCAGCGACATAGGTTATCCTCGACACCTGGGGAATGTCCGCCCAAGGATGCCAGTCAACCTATGAAATCAGCACAGTGTTAGATCAGTGCAATGTCAGAAATCAGTGTAGTATAAGAATGGTAGTGCAGTGTCAGATGGAATTACAGTGTGAGAAATCAATGCAGTGTTAGATCAGTGCAATGTCAGAAATCAGAACAGTATGAGAATGGCAGTGCAGTGTTAGATGTCAATGCAGTGTCAGAAATCAGTGCAGTGTCAAAAATTAGTACAATGTCAGAGATCAGTACAGTGTGAGAAATCAACAGTATGTGAATGACCGTGTAGTGTGGGAAACAATGCAGTATGCTCATAGTATGTAGCAGTTAAAGGTTGGTATTTTGTTAACTGGTCCGCAGTGATTGTGTCAAAGAAGCTGCGAAAGTAAGGGAAGTCTCGATCTACACGACAACATCGTTCAAATCGAGAGTTGTAACTGTGAGCGGGGTACCGACAACTCTATCAGCCTCACCAGGACCGGAGCCAGAGAGGTGAAGTATGTGTAAACCCAGAGCTGTGAACAAAAAAGGATGGATAAAGTAAATGAGCAGAAAATGAAATGCAAAATGAACAGAATGAATAGAAAAGATAAGTGTGAGGCATACCTCCCAGACTCTCCAATAGCCGCCGAGTGAATCCGCCTTACGGTAGGAGACGGACCTCATATAGCAGTATAGGGTGGCCAGACCAGCGCCACCCCAATTGTACTCTACCACCTGAGGGAAGTGCACCAGTGCCCCCAGAAGATATAACCCCATGGTATTTTCCCCATTCGCAAATAGGGTAGTACTGAGGAGATACATAAAGAAGCTGCGGGTGTACTAGGCGACCTCATCTGGAGTGGTGGGTTGAAAGTCAAAGAAGTACCTGAAGAACCAGATGTACCTCAACATCCTATGGCTGGTAGTGTCTAGGATCACTCCAAGAAGCTGACGCTATGCGGCTCTCCACTGCGTCATGTCAAGATCACATGGGATCAGATCGCAAACTCCAACCCACAAGCCGGTGAGCATCGCAAAGTCATACAGGGTCAGAGTCATCTCCTCGATTGATCAGAAGTGGAATGAGTCTGTGGTGTCCCACCATCTCTTGACAAGGGCCCCGTACAGCAGTGACTTGACTCTTATCTGTATAAGCCTTGAGCAGAAGGGTTCGAAGCCAGCTGCGTTAACTAGTGTGCGAACCTCTGCGAGCAGTCTTTCATACCAGCACCGGGGCCCGGATATGGATCCATATCCGCCAATCCTCCTGGCTATCACCTGCAAATGGGAAATGTAATGGCATTTAACTAGTGGGCTACTTGTGAGATTCAACAATACATCAAAACAAAGACAAGTTACTTACCATGGAGGCATCGGCGGACAAGTGCTCCGTGGGCTCTCGCAACAAGATATCCTTGTCTATCCTGGGAATGAGGCCCTCAAATCTCAAAATCCCATCCGGGGTGAAGCATGTGTGTGTGGTCGGTATGTGGTTGCGTCAAATGGCCGATCAACGAGGGGAGGCAACGTAGGAGCGTCCTCGGCCTCCATGTCTATGCCTAGTACAGCCCCAATACCAATGGCGGGGTCCAGAATGGGAACTTCGTCACTACCTATGGAGAAGAATGGAGCAAATGAATAGAAAGCAAGAAAATGTAAGGGGCTAAACCCTAGGAGAGATAAAATGAGAGGGGAAAGTGAAAACATGAGAGTAAGTCCCCAAAACCCCATAAAACTCGTGAGAAACAAAGTAAAAACAATGAGAAACACAAAAACTTGGCTGAATCAAAATCCAATCGGTTCAAAATGTAGAGGAGATGAAGGGTTTCGAAGAAAAAAGTGGCGAGGTTTGTTGATAAACGCAAGGAAAAGAGGAAATCTAGAGAGAGAAAGGAAAGCTAGAGAGAGAGAGGAAGTGATTTCGGGCAAGAAGGAGTGAGGAAATAGGATTTGGATTTATTTTAAACACATAAGTTGTGAGAAAAGGCCAAAACTACCCTTGCCGCTATCGAGGCCCAGCCGGCTGTTTCAATGCCCGGTCGTGCTTCATTGAGGTCCAGTCAGCCCTCAATGACAACACAGTACAGTTTTGTTCTTTCCCTCTTTCTCTTCCTTTCTATTATTTATTTCTTGTTTTATGGAGTTGAAAATAAGAGGGTTCAAAACAACAACAACAACAACAACAACAACAACAACAAACAAAAAAAAAAAAAAAAAATTTGAATGAAAAGAAAAAGAAAAGAAAAGAAAAAACAGTGCAAGAAAAGAAAAGAAAAGAAAAAAAAACAGTAAAAAAAAAAAGAAGAAAGAAAGGCAAACAAAAAATAAGGAAGAAAGAAGAAAATAATAAATAATAAGAGAGTGAAAAAGAAAATAAAGGATTTTTTTTTATATGAGTGCCTTTGTGTTTGATTCTTGATTTAATTTGTTTAAAGTTTACTTGTTTAAACTCATTTGTTTAAAACTTTTAATTTGTTTAAACTATTCGAGTAGTTTATAATTTGCTTTGTCTAAAATCATAGTTCCTTTTGTTATTATGTTTTGTAACCAGATGATATTGTATGTACAGTTCATTCAGAGGAGTCCTAGATGAAATCATTCGTACCACAGTAAAATCATCATCCATTTAAGCACGGTCTGTTGCGTTCATTGTTTCAACACATTGGTAAATTAGCTTTCCCACCGCCTTGATTGTTTTGATTTTTACGCCTCTCTGTTTAGAATCCCTGTTTATTTCTAATTCCTACTTATGTGATTTGTTTGTTCTTTTATCCATCCGACCTTTCCTCTTCTTATGTGTGACACGTTAGGATTATACCTTCGGTTAAAAACATCGGGTGCGCCCGGTGTTCACACCATCTTTCCTTCTCTCGCATGTGACGTGTTAGGATTGTACCTTCATTTAAAAACATTAGGTGCGCCTGGTGTTCACACCACCTTTCCTCCTCTTGCATGTGACGCGTTAGGATTGTATCCTCAGTTAAAAACATCGGGTGCGCTCGATGTTCACATCGCCTTTCCTCCTCTCGCGTGTGACGCGTTAGGATTGTACCATCGGTTAAAAACAACAGGTGTGCCTGTTTGTTCACACCACCTTACCTCCTCTCGCATATGACACGTTAGGATTGTATCCTCAGTTAAAAATATCAGGTGCGCCTGGTGTTCACACCACCTTTCCTCCTCTCTCATGTGACGCATTAGGATTGTACCCTTCGGTTAAAAACATCAGGCGCGCCCGGTATTCACACCACCTTTCCTCCTATCGCGTGTGATGTGTTTGGATCTCGGTTGAGACCTTGGGTGTGCTTGAGGGTTATGTCGCCCTTCCCCCTTCCTATGCAAGGCGTAGTTAGGTCTGCATTTTCTTACATCCTTTCTACATGAGACGTCGGTTGGTTTGTGCTTCCTTTGTCTTTTTCACACGAAGCGTGCCTATTTATTCACTTCGTTTCGATGTGAAACACGGCGAGGTCTATTTTGCTTTGATTTGCATTGTCATTCAAATGTTGCATACTTGTCTAGATTGTGATGTTATTTCATTGCTTTATTTGCATTGCTTCATTGCATGATTATAAGTTATTTGTTGCATTTCGTTTTTGCATTTTGCCTTAGTTGAATTTTTGCATTTAAGTCTTGATTTCTTGCCCGAGCCTTGCGGCCTTGTCAAATGGGTCGTCTCTGGGCTTTGACATTCACTCATGTCACTTTATGACTTCGAGCTCTGTCAAAGAGGGGCAACTATGGACATCCCATTTTTGACCACCCGCAAGGCTCGAGCGCTTTACTTGAAACACTCGATGATGAAAGTGGTATTATGTGTGCTTCGAGGTTTTAACAAAGAAGTCTTGTTCAAGCTTCGAAACAACCCCAAACCTTCCATATTCCCATTGATCATACCCAAGAAATCCCTTTTTACAGCTTGTGCCGCCCTATGTTGAGGTCAAAACAGAAAAACAAGGAAATTCATTGAGGCCCGACCATGCCTCATTGAGAGTCAGCCATGGCTATTGAGGGTCGGCCAGGCTTTAGTAGCGAGAAACACTGTTCTGGGCGGGAGGCCGCTAGCTATCCATTTTTGAAGTTATTTATCACCTTTTGTGCTCAAATTCTATAAATACGACCATATACCTCTGTTTTGGGGGTTGAACAATTGAGAGAAAGCCTATACACATAGAGAGAGCTCCTTCTTCCTCCTTCTTCCATTGCAAGCTACCTTTGAATTAACCTACCAACCTTTGTATTATCTATATACACCATAAACAACCTTGACTCATCATCTTAGAGTCTTGGTTGACCCTTGAGAAGCATAATTCAAGCTTGAGAGTGTGTCAAGAGTGAGTTTGATCATCAAGCAAAGCTTACTCCATTTTGAGAGGTATAAGCTTGTAACTTTTGTTCTTGCTTTTGCTTAATTCATTTCTATCCATTTCTTTTATTCTTGGGCTGTTTTACATTCATTTTAAGTGTTGGAACTTGGGTTTGGATAAGCTACCAAAGGTTGTAAGGTTAACACCCTTACTTGCACCTATTTTTATAGCTCAACCCTTGGTTCCTTTACACACTTTTTCTTTGATTTTTGAACTGATTTTCAGAGTTAAACTAAGGCCAAAAAACATGATTTGAAGTCTTGAAATTGGAGGGGTTGGCCACCCCTCCTTAGTTTTGCTTACATAACTTTATTATCTTTACCTTTTTGTTTAGCTTTTGAGCTCTTTTCTTACATTTTCAACCACTGTTTTTGGCTTATTAGAGGTTGTTCTAGGGCTGTTCTAATCTATTTAGTTGATTCAAGCTTTGATTAGTTCTTTCGTTGTAGTATTGGTCTTTGTACATAGCTTGTATTATATTGTTCTTAGTCTTTTTTTGTCTACCTTTCATGGTAATAACCTCATTTTAAAAATCAACTTGTCACTCATTTCTTTCATTTGATAGTTGTTTCAATCGGTTGATGGTTATTCAACACATGAACTAGAGATTCACGCTTAATGGTTTAATCTCTATGGAGATTCATTGTTAACAGCATAGTCTCTCTTTCATGTTGAGAAATAGTTCCCGTTTGACGCTTCTCTCCTTTTAGAGGACTTAATCATTACTTCGGACAAATGGACTAAAGAATGGAAATGACTAAAAGAATTGGTTTAAAAACAACCAACACACATAAAGAAAATGAGTCACCTTGCTTAGGCTTGGCCGGACGTTATGCCAATTTTATCAAGTCAAGAGTGATCATGCGCTAATTCATGGCATTTTGATGATTCTTGAAGCATCTCTACCTCCCTCTTTGAGTTCACTCTATGACTAGACGGAGGAGTGGTCATATTCATTACATTCATTGATTTTTGTCCAAAATTGTATCCGGAATCATCAAGCAATCAATTTGCTCATTGATGGCTTTGGAAACAATTCTAACATTCTTTCGAGGATTTTCCATGATAGAGAAGGAAGGAAGGGACAAACAGAGCTTGAACAACTTTGTCTGCACTATTTTCACTTCAGAACACAAAACAGAGTTTTGCACAAAATTGAGGCACGACCAGCCTTCTTTAGGCCCGGCCGGGCTTCATTGAGGGCCAGTCGGCCCTCAATGTTTGGTCAGCAGTGTATTTTTGCAGAAAACAAAGGGCAGTGGCAGAGGTGAAACAGAGCAAGCCTAGGGCAGACAGAGCTATTCTTGAACATTGTGCATGTGCATGCATGCAATTCTTGCGCATCCTTGCTTATATTATGATCATTGTAATTAATAAATTTAATATTGTTTGTTGTAATTAGTCTCGTTAATTATTAAGTGTTGTAATAATTATTATTGTCCCTTTGTAATTGTTATAGTTAATTAGTTTAAATATCGAGTTTAATCCTTGTTGTAGTAGCATAGTTAGCTAGTTAATTAGCCTCGCTTATTTATTCATTTTGTTTTGTAATAATTAGTTAAATCCAGACTTTTGGACTTTAATTTGTACCCTCTTGCAAAAGGGCAATGTTGTAATAATGTGTATGTCTTCCAACCCCACATCTTTCTCCCTTTTACTTACTTGCTTATGATGGTTAATATAGGACATCACATTTTATTAGCATACTTCATGTTTTGCATCCATTCGTCTTGCATCCATATAAGGTTCGGCTCATCATGCTAACCTGATATCAAATGTTCAAAATTCATTGCTTGACTACGTGCTTTATCGCATGTCTTGAATGAAATCATACACCATGCTCGTAGCTGGGCCTATAAAAATACATAATGTATGTGTTGCATTAGTCATATTGCATAAGTTAGGAACATGCATATTTTTCTAATTATTTTGCTTTGTTTTGGCTCGGAGTACGAGGTGAGCTTTTATTGCTTTAGCATGTTGTATCGAATGCTTTTATTGCTATGTCAAGCATGAATACCATGAGGCTAATTGCTTAAATGATATAATTGTTTGAATGCCTGTGGATGAAGGCTAGTTGTTTGAACTGGGATGGTTTGATCAATGTCCATTTTAAGCCCACTTTTTCAAGTGGCAAATTCACAAAACAATTTTAAAACAAAACATGAGATCAAGTGTTCCAATTCTTGCAAACTAGTTTATACCTTGTGTGCGCATCACATAGTAAAATAGCTAATAAATCCAAACAAGAGCATATAATGTAAATAAGAAACACATCATGATTAGTAGAGGCCGATCTTTGATTGGGCGAGTGGGGTGCTCAATTCATGACCTTCCCCGCTCGTACCTAAATTCCCAAGCTGAGACACTTTGGTGATGACGGACTAATGGCCTTTGGCATGAGTCTCGGGTTTCCTAAATTTTCCAAAAAATATTTAGGTGGCGACTCTGTAATCTGGCAAAGTAGTCCATTTTTGGCATTTGATTCAAACATTGATTTTCCAAAAAGAATTTTCGAATTTGGACTCTTTTTGTGTTTTTATTATTTCACATTGCACTTGTGAAATCAAATTTTGAACCACAAGTAGAGTCTGGACTGTAGGGCTTTTCACCTTTCGAAAGGAGCACGAAAAGTCGGGCTACAGTAGGCTATTCAGCAGGGTCACTTCCTCGCGGTCAAAACCGATGGGTTTAAGAAAGAGTTGGCAAAGAAGACCAAGGAGGCGGCCAAACTCCTTACTTCCCTGAATCAAGCCGAGGCTTGCATCCGAAGTTTGCTAGACCAGGACAAAGCTGCCCAACTGGCCCAAAGCAAAGCCGAGGATCATGCTGAAGCTACCGAGAATGTTGCCGAGGTGGCCCAAGCCAAAGTAAAAGAAGCAAAAGATAAGGAAGCCCAGGCCCAAACCGAGCTCTAAATGGCGTTTGCCACAAAAGAGGCCTAACTCAAGGCTGCCAACGAGAAGGCCTACGCTAAAGGGGCAGCCGACGTCCGTGATGCCTACAAGAAGCAAGTCAATCAGGCATGCAACAAGGATTACACCCTTGGCTGGTTGGTTGGTTTGAAGGAGTTGGCCATCCCAGACGACTCGCCTCTTCGAGATACAAGCCGACTCGTCGTGCTATTCCCTCATACTCCAAGCCAATCTGAAGATGAGGCTGAGGGTGAAGAGGAAGCTAAGGCCGAAGCCGATGTTAAAAAATCTGCTGGGGCCAAGTCCCCAACTCTGAATGAGCAAGTCCTGGACTTGACTTAGGACGAAGAGTAGGATGAGGTCCCCAAACTTATCTCTGCTAAGAAAGCCACATTTGAGGCCGAGACTGCGACTGTTGAGAGGATCTTGGACCAGACTCTCCTTGAGGTTGACGCCAAGATCGAGGCTGAGCAGTCAAAGCAACTGTTCGCCGAGGCTGACACAACGCCAACAGTCGAGGCTAATCAGTCTGAGACCATTGCCAAAGATCATAGTGCTTAGTTTTTTTCCTTCTTTCCTTTGAACTTTTTCTCTTTTCAGTACTTTTTCTTTCACTTTTGAACACTTGTAATAGTTTGTTTGCTTGGCCGATGTGCCATCTCTTATAGTTGGACAAATAGTCTTTTATGCTAGGCCAATGCGCCTTTTGTATCTGAACAAGTTTCTTCTTTGAATGCATGCTTCCTTTTCTTCAAATGCTTCTTTTCATGTATGCTTACTGTTTCCCTTCTATGCCTTGCATGTTTCCACACTTAAAATATTTTTGCAATTTTTCAAGCACATTTGAACTGTGTAATCACTTCATGTTAGAATACATCTAATATGTATCACCTCAGATCCACTTCATCTTTGGTGCACCATTAGTTGGTCACCTCGGACCAACTTACCTTGGAGTTCACCTTTTACTGTGATCTTGGCCAAACGACACTTAAAAACATTTCATTCAAACATTTTTACTAGTGTTATTCCTTCACTTGTACTAGCTGTCCTTTAGCAAGACCTCATCCTTTCAAAGATAGACTAACCTAGTTGGTGATCTCGGGTAACAAGCAATTCAAGTATCCCTTATCTGGATACCTCGGCTGACTCTAACTTGTAAATTTTTTTCAAAAATTTCAACAAGTGTCAAGCCTATTCCTCATTCCTGCCTCTTGCCTCCTAATGTGAACCTAAGTACCACTTATGTTCACATTAATCAGGCAACTCCAATTCTTGCCGATGTCTGATTCAAACAAAGATTAGCTGAGTTTTACGACCACGGTTTGTCTGTTAATCTAACTAGATCAAACTTAGTTCAACTCTGCCGTAGTGGCAAGTCTAAGTTACCTGTCACGTTTTAATCGGAAATATCACAAACTTAGTTCAAATTTATCATATGGAAAATATAATTCAACTCTACCATATGATAACTCTAAGTTATTTGTCATGTTTCAATCGGAAACATCGTAAACTTAGTTCAACTCTATCATATGGAAAGTATAATTCAACTCTACTATATTGTAGCTTGACTTTTCACTATCTTTTCAGAAGACGACTAGCCCTACAATATCAAACTCCCATGGTTCTGAATCTGATTCCACAAGTGTAATGTGAAATAGATAAACACCAAAGAGTCCAAATCCAGCAAATCTTTTGAAAAATTGATTTTGAATCAAATTGCCAAAAATGGACTACTTTGCCAGATATAGAGTCGCCACCTAAATATTTTTGGAAAATTTGGGAAACCCGTGACTCGTGCCAAAGGCAATGTGTCCATCATCACCAAGACTGTCTCGGCTCGAAAACTTAGGTATGAGAGGGGAAGGTCATGAATTGAGCACCCCCGCTCGCTCGATCAAAGATCGGCCTCTACTAATCATGATGTAATTTTGATTTACATTATATGCTTTTGTTCTGATTATTAGACTAACTTTACTATGTGATGCACACACAAGTATAGACTAATTTGCAAGAATTGGAACACTTGATCTCATGTTTGTTTTGAAAATTGTTTCGAATATGTACCACTTGAAAAAATGATCGCATATGATCATTACTCAAATTATTCTAATTCAAGCAACTAGCCTTCATTCACAGGCATTCAAATAGTTTATTAATTAAGCAATTAGCCTCATGGTAAGCACGTTAGTCATGGAGACAATCACACGCATGCAATATGCTAAAGCAAATAAAAGCTCACCTAGTACTCCAAGGCAAGCCGAAAGAAACAAAAGAGTTAGAAAACATGCATGCTCTTAACTAATGCAACATGACTAATGCAACACATGTGAGATGCAATTAATAGGCCCGGCTACTAATTATGATATGTGAATTAAGCATGCTGTTTAATACATATTCAACGAAGTATGTAAACTACAATGCTTTGTTAGAATAATGAACTAAGCCTCGGTGCGTACAAAACAAGTGGATGCAAATCAAGGAGTATGCTAAAAGAAATATGATGTTCTAAACTAACCATCATAAGCAGGTAAATAAAAGGGAGAAAGATGTGGGGTTAGAAGACATACACATTATTACAAGTTTGCACCCTTATGCAAGAGGGTCCGAATAAACTAACTAGCTAAGCTAATTAACTAGCTATTACAAAACGAATTAACTAATTATTACAAACTAAATAAACTAACTATTTTAGCTAGTTATTACAAAAACAATTAATTAATTAACTATTCTATGAACTAACTAATGAATTACAAATTAACTATTACAACATGAATATAATATGAGAGAAGTATTAGGCTAACTACTCTAACTACTTCGCCTCGGAAAACAAGGAATGCTCATGCATTCACACGGATTTCCACCCGAAAAAGCCACTGTTCTGCTACCAGGAAACCTCTGTTGCACAGTTAGAACACTTGCACCATTTTTTTTAACCTCAAAATTAGCTCTGTTCCATTTCAAAAAGCCACTGTTGGGTTTTGCAAAGGTGGCCGGCAGGCCAAAAGTGGTGGCCTGCCGTCTACAAAAGATGGTTTGCCGTCCAAAAATAGTGGCTTATCGGCCACTGATGCTTGGTTCTTTCCACTGTAACAGAAAGCAAATAAGCAAGAACATGGTATTCTCGAGGCTTATTGGCACAACTTACCCCTCATTATCATCAAACAACTCAAAGGAGTAGTAAATTTGATTCAAAAACCATCAATCGATGCAATTCCATTGCATGATGGTCTATGAACCAAAGTGTGCAAGTTCAATAAATGCAACAAATAAAGACTCTCAAACCCCCTCTCTATCATGAATTGATCAAGGAAAGTGGTTGACATTGACTCTTGAACGGTTTACGTCACTAACAAGTATGAAACGATTCAAGACTCAAGGGTTCAATTAACGTCCGTTTGAACCCTAACCAAGTTATTAATTACCAATCATTCCTTAGTCAATTAAGTCCAAAAGTGAGCTTTAAGTGCTCTAATGGAAAGAAGCATTAAACCAAGAGTTGTTTTTGGCATGAGAGAAGTGTCATGCCGTTGGTAATGAACCCCCAAAGGGATAAAACCATTAAGCACAAGACCTCAATCTCAAGCTTAAACAAACAAGTGGCTTGAAACAATTTTCAAAGCAAAACAAAAGCCAATAAAGGAGGGAGCTTGCAGAGGTGATTAAAAGTGATCACAAGTATGGAAAGCCATAAAGAAATGCTATCAACTCAAATAGGTTGGTGGCTAAGGTCTAGACCACCAAGCCTATGAGGACAATTACACTACAAGCATGCAATACAAGGCTCAAATACAATGAACAACTAAAAATAGTTCTAAAATAATGCTAAATCAGTCCAAAAACATGCTAAATACAATGAACAACTAAAAATAGTTCTAAAATAATGCTAAATCAGTCCAAAAACATGTTGAAATGAAGACAAAAATAGCTAAAACAATAAGCTAAAACATGGAGCTATGTAAGCTAGTAAACAAAGCATAAGGAGGGAAAATCACCCCTTCCATTTTTGGACTTCAAAACAACATTTTAGCCACTGAAAAAGCTTTGAAAATCAGTGACTAAAAGCTCAAAGAAAAAAAGTAGTGTAAAGGTGGGAAACACAAGGGTAAAGGCTAGAGAAGCAAGGTGGAAAGAAAGGTGAACCACCCCTCCACCCTTTAAGGCCTTAAACCATAAGTTTCAACCCCAAATTACAGAGTTTATACAGTCCAAAAACAATAGAAAACAGGAGGCAAAGAAGCAAACAAAGCAAGGAAACAAGCCAAGCCTTATACCTCTTGAAGAAGAGAACACTTCTAAGCAACAATTTAACACACACACACCCTTAAGAGCTCAAAGTAGGCTCAAAAGTACCTCAGCTCCAAGATGGCAAGGTTTAGTTTAGAGTGTATAGGCAATGGCTCAAAAAATTTGCAAGAGAGATAGAGAATAGAGAGAAAATATTTTGTTCCAAAATTTTTCATCCTTGAAAGCAAGATGGGAGGTCCTCTATATATAGACAAACACCAAACTCCATCAGAAATATCAATACATACACGTATAAGCAAGTGCATGCACCTGTGACAACAACTGGCACAACTGGCAAAAATATGTGCCAAAACACACTTGTGTCCAGCAGGCCACTAATTCTGGCCGACAGGTCCCAAGGTTTTTTAGGCTTGAAGAACTATAATTGTGGTCCAAAACAAGGTAAGAGGTGTATAGGGTTTGAACGCTTAAAGCTATGGCATTCTGCTGAGGACTCCGAGCACTTGACAAGCATATACACATTCATCATTGGGTGTGCAAGTGGTGACGTCCAAGTCATAAGGGCGGTCAAAAATGGAGTGTCTATAATTGCCCCTCTTTAACAGAACTCGAAGTCATGAAATGATATGAGTGAATGACAAAGCCCAAAGATGACCCATTTTGACAAGGCCGTAAGACTTGGACAAACAATCAAGACATAAATTAAATGGTTGCGCTCGCAAGCTGCCTACGTATCCCTTTGTAAGGAATCAAACCTGCGTAGTTCAGGGGCAGAATCCAAAATGATACACAATGCAACAAAATAATGTAATGATATACAATGTAACAAAATAATCAAACCACAAGCAGTGCAAAACCACACAAATACCATAAAGGGATGGTGATGCAAAATCAAACTACATTTTATATAGAAAAGAAGTGGGCATAGCCAAATGACGTCTAACACAGGCTAAGTGCCTACATCCTTAATACTGGCCTCAGCACAGCATGGATGCTTACACATAACAAAACCATGTTTCAACGTAAAAGGGGTGCGAGCACATGCAAAACTATGTTTTTGGTAGAAAGAGTACAAGTAATTGGGTTGTATGATATAAATGAGGAATGATCTGCTAGGGAAAGATAATGCTGAATGCTGAATGCAACAAGACAAAGTACGATGCAATGTATGCAATGAATGCAGTGAATAAAAGGCGTAGGCCGAACTATATCTTGCCTAGAAAAGGCATGGAGACAAAACAGACCACGTCTAATATAGAGAAGGTGTTGACACCCTCAATACTAGCCTCAACGTAGCATGGGTACTTACATATGACAGAACTATGTTTCAATGAGGGAAAGGTATGAGAACATGCCGAACTAAGCTTAACATGGAAAGGATGCAGGCGATAAAATGGTATGATGTAATGAATACAATGGATAGTGTAGTAGATGCATGCAACAAATTCTGTATGCAATGCGATAAAGGTACTATATAATAATGGATATGATGTAGCAGCTAGGAAATGGAAGTACCCTACAGGGGCAATTTGCGATGACTCACCTTATGCTGCTGTGGATTTTTCCTTTTCTTCTTGGCTACACTTCCAAACCACAGGTACTACTTTTCTCCTTGGCTATGTTAGTAACTTTCCCTATTCTCCAACAGGGTGACATACTAGGTTGGTTTAGTATCTAGAATTGAGGCGCATACACGCTACCTCAACCTATGGGGTTGCCATACAGATTTCAAGCCAAGATACACCCCTGGGTATTTAAGCCAGACTTTAGTCTCGGAAATCCCGAACCTTTGCGTTCTAGGCCTTGGCCATTCAAACTCTAGTTTCCACCGTCTCAGTTGGTCTCCTAGGAACTCATCGCAAACACAGCCAGGTGGCTATACCAGACCACCTAAAGCCGTTCGGGCATGACAAACACCAAAAGAATTGCACCTCTAGAGGATTTAAGGTCTCCTAGACCCAGGGAGTGCACAAGACAGTGCGGGTGAGGTGTGCGAAATAGTGCGAGGCGGGTGTGCGAATGCACAAAACAGTGCTATGCAAGGTGCACAAACAGTGCAATGCAAGTTACACAAGATAGTGCGATATGGTGAATGCACAAAGTAGTGCTGTGTAGGTGCACATGACAGTGCGGTATAGGGTAAATGCACAAGACAGTGCGATGCAAGTTGCACAAGATAGTGTGATATGGGTGAATGCGCAGGATAGCGCAATGCAGGTGTACATGACAATGCGAGTGAGGGTGCATAAGATAGTGCGATGTAAGTGGAATGCACAAAATAGATGAGAATGCACAAGATAGTGTGACACGGGGTGCACAAGATAGTGCGATGCAAGTGCAGAAGACAGTGCGAGGTGGGTGCACAAGACAGTGTGATGCAAGTGAATGCACAAGACAGTGCTGTGGAAGGTGAGATGTAGGTTAAATACACAAAACAATGCGATGTAAGCTTGCTCAAGACAGTGTGATATGGGGTGAAATGCACAAGATAGTGCGATGCAAGGTGCACAAAATAGTGTGATACAGGGTAGGATGCACAAGATAGTGCGATACAAAATGCACAGGACAGTGCGATACAAAGTGCACAAAACAGTATGATGCAAGGAAAAATGTATGCAGAGGGAAATGAGTTGTATATAGAGTAGTGCATCATGTACCTTATGACATGAGTGTAGGGCAACTTCCACAACTCATTGAAATGTAACACAAAGGGAGGCAACTCGACAAAACTCGGTTAAGTGTAGAACAAAGTCAAGAGCAAGAGCAGCCAATCACGCAGTTCAACTCAACCAGAGTGTATAAACATGCAGGCATAATCCAAAGCACATGTATTAATCATAGAAAAGATGTTAATCCCAATAGATTTTTGAAATGGTTGGAGACAATTTTCGAAAGCTAAATCATATCAAAATCAACATGGGGGTAAACTACCCTAATCCAGGGAAAGGTCCCAACAAAAGGCTTTGAATGGACTGAGGGAAAGGTTGGGTTCATGCCCCTTGTTCAGATAATAACCCGATCAGATGCATTGAAAATTGCCCCTAGTGTCCAGTCATTGGCCACTAGTTGGGTTCATGCCCCTTGTTTAATTGATGACGCGGTCAGATGTACTGAAAAGCGCCCCTAGTGTCTAGTTATTGGTCACCTTTTCAACATTATGCAGGCATGTGTGATGGGGATCATCAGATCCTGGAACGATTGCCAACCAATCAGACTCATGCTTCTCTTCTTTCCCGACATGTTGAGAACTTACTCCAGTCCCCTCCAAAACAGTGATGGATTCCTCATATACACTTTGCTGTGATCATGAATGCGATGCCCCTTGTATGGGCACTCTCAGCTCGTTTATGAATTCCACACATGGACTTGCTTTTGAGTTTGGAGCGAACATTCGTGTATAGAATTTTGACCATGCCACTCTATTGAACTTTGAGCGACAGACTCGCTATGGTGACTCGATGAAGAGTGCTTTTGAGCGACAAAAACGTTATGTTGACTCGATGAAGAGCGATACGCTATGGTGACTCGTTACAGAGCGCAGACTGAGACAAACACCAAGCATGACACAAAAAAAAATTACAACTGACCCAAAAGCATAAAAAAGACTCAAGGTAACTGATCATTCATAGTGCCTCTAGTATTACTTATGCTCCCTTTAAAATTCAATTTGCAAAACCCGAGTTTCGATTCCTTTTTTGCTCAAGATAGAGCTTCTACTAATAAGTTCAAGTATTGAAAATTTCTCTACTTGTTGATTCAAATTTGTTCTTCCTTACCCAAGGCAAGCATATGATATACACAACAGTCGGTGTAGCTTATGGATCGATGCAAAGCTAACGACGCAAGTCGAGATGAATGAGAGAGATATGGTTGAGACCGAACTTTATGATGAAGTTGCCTACGTATCCCAAGAATGGGAATTAGGTCAACGTAGTTCATGGATGAGGTTCACTCAGGTATTGACACTCTCCTTTTGCGCTTTAACTTTTGCCAAAGTTGCCTCTTTGTGGTTTTCAACCTGGCAAACTATATTTTTTGATTTCTCATTTTTCATGCTCTAACTTTTGCCTAGGTTGCCCTTTTGGGTTTTCGCCCTAGCGAGCCTATCAAGGATAGCGTTACAACACTTGTGGTGAATTTGATCAATAGTCATCCTTCCCATAACACTGGAATTGGCTTCACCTTGATTTGAGCGTGGTTCTCCATTCTTTTATGCATGTCTTCCTCATTTCTTTTGCTCCATTCTGAAAGTTGGTTCTTCCCACAATGTGGTACCTTCTGGCATTGGTTTCCTCGAATTCAGACAGAAGTTCCTTTCCTAAAAATTGATTGTATTTCAGTCTAATGGATGCCCCTGGCATGATTATTGACTTCTTCCCCCCCCCCCTTTTTTTTTCTTTTTCTTTTGTTTATTTTTATTTTTTTTTTCTCTTTCTCTTTCTTTTCTTCTTTCTTTTTTCCTCTTTTTCTTATTTTTTCCTTTCTTTTAGCTTTATTTTATCCTTTCTTTTAGGTTTCTTTTACCATTTTCTCTTTGAAATAATGAAAACACTACGGGAGAAAATTCTATGATTTGTGAGGTCTGAAAGCCGCCTTATGTTTGCCACAATGATTGCCTAATGGCGAAGAGAATCCCCAGGACAATGTAGAATGCCACGCACAATTCTGAACCTATCTTTGCAAGTCTGTAATTCTGAAATCATGAACAACTTTGCGTCGATAAGTCAGAATTCACTCAAACCATTCGGGGGATCCTTCTCAACACTCGAGCTTATTAATAGAATCTCATTCAAAAAACAAATTCAAAGCCTTTTTTCTATTTGTAAAAGGTCACACATGCATCACTATAGGTACAATAAAATGATCAGAAACTTGACTCCCACTTTCTTATAAAAATGAAGACTTGAGGGTACACGAGAGCGACTCAAAGAAAAAGACTCAACTAACGCAACAATGCAGGAAAAGATAGAAAATAAAACTCACAACACAACTATTTGCAGGACATAACTCAAAACAAAATAAGCATTTTTGAGACAAAAAGGGGGTTTCCTTTCTCCAAGTCCATCTGCAGAATTTCAAAAACAACTTCAAGTAGCCCACAGGAAGGTCCAGACCTGCCTTCAATTCAACAATACTAACATCCACACCCAGCAGGATTGATTTCTGACTTTCAAATCGGGTCTCACAGATTGAATCTCATAATTACGTTGTCCCCACACATCTTCTTGACCGAAACAATTGTTTCTTCACACCATGCCCCTAGTTTAGAAGGTCCTTTCCAAATGCATTCCCCTAGCTGAGACTGAGATTCATCATTCCAACCACCAGTGCTGGCATCACTGCTTCATCAAGCTTGAACTCACCAAGATTGAGTAAACTTTTCATCTCTGTAGAGATTTTATTCCTTTTGCTTAGATCGAAATTAGAAGATTCAAGAATGAACACAATGGGTTTGGGCTCATTAGCGGGTATGATGTGTTAGCTAGAGTAATGGTTGGTTGGTGGCAAGCTGTGTATGGGTTTTATGTTATGGAATGGAAATCTATTGCGGTCAGGGAGACGGTTATTGATAGCTTTAGGGTAATGACCTTTTTGTCAATCAGGTCTTGAATTTCATGGCGAAGGTGGAAGCAACAGTCAGTATGATGACCGTACTGCTGATGGAATGTGCAATATTGGGTAGAGTCATGTTTAGGTGGGAGAGGGTTAGAGAGAGGTCAAGGATTGAGCGGTTTGAGATACTCTTTCTCCATAAGTACCTTCAATGCGTAGGTTAGGCCCATATGGAGTTGGGCGAAAGTTCATTTTTTGGAGGAGGAAGCATTAGGTTTAGAAATATTAGCAAAGGGATTGGCAGGTATTGGCCGGGTATTCATGGGCTTGGGATTGGAATCAAGATGGGTGTTTCTCGTAAAGCATCCCTTTTCACAGCTTGCCCCCTGATTCAAAATGCTCTCAACCTGAGCAACAAAAGTGTTATCCACAGTCTTTGCAACAACTTCAAGCACTTGCTGCTTGTTTAACCCTTTGACCTTCAAAGTCTTAATAGCCCATTGAAGTTGTGCATAGGGATCAATACTTGCCCCGGCTTTGTTCTTGTTACTTGCTTTTGCTTGGCCAAGGGATTGGTTGGCTATATCGAAGCGAGGCCCATTTGTTGTTGATCTGTCATCACCCAGACTTGAGATAGTTTCGGGTGGCCCTTTTCAACTGTAGCTCGCCCCAAGATTGGGGAGCTTTGCGATGGGATCGAAACCCCAAATGTTAAATCTGCCACCGTTCTTTGAAGGTCTTCAATCATTTCTAACATCTCAACAATAGTAGGTTCGGTCATTTGGCGCTCTTGGCATACCAGAACTGGATTGGGTGCATCCATTATGCACAAGTCGGTGCTTTCTAAATGAACACCTCAGGCTTGGGTAAATGGGCCTGGGTGATGTATATGTTGGGGTTAAAGGTAAATGGGAGTGTGTGGATGAGGTTAAGGTGAGGAGATGGTACTTGGTCATGGATGAGAAGTGGGTTGGTGGTAACATTGGGTTCTTGAGGTGGGGTTATCGTTTGGTTGTCAATGAGATTCTGAACCTCATGATGAAGACGATAGCAACGATCGGTACGATGACCGCACTGCTGATGGTACACACAGTATTTGGTGGGGTTATGTCTAGCAGGGAGTGGGTCAGGAAGTGGTTGGGGATCAAGGGGTTTGAGATAGCCTCTTTGTGGTTAGGCTCATATGGAGGGGGTAAAAGTTCTGCCTTGAGCTCGAGTTGGGCCGGCTGTTGGTGGGTTGGTATTAGCAAATGGGTCGATAGTTTTTGGACCAGTGGTGACGGTATTGACTTCAATGGGTTTGGAAAATAGTGCTACTGCCAGCATTGGTACTCCCGAAAAAAACCCTCCTTGTTGGTTCGCTTGTTCTGGGAATAATCCCTTTGTTGAATGCACTCTCAATCTGCACCCCTAATTCATGCAAATTTTTGAAAGTGAACAGTGGAGCAACTATTAACTTTTGTAACATATCATGATCAAGGTTCGGCACCACTATCCGCACTTGGTCCCTCTTAGAAGGTCGATATGTCATTTGTGCTGCCTTTGCTCTCCACCTTGCAACAAATTCCACAAAAGGTTCTTTAGGGTTTTGGTGGGTTACTACAAGGTCTTGGGTGGTCATTTCAATTTGGGTATTGTAAGAATACTGATCGACAAATGCCTCAGCCAAATCTTCCTAATTCTGCTTCACTGCATCCTCTAACATGGCGTACCAAGTGGCTGCTATACCCGATAGGGTTCTTCCATACAGAGAGAGTTTCTGAGGCTTAGTCAAACCCATCAGTTTCAAGACATCCAAGAAAAGTCAGATATATACCATAGGATCTCCAGACCTGTCGAAACGGTCAATGTGTGGCATTTTGAATCTCTTTAGGAGCCTTACGGAAGCCTCGATGCACCCATCCTCAATTTCGGGAATGGAGTTAAGTCCCTGTGCCTTTTTGAATTGCTTCTCGAGGTAAGCAATTTTTAACAAGGTCGGGTCGAGATCATTAGTTTCAAGGGGATAAAGCCCCTCATTAGGCTGCACTAGGGGTCTAAAAACTCGAGCTTGAGTTAACCCTTTTTGAGGATCTAGACCCTGTAAATCTTCAGCTAGTGGAGGTAGGTCAAAGTTGACTGGGGGCTCAAGACTGGAAGTGTGGTAGATGCCCTAGATGGGGATTGCATTTCAGCATCAGTCTTATCTTACATGGCAATTCCCTAGTTTAAAGCCACTATCATGGCCACAACCTCTTTTAGACTCTATGTCATCACAGGTCTGCTGAGTTGGCAATTGGGGAAATAGATGGGTGTAAGCTAAGAGTTGACTAACAAGGATTTCGACCGATTATATTTAATGGATTTGAACTGGATTGGTCTAGAAGGGTTTGATTGGATTGGGTTGTTTAGAATGGGTCTTTCAATAGTGGGTGGATCTTTTCTGAGTTGGCCTTTGGGGACCATATGGACTGGGCTCTTGCTGAATAGGTTTTTTCTAGGATTGGATGGATTGTGATCGGTTAAGGCGGGTACTGCTCCTTCTTTGGCTCAGACAAACCTGGCATTGAAAACAAATGCCTTATCAGATCAGGAACCAAGTATGCCAGTCAAAGCAAAGCAAGATACAATTTTTTGGCCCTAGTTCTAGTTTTGCTAAAATTTCACCCATATCAAATACAAACCCCTGGATTCTGACCCAATTTCTGATTCTGATATGACTCTCAAGTTTGAAAAGAAGTGCCCCAAGATTAAGACTCTCCCAGGATTGCATCACACATTTCCAAAGATTTCACATTTTGCACAAAAGCATTCAAAACACCCCTATGAGAGGTTTAGGGTTTCCTTGTCCTAGCTTTGGAGTGATTTACAGCTTTACTACTCAAACAAGTGGTATCACATCATCTTGCATATGGGAGAGTATCATGTCTTAGTTTAGAATAGCCTCTATGGCTTTCTACCTGCAACTAGGCCAAATGGTTAAAAAGGGTGCCTCAGCAAGACTACCTAATATACCTCTCACACCTAACACCGAGAAGTGAAAGGAGGATCAAACGGTACAGTGGTAGTCCAGATCCAAGGGTTGTGTTCCCAACATGGCAGAGCCCATGACTGGTCAGCCTTTTGGCAAGCTTTTGGGCAAGCCTCCGGCAAATCATCCAGGAATAGCAGTCGGCAAACACAGTGACTTAGGTGCACCAATGCAAATGCAAGGCAAAGAACATATAAGTGTAGATAAAATTTCACATCATGAAGTTCAAGTCAAGTTCTTTAAATCCCCAGCAGAGTTGCCAGAAACTGTAGCTCGACTTTTCACTCTCCTTTCAGAAGACGACTAGCCCTACAGTATCAGACTCCTGTGGTTCTGAATTTGATTCCACAAGTGCAATGTGAAATAGATAAACACCAAAGAGTCCAAATCTGGCAAATCTTTTGGAAAATCAAATTTGAATCAAATTGTCAAAAATGGACTGCTTTACCAGATACAGAGTCGCCACCTAAATATTTTTGAGAAATTTAGGAAACCCATAACTCGTGCCAAAGGCAACGTGTTCGTCATGACCCAGATTGTCTCAGCTCGGGAATTTAGGTACGAGAGGGGAAGGTCATGAATTGAGCACCCCCGCTCGCTCGATCAAAGTTCGGCCTCTACTAATCATGATGTGATTTTTATTTACATTATATGCTCTTGTTCTGATTATTAAACTAACTTTATTATGTGATTCACACGCAAGTATATACTAATTTGCAAGAATTAGAACACTTGATCTCATGTTTGTTTTGAAAATTGTTTCGAATATGTACCACTTGAAAAATTGATCGCATATGATCATTACTCAAATTATTCCAATTCAAGCAACTAGCCTTCATCCATAGACATTCAAACAGTTTATTAATTAAGCAATTAGCCTCATGGTAAGCACGTTAGTCATGGCGACAATCACACACATGCGATATGCTAAAGCAAATAAAAGCTCACCTAGTACTCCGAGGCAAGCCGAAAGAAACAAAAGAGTTAAAAAACATACATGCTCTTAACTAATGCAACATGACTAATGCAACACATGCGAGATGCAATTAATAGGCCCGGCTACTAATTATGACATGTGAATCAAGCATGCTGTTTAACATGTATTCAACAAAGTATGTAAACTACAATGCTTTGTTAGAATGATAAACCAAGCCTCGGTGCGTACAAAACAAGTGGATGCAAATCATAGAGTATGCTAAATGAAACATGATGTTCTAAACTAACCATCATAAGCAAGTAAGTAAAAAGGAGAAAGACGTGGGGTTGGAAGACATACACATTATTACAACATTTGCGCCCTCACGCGGGAGGGTCTGAATAAACTAACTAGCTAAGCTAATTAACTAGCTATTATAAAAAGAATTAACTAATTATTACAAACCGAATAAACTAACTATTCTAGCTAGTTATTACAAAACCAATGAATTAATTAACTATTCTATGAACTAACTAATGAATTACAAATTAACTAATTACAACATGAATATAATATGAGATAAGTATTAGGCTAACTACTTTAACTACTCTGCCTCGAGAAACGAGGAATGCTTATGCATGCACGCGGATTTTCACTCGAAAAGGCCACTGTTCTATTGCCAAGAATCCTCTATTGCACAGTTAGAACGCTGGCTCTATTTTTTTTTTTTACCTCAAAATCAGCTCTATTCCATTTCAAAAAGGAACTGCTGGGTTTTGCAAAGGTGGCCGGCAGGCCAAAAGTTGTGGCCTGCCATCCACAAAAGATGGTCTACCGTCCAGAAATAGTGGCCTGTCGACCACTGATGCTTGGTTCTTCCCACTGTAACAAAAAGCAAATAGATCAACAATAGGGTATTCTCATGGGTTGTTTGCATAACTTACCCCTCCTTATTATCAAACAGCTCAAAGGAGTAGTAAATTTGATTCACAAACCATCAATTGATACAATTTCATTGCATGATGGTCTATGAACCAAAGTGTGCAAGTTCAATAAATGCAACAAATAAAGACTCTCAAACCCCCTCCCTATCATGAATTGATCAAGGGAAGTAGTTAACATTGACTCTTGAGCGGTTTACATCACTAACAAGTATGAAACGATTCAAGACTCAAGGGTTCAATTAACGTCCGATTGAACCCTAACCAAGTTATTATCTTGCATTATTTTTAGTCCTCATTTTATTACTCCATTTTAATTGCCAACCATTCTGTCACGACCCAAACTCGCCCCTGTAGGTTTAGCACCGTAACCGGCCAGTAATCCATGGATTACCAAAGGCCTCGGAACAGATTAGCAAATAATAAGGGGCTGCGGAAGCAATAATACAAAATAGACAAGGTCCAATGAGCTGTGATAACGTACATAGGACAGAACATTTTAAAACTTAATTATATATACATAAGCATGCTAGTCAAGGACACCAACATTTACAGAATAATTACAAAAGTGAACTTCCCAAGATCTGACTTTACAACAGTTACAGAGACTAGCATGAAAACAAAAATAATCATGGCATTAGACTTCGATCGAAACCTCATCGGGAGGCACAACGGTTGGCTGACAAAAACAGTACAGAAGGCTGTCAACTCTGGCCCTGGTCATGTGCTGGCTCACCTACATACATAATATAAACTGTGAGCGAAAGCCCAATGAATAATAACAGAGTAAAGGGGTTTAATGTATGATGTCCATCACAAGTTAGAATCCAGTATTTAAATCAGAACATATTCAGATTTCAAAACAGAGATAGATTCAGATACATACTCATGTTCATATTCAGATTTTGCATAAGATCATACATGGTACACCCATTCGCTATCAGATCAGATTGGTCCAGAGACCCACATATATAGTTGGTACCAACGACCATAAAGGTCCATATCTTGTGCGCAAGTAGCCATGGTATTGTTACCCCCAAGCAAGGGCCACGTGCAGATTGGCCGCGGTATTGTTACCCCCAGGCAAGGGCCACGTGAACTAAGGATGCCACAAATACCTTTCAGAAAATTGGACATTCATTCATAATTCGTAAGATAGCATTTCAGAAAACAAATCATACCATACCGGTCAGAAAATACTTAAGTTAAACATAACTTTACAAAGTTATTACTCACAGTGGGCCTTGAGACAGACAGACGGAGTAAACTTGGTCAAACGGTACGTGGCAGGTGACCTACACAACACATAACCGATGCACACTTGAAACACACGTTCTAATTGTACAAAACTTATTTCGTTGGCTCTTCGTGTGTTTCTAATCTCTTATCCTCATTATAGGGTCTAAAACATGGCCTAGGAATGCCTAGGAGGAAATGAGGATGCAAAGATGCCTTGGAAAACATTTTTCAAAACTTGCTGAAAACAAGGGTCTCGCTCGAGCGTGGCTTTCTTTGCTCGAGCGAGCTTGTCAAAACAGAGGGGTCGCTCGAGCATAAACTCCTTCGCTCGAGCGGTCTGTAAAAATGCAAAAGTACTGGTTGTTAAAATTTTACGCTCGATGCCCGCTCGATGCTCGCTCGAGCGTGAGACACAGCTCTTCGCTCGAGCGTAGGTCTCGTCGCTCGAGCGTGCGTTTGCGTGCACCAAAAACCTGAGAGCTTGCAATTTACGCTCGAGCCACCATTCCTTCACTTGAGTACAGCTCTGAACAAACGATGGTCGCTCGAGCGTGGAATCCTTCGCTCGAGCGAGGAAGCCAAATTCTGGAATTTCCAAATTTGCCTCCCAAGCTCAAACCAAGCATTCAACACCTCAAAACTCGACCTCTTGGGCCCATTTTCTGGAAAACACTTGTAAACTCATAGTAGAAGATGTTTCAAAGATCAATTTGTAAAATTCAAGCCCAAGGGTGAGTCAATTGATCACAAATTCAAATAAAATCTCAAGAACAAAACTTAAATGTAACATGCATGAATTCTCATGACTTCTAATGCTTCAAAACATGATCCAAAGCAAGATTAAGCTCAAGAATAGGATGAATTCATGGACTATAACAAAAATGTGGACATGCATGTGGAAATTCATAAAGAACAACTCCAAAATCTAAGAATATGTGCATGCATGCATGAATTAATCCTTAATTCAACACCTTAACCCAATTCCTAGCTTTAGACACTAATTAACCATGAACCATGCAAGAATTAATGTTAAAATTACAATTGAAAGGGAAATCTCCTACCTGAGGTCTTGAATTCCAAGCTTAGTAGCCTAATCTTCCAAGTTGCCTTTAATTCTTCTAAGCTCAAGCACAATTCTAAATGAACTCAATCTTGTTCTCCTACTCTCTCCCTCTCCAATGGTTTAGGCAAGGGAAATGGCTGAAAATGTGTATGAATCAATTCTAAACAATGTGTGAGAAAGTGGCCCACTCAAGGGCAAAGATGTAATTAACTTGCATTCACTTAATTGATGTTTAATCTAGCATTATTTAATTTAATTTAATCGCTCCGATCCGAATTTTAATTAAACCTACCATAAAATTCTATAAATCCTAACTAACACATAACACAAATCAATTTCGGAATCGAGCGCCGATAAGGCTTTCAATTTGCAGTTTAAAGTCAAAGACATGAACAGATCATTTTATCGCAAACAGATAGAAACACATAAATAATGCAATACACCTGCAAATCAATCCCAAATCCTTCCTAAATTACCGTCAGACATAATTAAGTACGGATTAACACTAATCAGAGGTTGGGGTTATTACACATTCCTTAGTCAACTAAGTCCAAAAGTGAGCTTTAAGTGCTCTAATGGAAAGAAACATCAAACCAAGAGTTGTTTTAGGCATGAGAGAAGTGTCATGCCGTTAGTAATGAACCCCTAAAGGGATTTAACCATTAAGCACAAGGCCTTAATCTCAAGCTTAAACAAACAAGTGGCTTGAAACAACTTTCAAAGCAAAGAAAAAGCCAAGAAAAGAGGGAGGTTGCAGAGGTGATTAAAGGTGATCACAAGTATGGAAAGCCATAAAGAAATGCTATCAACTCAAATAGGTTGGTGGCTAAGGCCTAGACCACCAAGCCTATGAGGACAATTACACTACAAGCATGCAATACAAGGCTCAAATACAATGAACCACTAAAAATAGTTCTAAAATAATGCTAAATCAGTCGAAAAACATGCTGAAATGAAGACAAAAATAGCTAAAACAATAAGCTAAAACATGGAGCTATGTAAGCTAGTAAACAAAGCATAAGGAGGGGAAATCACCCCTTCCATTTTTGGACTTCAAAACAACATTTTAGCCACTGAAAAAGCTCTGAAAATCAGTGACTAAAAGCTCAAAGAAAAAAAGTAGTGTAAAGGTGGGAAACACAAGGGTAAAGGCTAGAGAAGCAAGGTAGAAAGAAAGGTGAACCACCCCTCCACCCTTTAAGGCCTTAAACCACAAGTTTCAACCCAAAATTACAGAGTTTATACAGTCCAAAAACAATAGAAAACAGTAGGAAAAGAAGCAAACAAAGCAAGGAAACAAGCCAAGCCTTATACCTCTTGAAGAAGAGAACACTTCTAAGCAACAATTCAACACATACACACCCTCAAGAGCTTAAAGTAGGCTCAAAAGTACCTCAGCTCAAAGATGGCAAGGTTTGGTATAGAGTGTATAGGCAAAGGCTCAAGAAATTTGCGAGAGAGAGAGAGAGAGAGATAGAGAGAAAATATTTTGTTCCAAAATTTTCCAACCTCCAAAGCAAGAGGGGAGGTCCTCTATATATAGACAAACATCAAACTCCCTTAGAAATATCAATACATATACGTGTAAGAAAGTGCATGCACCTGTGACAACAGTTAGCACAGTTGGAAAAAATATCTGCCAAAACACACTTGTGGCCGGCAGGCCATTAATTCTGGCCGGCAGGTCCCAAGGTTTTTCAGGCTTGAAGAACTATGGTTGTGGTTCAAAACAAGGCAAGAGGTGTATAGGGTTTGAAAGCTCGAAGTTGTGGTATTTTGCTAAGGACTCCGAGCACTTGACAAGCATATACATATTCATCATTGGGTGTGCAGGTGGTGACATCCAAGTCGTAAGGGCGGTCAAAAATGGGGTGTCTACACATATGATAAGTCTAAGTTATTCATCATGTTTCAATCAGAAATATCGCAAACTTAGTTCAACTATATCATATCGCAAGTATAATTTAACTCTACCATATGATAAGTCTAAGTTATTCGTCATGTTTCAATCAGAAACATTGCAAACTTAGTTCAACTCTATTATATGGCAAGTATAATTCAACTCTACCATATGATAAGTCTAAGTTATTCGTCATGTTTCAATTGAAAACATCGCCATAGGACTACTTCTGTCCTATCACACAAATATCAACAGTAATAAAAACAAAATTAAGCTAGTGTTTTATTAAAACTTCGGCTAATTACATAAATCCCAAAAAGCTAATGAAAGAAAAAGTTCAAGTTGCAAGTGTTCCAGGGTCGTGGCAATTCCTTGCCATCACTGTCTTCTAGTTGATATGCTCCATTATCGGCAATCGAGATGATTCTGTAAGGTCCTGCCCAGTTTGGCCCAAGCTTGCCCTCCCTGGGATCTTTCTTGTTGCCGACAACTTTCCTTAGGACGAGGTCCCCAACCTTGAATTCCCTTGGGTTGACCTTCTTGTTGTAAGCCCTAGCTAGTTCCTGTTGGTATGCCCCTGCCGAATTGTTGCTCTTTCTCTTCTTTCTTCCAAGAGATCGAGATATCGGTCCAGGAATGCCTTGTTGGTCCCATCATCCACTCCCTGGGTTCTGATTCTAGGGATGCCGACCTCCATCGGGATAACTGCTTCAGTGCCATAAGCCATGGCAAAAGGAGACTACCCAGTTGATCTCCTTGGCCTAGTCCGATATGCCCAGAGTACATTGGGTAACTCTTCTACCCATTTTCCCTTTGCTGCTTCCAGCCTCTTCTTGATCCCATCTAAGATGGTCTTGTTGGATGCTTCTGCCTGGCCATTACTCTGGAGAAAACTAGGAGTAGAGTAATAGTTATTAATTTTATACTTGGCACAAAAGCTCTTGATCATTTTACTATGAAATTGGGTGTCATTGTCTACCACAATGGCTCTCGGAATCCAAAACCTAGTGATTATGTTCTTCCAGTTGAAATTCTTTACATCCACATCTCTGATTTTGGCCAAGGGTTCTGCCTCTACCCACTTTGTGAAGTAGTCCGTGGCTACTAACAAGAACTTCTTTGCTCAGTTCCTTGGGGCAGTTGTCCCACTAGGTCCATGCCCCACTTGGCAAATGGCCAAGGACTGGACACTAGGTTCAGATCTGCTACTGGCTGATGTATCAAAGGTGTAAACCTTTGATACTTCTCACATTTCCTCACATAAGCTTCAGCATCTTTCTGCATGTATGGCCACCAGTATCCCTGGGATATGGCTCTATGGGCCGGTGATCTACCCCCAGCATGGCTTCCACATACACCTTCATGTATTTCATACAGGAAGTCCTCAACTTGGGAGGGATACACACATCTCAAAAGGGGCCCAATAAAGGACCTTCTGCAGAGGTGGCCTTCTGCTGTCAGGCTGAACCTGGATGACTTTAATCTGGTCTTATGCGCCTCTTTTTAGTCATCCAACAACTTACCATCCCTGAGGAACATTACTACTACACCCATCCAGCTTGGACCCATCTCTACACACATTGCTTCGTACTCTGTGATCAGTGGTTCTACACTTAGGCCTGACAGATAATCAACTCTTATTGTTCTTGCCTTCCCTGATTTCATTGCACTAGCTAGGTTAGCCAAGGCATCGGCATGATTATTATTATCTTGGCTAACCTGCTGTAACCGGAAATCCTGGAACAATGCTAGCAGTCTAACAACCTCTTTGACATAGGCTATCATTCGTTCATCTTAGGCTGTATACTCGCTCGTTGCATAATTCACAATAAGTTGGGAGTCACAGAAGACTACCCCTTCATCGGCTTCCATTGCTGCTGCTCACTTCAACCCTACAATCAGTGCCTCATACTCTACTTCATTGTTTGAGGCCTTGAACCCCAAAGGAATAGACTACTCTATCATTCGCCCAGTTGGCGATACTAACACTACTCCTACCCCTGCTCCTTGACGGTTTGAACTTCCATCAACAAATAGGCAGAAAGAATCGCCCATGTAGATGTCGCAGCGTTTTGCTTGCTCTGTCTTCTTCTGTTTTGCTGGCGTGGTGTCCTTTGGCCCTGGTTGAGTTTCTTTTGGTTCTCCTGGACAACCTAAGCAGCGGCTCACTAGAGCCCGACGTGGGATGGCACCAGGGGTGAACTCGGCCACAAAGTTGGCTAGAACTTGGCCCTTAATCGTTGTTCTAGGCCTGAATTCCAAGTCATATTGGCCTAGCACCACTGCCCATCTGGCTACTCTGTCTATCAGATCTCCATGCTGCAATAGGGACTTCAAAGGATGCTCAATTAGCACCACAATCTTGTGGGCTTGGAAGTAGTGATTCAGTTTTTTCGAAACCATCACCGGGGCCAGTGTCAATTTCTCCAAGGGCAGGTACCTAGTTTCTGCACCTACAAGGTCTTACTTACATAGTATACCGCCTTTTGTTCTTCCTCATTTTCTCAGATTACTACCGCGCTCACTATGTGTTTTGAAACTGCCAAGTATATGAACAATTCTTCTCCAGGTATTGGATTTGACAGAACTGGAGCTATTGTCAGGTACTTTTTCAAGTTGGCCAAGGCGACTTCGTACTCTTCTGTCCACCAAAAATCCGTGGCCTTCTTTAACAAACTAAAAAATGGTTTACACTTATCCGAACTTCGGCTAATGAACCTGTTAAGGGCTGCTGCCTTGTCGGTCAAAATCTGGACCTGCTTGGCTGACGTTAGGTTCTTTAAGTCTGCAATGGACTTTGATTTGATCTGGACTTAGCTCAATGCCCCTTCTGGCAACCAAGTATCCCAGGAACTTACCAGACCCAACTCCAAATGCACATTTTGAAGCATTGAGTCGGAGCCGATATATTCTTAGGATATTAAAAACTGCCTTTAAGTCGGCCAGCTGATTCCCAGGTTCTTTGGACTTCATGGCCATGTCATCAATGTACACTTCTACCGTCTTGTCAATCAGATGTTTGAACATCTTGGTCACTAACCTCTAGTAGGTTGCTCCTGCATTTTTCAACTCGAAAGGCATCACTCTGTAGCAGTACAACCCTTTTGGGGTGATGAATGTAGTTTTCTCCTCATCAGGGGGATACATTGCTATCTGGTGGTATCCCCTATAAGTATCCAGGAAGTTCATCCTTTAATGCCCTAAAGTGGCATCCACCATTTGATCGATTTTAAGTAGAGGGAAGCTATCTTTGGAACAAGCCTTATTCAGGCTGGTGAAGTCCACGCGGACCCTCCACTTTTCATTCTTCTTTTTCACAACTATTGTGTTGGACAACCTAGTTAGGTAGTTCACCTCCTGAATGGCCTTGGCTTCCAACAGCTTGTCTACTTCCTCCTCTACTGCCTCTATATGAATCAATGTAGGCCTTCTTGCCCGTTGGATGACAGGTTTAGTCGACCTATCTACATTAAGTCTATGGAAAGTGACCTTGGGGTCAATGCCAGGCATCTCGTATGGTGTCCAAGAAAACACTTCTATGTTTGCTCGCAAGAAAGCCTGTAACTCCATTTCCTCCTCCTCGGCTAAGCCTGAGCCGAGAAGAAAAACGCGCTCTTCATCATCCTCTTTTACTAAAACCTTCTTCAAAGCTTCCTCACTCTTGTCGGCTGGTTCTTTGCCGACATCATCTAGGACCTCCATGTCCTCATCTTCAATTTCCACTGTCTCTACTTCTTACACATTATAGGTGGACTCATTGTTGCCATAGAGCAATTTTTTGCCTGCACCTGATCCCCTCTGACCTCCTCAATCCCATGTTCAATTGGGAATCGCAACAACTGGTGCAATATTGAGGGAACAACCCTCATTACATGCAACCACGGTTGGCCCAAGATAACATTGTAAGGGGAAGGTGTCAATTACCGTGAACTCCGTGCTTACCTTCGTCATGCCTGCTTGCACCCCCAAATGTGTGGCTCCTAGAGGCCACATCTTCATTCTACTGAACCTAACCATCGGACTGTTGGACTGTTCCAGATCATCTGGGTAAAGGCCAAGTTCCTTGTAACATCTAACGTACATGATGTCACAAGAACTGCCTTGATCAACTAGTATGTGCCTTATCTGGCACTCCTCAATCCTCAACGTTATCACCAAGGCATCATTGTGTGGATGCTGCACCATATACAGGTTTGCCTCAGTAAATGAGACCATTGGTCCATGGTACTCATTGGTCCTAGGTTTCTTTTGCTGGACTTGATACACATGTTGCAGGTGCCTTACTCTTTGAGTCTTCCCATACACCTCATTCTCATTGACCTTTGAATAAATCACATTGATCACCCGAGGTCCATCTGTGTCATGACCCGAACCCGCCCCTAAGGATTAAGGTCATAACTGGCCAGTAATCATAAGATTACCTATGGCCTCAACGGAAGCACACTTCAATATTCAGTTTATAACAATAATGGGGCTAAATGGAAGCAGACTTAAAAATTTTATCCAAAGAGTTGTGCTTACATGGCACATCAAAATATCTCACATATATTCATTAATAACCCACACCTAAAGGAAAACAACTTAGAATCTTGTACATACAGGATCATTCAAACTTAAAGTCAGCCAAACCAAGAGCTTATATACATGGTGATCCAATATATTCATCAAGATAGCAAAAGGGAAAACAAAAGAACAAAAACAAAGTCTCATGCGTGAGACATTCAGACTGACTCCACAAGACTTGACTTCCTCTCACTTTCTTCACTAAGGCAGGGTTTGGACATCTCTTTGCTCACCTACATACATATAAATGAGAATGAGCGAAAGCCCAGTGAATAATATCAAAATAAGGAAGTTACACGAATATAATTCGTAACGGACATAACGGGCGGCCTTAGGCCCTTTCATGTTTCTATCTAATACATCAAACGGCCTCAAGCCCAAGCATATCTAACGGCCTCGGGTCCAATTCCTTCTTATCAAACAACCTCTAGCCCAGTTCGTTCTTATCAAATGGCCTCGGGCTCAATTCATTCATGTCAAACGGCCTCGGGCTCAATTCATTCATGTCAAAGGACCTCAGGCTCAATTCATTCATGTCAAACGGCCTTTGGCCCAATCATTTTTGTCAAACGGCCTTTGGCCTAATCATTCATGTCAAACGGCCTTTGGCCCAATCATTCGTGTCAAATGGCCTTTGGCCCAATCATTCATGTCAAACAGCCTTTGGCCCAATCATTCGTGTCATACGGCCTTTGGCCCAATCATTCGTATTAAACGGTCTTTTGCCCAATCATTCATATCAAACGACCTTTGGCCTAATCATTCATGTCAAACGGCCTTTGGCCCAATCATTCGTATCAAACAACCTGTGGCCCAATCATTCGTATCAAACAACCTTTGGCCCAATCATTTGTGTCAAACGACCTTTGGCCTAATCATTTATATTCATGCGCATTTCATACTTGGGATCATAAGCATATCATAATCATAATCATATTCCAACGACCTTATTCAATCATTGGCATAACGAATATTCAATTCGGATTAACAAATCCATAAAACTTATACAGAAGTGAGCATTTGGAAAGTAGTATACTTCAACACATTCTTACTAAGACATTACTCATAGTGTTCTACCGATGGATTTGCCCTTGCGCTTGACCCTACACATTACATAACATATCAGGTCACAACTGATTCAATCCGTTCTTAATTTATTTACTTCTCTTAAGCCTCTTTCTTATCCTTTTAGTCCATTTACAATGCTCAATGCATGCCTAAGAGTGCTTAGAAATGAAAGAGAACGGAAAACGAAACACAAAACAACTTTTCAAAATTTCTGAAACAGGGTTCTCCGCTCGAGCGCAGCTTTGGTCGCTCGAGCGAACCCCTTTGGTCTGCAAAAGTACTGGTTGCGTGTAATTTATGCTCGAGTGAGATTCTCGACGCTCAAGCAAGGAGTCTTTGCAAAATATAGTTCGCTCGAGCGTAAAATCTGCCGCTCGAGCCACTGTGTGATTCATGCAAAACTTCTGGGAGCCAAATTTTCACACTCGAGCAAGGCTTTCCTCACTCAAGCGGACTGGTCGAAATCTGGGTTTTCCAGCAAGCTGTTTGAGCTTCAAAATACAACCCAAAAGGCTCCAAAGTTTGCAAATCAATGCCAAAACATAGAAAAACATTGTGTAACATAAAAACTTAGATAGTTTGAAACCAGTTGTCCCAAAATCATGGTCTATTTCCAAAATCATTCCAAATTCTTTGCCAATTTCAAGACTCATGCATTCAAGCTTCATACCTTCATGAATCATGCATGCATGTTAATTATTGACTCCAATTCTACTTTATATGGCACAAATAATGCTCAAAATCACGAAGCTCATCAAAATTATGCATACATGTAGACTTGGGTGCATAAATCTTTCATGTTTAACATGTCCTATGCTAGATCATGCAATCTCATGGAAATTCATGGCAATTCTATACATGCATGAACATATGGACCTCAAATTCTTCATAATATCTTTGAATTGACTCAACTATAGATTTACACCCATGGTTTTGGGTTCAATTACTCACCTATGAGCTTTCTCCCTTTCAATTTTAGCCAATTCTTTAGCCAATCCTCTTTGTTCTTGAATTCCTTTGCAAAATCTTTTAGAATGAGCCCTCTCTCTCTCTCTCTCTCTCTCTCTCTCTCTCTCTCTAGAGTGTATATCTCAGATTTTGAGCTCCAAGAATGGTGAGCTGAAATGTAATTAGGTCCATATATACACTTGCCTAATCAACCTTGATTAAGGCTAGTTAATTATGCCTATATCAATCAATTGAATCTAATTAATTTGGTCCGAATCAATTTTTAATTAAATTTCACCGTAGGCTCTAAAAATTATGCTAATCACAATAGTACAAACAATTCCAGTTTCTGAAACCTCTACGGTCTTCAATTTTCAAATTATAATAATATGTTAGACAGATTTTTCTATAGTGAACAGATATAGTTTAAAAAACATGAATAATCACACAATTACCTCTAAAAATCATATTAAGCATATAATCACGATCATAATTAAGGCTGATTAACATAACACAGAACAAGGTTATCACAATCTACTTGCTATGGTAGTGGTGGTGGAGGTGGTGCTATCGGTGCCTGGGGCAGCCTTGTCTGCTCTTCCCTTGTTATGGTCTCATCTACTAGGTCTCTCAGATGACCCTGTTTGACCAAATCCCCTAAGTGTGTCTTCAGAGCCCTACATCCTTATATCAAGTGCCCATTCTCATTATGGTAAGCACAATACTTCCGAGGCTTCTTCCCATAAACTCGCTGGGGACCTTTTCCGGCGCTCTGTAATACGGTTGGTTTTTTATCCTTTCTAAAACTTTGTAGATTGGGATCCTGAATATAGTAGTGACTGCATGTGCAGCCCTCAACCCTATTTCTTATCTGTTGAAACCAGTGTTACCTCGGTCTCGCTTCGGCGAACCGTTTCTCTTCTCTTGCTTTGGTGCCTTTGCTCTGTACGTGTCTTTCTCCGCTCTGGCATATTTCTCAATTCGTGCCATAAGCTCCTCCATACTCTTTGGTAGAGTTTTTGCAAGTAACTTTCGAGGCAAGCATTCATTCTCCATGCCGTTTTTGAAAGATACGACAGCCAGCTTCTAGTTGCATGCTGGTATTCAGTTGAACACCTCATAATACCGTTTGGCATAAGCCCTAAGGCTTTCACCGTCACTAATGGTCAAAGCCAGCAGGGAATCTACCCTTAGTGGATGCAACTTATTTGTTACAAACCTAGCCATAAACATCTAGGCCAGGCCTTCCAAACTCTTCACAGTTCCTTTCGGCAACTTATGGAACCAATCCGATGTAATTTTCCCAAAGGATGAAGGGAACATCTTGCACAACAGCTGCTCGTTCACACTATACAAAGCCATTGAATTTAAATATAAGCCGACATAAAAGTTCAGATCAGACTTACCATCATAAACCTAGAACCTCGGCATATGAAACCTCTCAGGGGCCTCAAACCTATCCAAATCCATTGAAAACGGCGTTCTCAGTTTGACGGGGATGTGACCTCGGTGTTGAGTCGCTTCCTCTGGAGGTAGTCTCTCAAGTCCTCTTTTGTTCAACCGGGGGCTTGGCTATCAACAGATTTTAGCCTTTTTGGTGCGCTACTCCTGGCGTCGTGGTGTGTCCTCTTGGATTTTTCTTCATTCACTGTGTCAAAGAAAAGTCCCTTCCTTTGGAATGTCGATGTTCTTTGGCATAGATTCCCTTGATACAAGGCGTCCTCTACGACTCACCTCTCACTGACTCTGCTCGCTCGACATCCCGTGAAGGCCTATATGAACGTTCCTTCTCCTTGTCATACTGAGGGACTACTAGGATTGCTTTCTACCCTCCTTTCTGGGTGTCAGTCTTAGCCGTTGGTATCGGCGTGTCCTACAACGGGTACGGTGGTTGCATTATGTTGTTCTGCATCATGAAGTTGACAATTGATTGTAGGTTTGCTAACTTTTTTGCCATCTCCTTCATCTTGTCGTCCCTCCTCAGGCATCTATCCTTCTATACCTAGAGCTCGCTCTCGTTGTAATACTCATCTCGGCCTGCTTTCTTCGGGGCATCTCCCTCTTTGCCGACATCTTTCTCCCCAGGATTCTGATCCCGTACTCCTTCATTACGATTTTCTTCCTCAATGTTAGGATCGACATGTTTACCACTCCCACCTGGGACGTCGTCCCCGATCTCTTCTCCCTGCCCGTTGTCGGCCATCTATTCTCCTTGAGTTCCTACAGAAGGTGCCAAATTATGGGTGTTGATTTTCGACAACACAACCAAAAGGGGAACTCAGCTAGAAAGCATCGGCAGAATAGATTAAGCCCAACAACCTATAACAAGAAGTTAAGAATCCGGCAGTAGTTCGTCTACCCGGGGGCACTATGACGATCAAGCCAGTAATCAATATCTCTCAAAGATAGCAAATTATGCTTAAACTCACAAGAAAGAACTTACCTCTAACCCATGAAGGTGCCCTGGTTTTATAACTAGCAGTGACCTAATCCCCTTAGAAGCCTTACTTCAATGGACTCAGGTTCCATACTCATTCTGGACCCTCATCTAGATAGACATAAACTCTTCTTGAGCCTTATCTCTATCCAGAATGAGATCCTCCCATGTTCTAGGACACTTGTCCCTTATCTGCTTAACTCGGATTCCGATATCTCCGCAGACAATCTCGGCCTAGCCGAGATCATCTCGGCACATGACCAGGCCACGTGGCAGCTCGGCTGACACTTCGGCGTCACCTTTGCCACGTGTTGTCATTTAAAAAATGTGTCCCCACAATATCGATAGTATTGGTAATCTCTCTATCTCTTAAACGCTAAGGGTGAGTAAACTTGCAATAAATAACAAGTAAAATATATAGGGACTAATAAAACTCTTCCACTCAACTTTACCAAAAGTGAGGTTTGAATCTCTAATCTCTTATATGAAAGTGTTAGAAAGGTGCCACTAGAATACAAGCTATTGACATATTATTGGTAATCACATCTCGTTCTACTTAAAAATAATCTATCTTTTTAACTTTATGCTATATCTTTAATTAAATAATTTCATGTATATAATTCTATCTAATAACTATTATCAATCAAGCCCTTAATCTGATTTTATTAGGGGGACTTACGTGTAGATTTTAATATTTGGACTTATTGACCAATAGATCCTGTGAGAATTATTAGCATTTTTCATTAAACACTATTAAAAAAAGCCACTAATTGTTAATTTTCAGCGACAATTTAAAAATTGTCACAAAAATATCAATAATTATAAGTTTTAGCGATAGTTTAAAAAAATCAAGAAAAACGTCACTAATTTTTAACTTTCAGCGACAGTTTAAAAAATTTGTCACAGAAAAACGTCACTAATTGTAAGTTTTATAATTTATAAAAATCGTGACAAAAAAAAGTCACTAATTGTCAATTTTTAGCGACATGTAAAAAATTGTTATAAAAATTATTTTTAACGACTATTTTGCAAAAATTTTATTTTTAATAAAAAATTTTATTTTTAATAGGATTTTATGAAAATTAAATCTAATTGTGAAGATATATTAATAGTCTACCTATGTTATTATCCATTCTCATTATTCATTTTGGAGGACAATCTTATGGAAGTTGCACACTTTTTAAAACTACTCAAGAAATATCGTGTAGGGCTTAATTGGGCGGATTACGTTATTTTGATTCATTAATATGTGAAGAAGAACAAAAAAGAATGGGAAAGTGAGATATGGGTCTAGTATTGGCTTGCCCCAGAAGGAGAAGTGAGTGAGTTCAACTGAAATCAACCAGAGAGGTTTTATTTTCATATTAAAAGATTAAAAATCCAGAAAGGTTATTTTGAAATGATTAAGCTTATTTTGATGATTCGAATTATTTTTTAGATACATAATTAAATTAAATTAAATTTATTTTAAAAAAATTAACGTTACTTCATAAACTAAAAAGAATCGAGCATTTTATTACAGAATAGAAATTATGACTGAACTCAGTATTTAAGACTTTTTTTTCTCAAATTTAATTCACATTATAATGGGGTTTTAAAAATTACTCAGTCCCTACTATAATTTAAATTGTAATTTTAACTTCCATAAATTACTTTGGGCGATCTCTCAATGATGTTGCATATGAAAGTTGAATATTGGATGATCTTAGAAGTTCTATTTTCGGTTCAAATCTGAGTAGTGCTATAAACCTACGATTTGAACTTTTAAATTTATCTAGCAAGAGAGATAAATCCGACATAATTTCATATGTAACAAATTAAAAATTGACATGTATTATGTCACATCAAATTGTAAGAAATTTTTTATTTTTATTTTTTATAGATCTTAAACATTTTTCTAAATCTATATGCCATCTTCACATGCCTTGTTACTTTTACTATCATTTGTGACCAGATCGCACAACTAAGCCTTTGTTCAGGAAGAATTTTTTTAGTTTAATTTTTTGGTTATTTTAGCCTGACTAAAAAAGTTTCGTTTGAAAATAATTTTTAATTTTTTTGTAATTTTATGAGAGAAAAAGTGAAAGGATTATAATTTGAATGTAACATTTTATCTTATTAATTTTTTAATTTATTTTATCTTTTAATAGACTAAATTAGTCACAAATTATTTTCTAAGTGAGGTTGAGGCCTAAAGATACTACTATATTCTAAAATTTATTCAATATTTTAATTTGTTTTAAATCACTCACAATGAATAAATGAATTCTTTTAGGTTGAATCCAATTTTTTTATTTTATCATAAGAATCTGCAATAGAACTCGAGTGTAACCGACTTCGATTCGCGGACCCGAACAACTACGCGCCAAATGAAAACTTACTGTTTCTAGATCAGCGTTCAACTGTTATTCAAGCAATGTACAACCCGCAGAAAGCTTCGTGTGCTCTTGAAGCAGCAAATATTGTCCTGCCAATAGCGATTCCCAGAATTTCGGGTCTGTCAGTGCAAGTCAGCTTAACACCGTGATTGATGGGTAGGATCCCCAATAAGGATAGTCAAAATAGTTATTTAAAATTTCACTTTACAATTTTAACTAGTTATTTTTTTAATATACACTTCAATAAGGCCATCTACTTTAGCTATCTTCTATTGAAAATATTCTTATACTTTAACTACCTTCTTTCCCATCTTAAAAAAAAAAAAAAAAAAAAAAAAAAAAAAAAAAAAAAACAACAACAACAACAACTACTTTTTCAAATTATTATTTTTTTCATTCTTTTAAATATAATTATATTTTTGTGAAAGTTACATTTTTCTACCATCGTATTTTTCAAACGGTCATATTTTTCTAATGGTTATATTTTTGTAACGATCATATTTTTTCAACCGTCATATTTTTACAACGGTCATATTTTTCTAACAGTCTTATTTTTGTAACGGTCATATTTTTACAATGATTATATTTTTTTACTTTTCAATTATAAATAAGACATTCCCTATCATTTGATCTTACCCTCAACCCAATTTTGTACTTCATCCAAACTTCCATATCTCTCTCCATGGCTTCCAATTCTTCTTTATGATATGCTTGTAAATGACTCTGACTTCTCTGAATCTGATGATGATTTGGAGATGCTCAAAGCTGTTACTATGGATGAAGAACTACTAGATAATGAGAAAGGATCAAGCTCATGTCGTGGTTCTGTTCGAGGGTCGTAAAGTTGTTCATCGTGACCATATTAAAGGTCATGAAAGGCTTTTTCTCGACTATTTTGTTAAACCGCCTGTATATCCTCCTGAGCTATTTCGAAAGAGATTTCGAATGAAGTATTCACTTTTTCTTCGAATTCAAGCTGCAGTAGAAGTGCATGATGCATACTTTCTCCAAAAAAGAAATTGTGTTGAAAATTTGGTTTGTTTTCTCTTAAGAAGATAACTGTTGCACTTAGGATGCTTGCTTATGGAGTAGCCGCTGATTTTATGGACAAATATGTGAGAATTGGAGAAAGCACTGCAATAGAAAGCTTAAAATAATTTGTTAAAGCAGTTGTTGATATTTTTTCTAATGAGTATTTGAGGTCACCAAACAGCAATGACATCGCTAAACTGCTAGCAGTTGGTGAAAGTCGTGGATTTCCTAGGATGCTGGAGAGCATTGATAAATGGAAAAATTGTCTGACTGCGTTGAAAGGTATGTATACTGGTCATATTCATGAACCAACAATTATTTTGGAAGCCGTTGCATCATATGATCTTTGGATTTGGCATGCATTTTTGGATTACCCGGTTTCTCATAAAATATCAACGTGCTAGAAAGGTCTTTTGTATTTACTAAACTTGCTCAAGGGCGTGCTCCTCCAGTCAATTACACCATCAATGATATTGAACATACAATGAGATATTATCTCGCCGACGGCATATATCCACAATGGTCAACATTTGTGAAAACAATTTCTTCTCCTCAAGGAAATAAGAAAAATAACTTTTTGTTGCAACTCAAGAGAGGTGACAAGAAAGGATGTAGAGCGTGCATTTGGAGTGTTTCAAGCATGATTTGCAATTGTGCGTCGACCGGCACGTTTTTGGAATACTAAAATGCTTAAATATATTATGAAGACGTGCATAATTCTACATAATAAATCATTAAGGATGAGCGGGATGACAAATAGAGTAAAAAACTTCAATTATGATCAAATCGATGACAGTCCCCATGTAACGGTGTTACATGAGAAAACTACTGAACTTATGGAATTCATTCAATGCCATCATAACATTAGAGACAGGCAAACACATTCTCATCTTCAATCGGACCTTGTCGAACACTTGTGGCAATTACATAGCTAGTCGGAAAGCTTTGTATTTGAAGTTTCATTTTATGTAGTATGTTATTAGTTTTGAGTGTAACCGCTATATGCTTTTGATTTATGTGTAATTTTATAATTCTTTATGCCTTTTAATTATATGGTTTTCATTTTAATTTTTTTCTTTTGTGATAAACCTTCCATATTATCAATAAATTGATTATGAAGATCAGCTATTTAAATGTCAAGATATCTATCAGTAGCAGTACCAATATTCTCTGTAGTGATGTGGTTCGATATACAATATACAACATTCTTGTTTTAAAAACTTTGTTAATTCTTACTACATTTACTATTAACCACTGATTTTTAAAAGATAATAAATAATAAATCATCAGCAGTTAAGTTATAATTTTTAATCTCTTCTGGATCCACAAGATTCAATAAAGTATCTTTTAATTCTCTTTGCTAATATCTGTCTAGAATTGGTACAAAGAGAACTAGAAAATCACAAATCCCTCATGGACATATGACTTTTTACACCTTAAACTTGATCTAATTAACATATCATCTCTCTACTATTGAAAATATAAACTTAAGACCAAAACAAAACTTTAGATCCCAACCAACACTTTAAAGCCCTACCAAGACTGGATTTGATTAACCGAACCCCTCAAGAGAAAAGCATCATGAAGAACATAGCAAGCAATTTCCCACATATATAGTTTTACGTATGTTACTTACAGATTACATATTCAAAACAAAAACTTAAATTTTCCTTCAACTTTGGCACCTAATTAAGCAAGCAAAATAAAAGTTCAAGTGATAATGCAGAGTAAAGAGGACATTAAGAGGTTGCACATGCACCAAACATAGAGAGTTTTTCATGTCATCCTCCAATAGAAAGCATAGCAAATGCCCAAGGCTCATGTTTCAACTAGCAAAACCAAAAGCAATACCATATATCAAGTTTCTAGCCTACTAATTGGGTACAATTTACAATATCTATTATAACAAAAATTACAACAAACATATTGTGTACAATACAAATACATAGTATTTCCTCTTTTACAAGTTGTCACGACCCAAACTCGCCCCTATAAGTTTAGTGTCGTAACCAGCCAGTAATCCTTGGATTACCAAGGGCCTCTTAACTTAATAATATATAAATAGGGGTTGCGGAAGCAAATACATGAAATATACATAGTCCATCGAGCAGTGAAAACATACATAGGACAGATAATCTTAAACTTTCATAATCATACAGGTGATCAAAACAAAATACATCAATTATGTCACTACATGTAAGTTCAATAGAAAACTTGTTCGTAAAACAAAAGGAACAAAAACTTATACATCCACAAAACACAGCCACGAGGCTTGACTTAAACCGGAACCTCCTCAGGAGGCATAAGAGTTAGTTGACAAAACAACTGAGGCACCAGGTCCTCAACTCAAAGCCTGGTCACGTGCTTGATCACCTACATACATAATATAAATAGTAAGCGAAAACCCAGCGAATGATAACAGAGTAAAGGGTTAAATGAATGATGTCCCATAATTGAGTCCGTACATAGAACCAATTCGTATTCATGTTCTCATTCAATGCGTATACAGAATTTAGGAATCATGTTTCATCATTCATAGTTCATCCGTTAGCGCTAACAGATCATATACAAAACATCATAGATCATACTTGTCAGTTCCATAGAGGAACCTCCGGCCGGGTACGGATAACTTGCCAGTTTCATAAAGGAACCTCCGGACTGGGTACGGATAACTTGTCAATTCCATAAAGGAACCTCCAGCCGAGTACAAATAACTTGCCAGTTGCATTAAGGAACCTCCAGTCTGGGTACAGATAGCACACTTGAATTATAGCATAAAGATCATAACATTTGTCAGAGTTAGACAATCATTCATAGTACAAAACATAACATTTCATAAAACAAATCTTATTTCATATACAGAAAATAATTTAACTTGAATATAGCTTTACTAAGTTATTATTCACAGATAACTGGTGGCTCAAAATAGATGAGTAAAGTAGGCAATTCACTTAACTTGAGGCGCGTGACCTATATAACATGACAGATACGTACATTGGAACACACACTCAGATTGTACATAACTTATTTCATTTGTTCTTAGTGTGTTTCTAGCCTTTATCCTCATTATAGTGTCTTGATCTTGGCCTAAGAATGCCTAGGATGGAATGAGGATGCAAACATGTACTTGAAAACATTTTTCAAAACTTGCTGAAAACAGGGTCCACGCTCGAGCGTGGCTTTTCTTGCTTAAGCGATCTACAAACTTTTGAACAAGTACTGGTTGCGTGAAATTCCCGCTTGACAGTCGTTCGATTCTCGCTCGAGCATTAGAGGCATGCCTTCGCTCGAGCGCAACTTTTGTCGCTCAAGCATGCTGCAAAACATAAGAACTTCTGGAAGTTTGCATTTCATGCTCGAGCGGACTTCTGGTCGCTCGAGCGGAAGTGCACACACTCAGAGTGGTCGCTCAAGCATGGATTCCTTCGCTCTAGCGTAGAAGCAGAATTCTAGAATTTCCAAAATTGCTTCAAGCTTCAAAACTCAAATTCAAAACCATAAATCATGTTCTTTTGGGTCAAAACTTAAGAAAACTTGTCTAAACTTGAAGAATATTGAGAATCAAAGATCATTTCATAAAATTTAAGCCCAAAAGGATGTTAATTGTGCAAAATTCAACTTGAAATGAAAGAACATGATGTAAATATGTCAGGCATGTATTCATTCGAATTCATAACTTCCAAAACATGATCACATAAGATATTCCACTCCAAAAACATGGTGAATTCTTAGACTACAACCATAATATGAACATGCACGAGACAAATTCTTAGACAACATGCTCTAAATGTAATGTAATGTACATGCATGTATGTATACTCTATTCTACTACTTCATTAAGCTTAATTCATGCCCCAACTTACTTAATTCTTTTGAATGCATGAGTTAAACTCCTTAATTACCCAATTAAAGGCTTGATTTCTTACCTTAGGTTCTCAACTCTTTGAATCCTAATGAATTCTTGCTCAATTTCTTCAATTCTCCTTAATTCTCTAGCAATTTCCTTGTTTGAAGGCTCCTCCCTAGTCTTTCTCTCTCTCTCTACACATTTGTATGTGTATGTGAGCTCAAAATGGGTTGGAATGAAAGAAAAAAGTGAGTGATAGCATATAAGAAGCTTTATATAGGTTTACCTAATGATAGTTAATTAAGGCTAATCGAGTGGGCATTAAGTTAATCTAATTTAATCGTTCCAAATCGAATTTCAATTGGACCTACCATAAAATTCTAAATAACACGTAGATCAAGTCAATTTCTGAATCGGATGCTGATAAGGCCTTCATTTTGCAAACTGAAACGAAAATATGAACAGATCTTTCTACGTTAAACAAATATAAACACAAATAATGCAACACACATGTAATTAATTCAGAATTTGATCTTAATAACTTATTCGACATATGAAATCATGGATTAACGTTATTCATGAGTCGGGATTGTTACACAAGTAGTAAAATCATGACCTATTGATTAAAAACTTAGAGCCATAACTTGCTGCAACCATTTCTGAGATGAGATTACACTACAACAAATCGCACTTTTGGCGACTAAAAATTATTTAGTCACCGAAAGAACAATTTTTGGCGACTAAAAATTAATTTTGTCGGCGTTGGTTCAAGATATAGCTACTAAAATATTTTAGTCGATAAATATTACTTATTGGCAACTAAATTTTAATTTAGTCGGCAAAAATTCCCCTTTTAGCAACTAAAAAAGAAATTAGTCGTCGTTAGTTCACATTTTAGGCTACAAAAAATCAAATTAATTGTCAATATTATTTTTTCTCGACTAAAATTAAAATTAGTCGTGAAATAGGACTTTTGGCAACCAAGTTCTTCATCGCTGTTGACTTATATTTGGCTACAAAAGGATTTAGTCGGCATATATATTCCTTTGCTGACAAATACAAAAATTAGTCACCGAAGGTTAAATTCTAAATGCGCGTGTAGACACCCCATTTTTGACCGACCTTAAGACTCAGACGTCACCGATTGAGTGCTCGGTGATGTTGCGTATTGTGCTCGGTCAGAAGTCTCAGAGTCGCAGCCGTGAGCCCTGCCTCCGGACTTCCGAACCCTCTTCTTGCCTTGCCTCGGTTTGCAAACCAGACTCGGTTTTCTCTGTTTCTTTTCCTGGGGGGAGGGAGAGGTCCTGTAGACCATCTCTCAGTGGCCCTGGGCTACATTTTGTGGTCGCAGGCCATTTTTCCCATTTCGGAGCCCAGTTCCCGGTTTTCGGAGCCATCAGGCCGTGTGCCTCAGTTCGGGACCGCCTAACTACCTCCGTTTGCTCCGGTTTTTGGCATGCATCTTATTTACTCCCTTTTGAGGGACACTGGGGTCCGAGAGACCAACTTCGTGGTCGAACACCACTCCATAGCCTATGTGTGATCTGTTTTTGAGCATGATACAAACTGTAAGCTGGCTTATTTTGAGCCCCTCTACAACATTGTAGAAGGGCTCAACACTGTTGGGGGCCTCCATGTAGTACTTACCATTATACCCCTCTTTGGCCCCCATTTTTGCATGCTTTGTTAGCCTACCTTGCTTCTGTTTTTAGGCCATGATCAGAACTGAAAATGGCCATATTTTGACCCCCTGGAAATATCTCATTAAGGGTCTTTGGCTGTTTTGCCCCTCGTTTTGCCACTGATTTTTGCATATTAGCATACCATATACCATGTCTTTGCCATGTCTCATTAGAGTGGCATTTTGGTGCCTGAGGGTCCGTTCTCGGTTTGCGTGCACGCGTGCACGCATTTCGAGGTGTCTTGTTTTCATCTGATGGCCTCCTATGTGGGTGTGGCTGAGGCTCTCTCATGTTGGTGTAAGCCCATTATTGCATTGCGTATGCCATTTCATCCATAGCATTGTGTATGCTCGGTTGTGTATCACCTCGTTTAGCGTGTATGCCATTCCATAGCATCGTGTATGTTAGGATTGTATGTTAGTTGCATTTCATGCATGTCATGCATATTGCATCATGTTCGGGATAGGAGTTACCCCGGGCACGGGAAACGAGGCGCGTTTCGTACTCCGAGTAACGGAATGTGTCTCAATTCCCAAGTCACCGACACTCCGGATTATCCGTGATGGAGTTAGGTTTTGTTGTAGCATTCATATGCATTCATCCTATATTGAGTTGTGCAATTCGACTCCTCGGCCATCATGCATCGATATGCGTGATTGGTGGCACGAGGATCGAGGCATGCATATATTTGTGAAATACATTGCTATGCCCCTTTCCTGCTCTCTGTTGCAGCAAAATCAAGAATCAGCAAATTTTCGGGACTTGGCACGCATTTCAAGAAAAGGTGTAAACAGAGGCTAATTGGGGCATCCCAGTGGATTTCCACGCAAAGGCAGCCCAAACATGCATCATTCCATCATCCGGGGCAGAATCAAGGCAGTCCCTGGCTTGCATGCCAGTTTTATTATTTTCTTAGTTAATTTGTAAATTAATTAGGAATTTATATTATTTGGACTGTAATATTTATTTGGGACTGTACTATTCTTTTATTCGGGACTGTATATTTATTTGGACCCTCTGCGCGAGGGCATAATTGTAATAAGTGTGGGTGAGTGTGATGTATGTCTTCCAACCCCACGTCTTTCTTCCCTTTTATTTACCTGCTTATGATGGTTAGATTAGGGCATATTTCAATTAGCATACAGTATGACAGCATGTTTGCATCATTCATCTGTTTTGCATGCACCGGGCTCGGCGCATCATACAAACTGCATTTGTATTTCAAATTCCAAATTGAATACGTGTTAGTTGTAGCATTCCATATGCCATGTTTAGAATAGCCGAGCCTGCTATAGTTTACATCTTTGCATGTGTTACATTAGGCATTTCTGTATATTTAGGATCATGCATGATTTCTAATGAGCTTCTGTTTTGGCTTGGAGTACTCGGTGAGTTTTTATGCTTTAGCATCCTTGCATACGTGTGAGTGTTGCCATGATAGCATGCTTGCCATGAGGCTATTTGCTTATGTGATATAACTGCCTTGAATGCCTGTGGGTGGATGTTGGGTTACTTGGAGTGGAACAATTCATCAAATGTTTGTTTTAAGCCCACTAGGCAGTGGCAAAACCATGTTTCTAAGCCCACCCGAGGGTGGAAAATCCACGTCTTAGCCTACTTGCGGGTAGCACCATCAAACCATTTTCAAACAAACAAACATGAAGTGTTTTGTTCCAATTCAGGCGACCCAGTCTATACTTGTATGCTGTGCACATCACATCGTAATCTAGGCTAATAACCGGAATAAGAACACACAACGTTTTCAAAACTCGATATCATGGTTAGTAGAGGCCGGTCTTTGACCGGGCGAGCGGGGGCGCTCACGAAGTGACCTTCCCCAATCGTACCCAAGTTCCCGAGCCGAGGCAACTTTGGTGATGACGGACACGTGGCCTTTGGCACCGAGTCAGGGTTTCCTAAATTTCCCCATAAAAAAATATTTAGGTGGCGACTCTGTATCTGGCAAAGCAGTCCATGTTTGGCACTTTTTTCAAAAAATCTGTTTTCAAAACGATTTGCCGGATTTGGACTCTTTGGTTCAAGATTAAGAACCGTGACAATCGAGTCCTTGAACTGTAGTGAGCCCAAATGAACGGAACGGGACTTAACCCTCCCGGGGCGTTCGGGGACGTCTACAGTTTCTGGCGACTCCGCTGGGGATTTAGAGAACTTGACTCGAACTCATGATATCTGGTTTTGACTACACTTGTGCGTTTCTTTGCATTGCATTTGCATTGGTGCGCCTAGGACACCGTGTTTGCCATCTGCTATTCCTGAGCGGTTTGCCGGAGGCTTGTCTTGTCAAGGCATGTCCATAAGGCTGACCGGTTACGGGCTCTGCCAGTATGGGAACACAAACCCCGGTTTTACCGGGGCACCCTTTTTGACCATTCGACCTAGTGCATATTCGGATCTATAGTGGCCATTCCAAACTAGGACAGGTTGCTTACCCGTTTATAGGTTGTTTGAAACTGCTGCGTGCATAGTGAAACCCTAGCTCCTGACAAAAATAGGACAGGGAAACCCTACCCCAACATAGAGGTCTTTTGGCTCTCACTTACTGGTTATGTGCTTTAGAGTGTGTCTCTGCAGGAATGCATGTATCGGTTTACAAGTCTGGGCATCAGGCCTGCGGGCATTACTATTAGTATTTGGGAGTCAGCTTTATCTGTGGGTATCAGACTCAGATTTGGGGCAGAATTTTGGGGCAGAAATCAGTAATGAGTGCGGTCATTCAGCTACGCTCGTATCTGTTTTGGTGAAGTTGAGCTGAGGTGCTGTCTGTTTTCTCTTTTGCTAGGTAGTCCTGGAACCATAGCTTCAGAAGGCTCCGATATCCCCCAAGGTTCATCGAACTTGTGCCGATAGACTTTGTCAGGTCAGAGATTCAGTTCAAGGGCAATCAGTGTTCCTTTGCCAGAGGCAGGGTAAAAGGGCCAGTCAGGCACAAATCACCAGTTCAGCAGTTACCAGATCAGTGGCCCTTATCCACCCCACCAGTGAACAGTCAGGCGGAGGCCTCAGTTTTTTTTGTCACAGAGTTAGATATACCAATCAGTCAGATGGATCAACAAAATACGTCAGGGGTGGAGGCAATGATGCGTCAGATGCAAGAAAGTATGAAACTCATGCAGCAAGACGCTGTCCGCCAGGCGGAATTTTCCAAGCAGCAGGCTGCAATCATGGCTCAGCAAGCCGAGCTCATCACTAGGTTGCAACAGCAGAACGGAGCATCTACTTCGCATCAAGCTCCTCCACCACCAGGGGTTCAGACACCCGGGGAAACACCCAATGTCCAGGAAGGTACGGACATTCCGGTAGGGCCGGCTCCGCCCCCAATTTTACCCCAGCTGTCTAAAGCACCAATCAACCCACCGGACTCTCCCTTTGAGTTCGAGGTAGACCATACAGCGTTGAAGTTGAGCAAGCTTGAAAAGTTGTTCAAGAAATCCCAGGGGGTAAAGTCCATCCCGGACATTGAGGACGGGTACACCGACGCAGCTGTGACACTGCCGGACAGGTTCAAGATGCCTCACATCGACCGTTTTGATGGGTCAGGAGATCCTATGGTCCACCTGAGTTTGTTTTCAGATGTTTTGCGCCCGATGGGCTTGACAAGATTACAGAAGCTCTCTCTTTTTGGCAGGACCCTGTCAGGTATTGCGGCCATCTGGTACGCCAAATTGGAGGATTCAGTGAAACGAAGCTGGGAGGAGATGGCCGAGGCCTTCGTCGCGCAATACTCCTATAACACTCAGATCGAAATCACAACCCGTGATCTTGAGACAACAAGGCAAGAGCCCGATGAGAGTTTCTCAGATTTTGTGATGCGGTGGAAGGCGAAGGCCTCAATGATGACTCTAAGGCCTACTGATAAGGACCAAATACGGATGGTTGTACGCAACCTCCAGCCCAAACTAATGCAGAAAATGATCGTGCTCCCCTTCCCTACCTTTTCTGATTTGCATGAGATGGGGGTACAAATTGAGGATGCAATGAAACAGGGCTTGATTGACAGTGACAGGGAGCAACCCAGGAGGACCTTCAACCGCAACGCAAATACAGGCGTAAGTAGTGCTGAAAATGCCAGAGCTTCAGACGTGGGCATGGTTACCACCACCACATAAAAAACAGCCACCTCATTCACCGGTGTGTCCGGAGCTAGCTCGCAAATAGCCAAAAACCCACCTCAGAGCCAAAGGGTGTTTACTCCACTATACATGCCCCTATCCAAAGCTCTGGGGGTTTTGATCAAGAAAGGGCATCTGAAGCCCCTGGAGCCGCAGCCACTACCAAAGAACCTCCCTCTCTCCCACAACCCCGCCGACTACTGTGCCTTTCATCAGCGAGCTGGCCATGACACTGACATGTGCTTTCGTCTTCGCCACGAAATACAAGATCTGATCGACAACAGAGCCATCCCCACACCGGGTCCTACAAAGTCTATCGGCACGTGATCAGTGAACTTGGGGGATAATGTTATGTGATCGGGGGATGAACCACCTGCGGGCGGCGCTCGATTAACTCCAAATATGGTGAATGGCACGCACTGTTCTGAGCAATGTGCAAATACCAGTTTTTGTGCTTTCTGACTTGGGTATTGGGTCAGTTTTGTTGTTTTGTTTTGAGTCAGTCTCTTTTGTTTTGGGTCTGTCTTGTTGTATCGAGTCAGTCCTGTTGTATAGGAGTCGAGTGATTCCGGGGGGTGTTACCTCGGGCGTCACCATTTTGTTTTGGGTTTGCCTTTTTGTTTTGTTTTGAGTCTGTTTCTACCAGGGAGCCAGTTGTGCCAGCATATTTTGAATGAAACATCAGTGATTTTCACGCTCTCACGTTCGCTTCTACCTTATGCCAGTTGTGCCGGAAGTTCTGAATAAGACGACAGTATTTGACTAAGAACTCTGTCTTTTCTGAGCCTTGAAGTCATTGTAATGACCTAAGTTTTTCAAAACTTTTTGAACACTGCGGTGAAAACGAAGAGGAAGGAATTCCTCGGGATTTGCAAAACTTTGATCAATTGAGAGAAAGAGAGGCATGCTAAGCCCTTAATGAATGAAATCATGCTTATTAGTGTGAGTACTGGGAAGGATCCTGGCTTGATCCAGATTGGTTCTACACTGTCTTCAGCGCGAGCGATTTGTCGCTTTCTTAAAAACTTTCAAAAAATGTTTTGCGCGGTCCTGCGAAGACCTGTGTGGAATCGCTCTTGAGATTGTGCAGCCTAGGATCGCTCTCAGCCTCGAGACTCAACCCCTTTGCTTCCAAATCTTGAACTTGAATTCAGAAGGTTCAACGGTCAACTACGATGTGAGGCCTGTGTGGCTAGATTCGAAGCAGCCCTCGAGCAAAAGGCCAGGAAAGTCGGATCAAGAAGATCAGAAGAAGCTTGCAAAGCTAGAACAGAAGTACCCTTTGAACTAGGGGCAAAGATGTCAGATGTGCTCGAAGAGCCGAAGATGAATCCTCTTGCAAAACAACAGCCACTCTCTTGGATACGGATGGCTTCGAGATCCTAAAACCATTTGGCATGGACTTGTTACAGTTTTACCCTTTGAGAGGCTCGCTGGGCCGAAAACCCAGAAAGGGTGACCCAGGCAAAAGTTAGAGCAAGAAAAGATATATACAAAAAGCAAAAAGAAAAAAAAAGAAGAAAAGAGAAAAAAAAAAAAAAGAAGAAGGAGAAGAAAAAAAATGAAAAAGAAAGAAGAACAAAGCTTGCAAGGTTGAAAACCTGCAACGGGCGCCTTGGCAAAAGTTAGAGCCTAAAAAGGAGAGGTTAATACCCGAGTGTACCTTGACCCCGAACTACGTAAGGCTTGATTCCCATCTTTGGGATACGTAGGCAACTTCATTCTGAAGTCCAGCCATAAACTCTTCCAAATCGACTGTGTCCATGCAATGGTTCTGGTCATCTTTATCTTCGCTGTATCTGAGAGTCTAGTTGTGTTCGTCGCTGTAAGGACTGACTACAATGAGCTGCGGTGCTATCCAAACAAGGGGCAACTTCCCGTTGCCATTCAAAACGCCGCAGTGTCATTTCAAACAAGGGGCAACTTTCCGTTGCCATGCAGTATCCTGCAGACAAGGGGCAATTTTCCATTGCTATGGGTCCGAGGTCGTGCATCTCAAGAGTAGGTTCTGTGCTCATTAAGCAGTGGTCGTTTGCAAAAATAGTTTTTGAGAATTTTTACTGAGGTTGACTAATTTTCTCGAAAAGTACTCCATTTTTTCCAAAACTGGAATATTTCTTGGACCCAAAAAAGGAAAACTCTCAGTGCTCATAGCCTAACTTGCATGATTTTAAAATCAGAAAATTGAACAAGCATGTTAATCTAACTCTCATGTTGGTCAAAACTGTTTTAGTAGAAAGCAAAAACAAAAAATGGTCAAAATGATGAACTAGGGGCACAGTTGAGTCAGGTGTTCTGTCTTTTTCCCTTTGTCAAAATACTTGCTAGAAAGGGCACTTTACTTGCCGGAAAGGGCACCGTATTCGCCAGAAAAGGGCACAACAAAGGGCTGAAAGCTCTCTCACCCTCCAAGCAATGAGGTATCAAGCCAAGTGCGAAGCACGAACTGGAATGGGGCAAGATATTCCACTCCATCATCCAGACAGATCTTATCACATCCAAACTCCCCAGCAAAGCATCATCAACCGGTGTCAGCTGCAAATTCGCTACTCACTCGTTTGTAGCACAACCCCTCTGTGGGAGGAATTCACTAGCTGCGTGCAGAAGAATGAGAATCTGGTAGAATACCAGGGGCAAGAGCCCACAACTTCATACTTATCCATCAACCACCCAGGGGAGGGATTGAAAAATGAGAGATTGAAGAATAGAGAGATGTGCGATGAGAGAAAAAGTGAGAAAATGGCTTTTTTCAGAAAAACAGAGCTTGAGGGCCGAGTGATGTGAGAATCACAAGTGAGAAAGGGTGGGAAACAATACCCGGTGAAACAGGCTCCCTGTGCACGTCTGAGTGTCGTGTCTTTTTATTTGTCCTGATTCTTGTTTTGAGTCGTCTCGAGTGTTACTCGATGTGTCTAGGTTGTGTGCCTTTTATTTCCGTGTTGAGTCGTTTTGCTGTGTCCAGTCGTAGGCTCAATACCTGGTCGAAAACTCATCTCTCAACTTCAAAAATAAAATCATTTTGTGCTTCGAGTGCCGTGCCGTTCTCCACATCTGTGCAAAACGAGATTCGTTCTTTCGTAAAACCGCAGGGTTCAACCCAGGTCATGTGAGAACAATGGAACCAAGACCTATCTGAAGCTATAATGGTTCCGGACTACAAAGCAAAAGCAAAAGAGGAAAAATGTCGGGCATCTGAGTTTGTTCCAACTACAGTAAGCTCCGAGATCGCATTTCGTATGCACTTCGTCAGGCCTTGTCAATGCTCCGAAGTATGAGTGTGCCTCTACCTCAAGCTTAAGATCGAGTCTGCTTCAAGCCAGAATGGCGATCAGAAGTGCTCTCCTCGAGTACCGTTCCCTGCCAGAGGCATCTTGGCCGTGTTTGCAATGAGTTCCTAGGAGACCAACTGCGACGGTGGAAACTAGAGTTCGGATGGCTATTGTCTAGAACGCAAAGGTTCGGGATTTCCGAGACTAAAGTCTGGTTTAAATACCCAGGGGTCTATCCTCGGCTTGAAATCTGTATGGCAGCCCCATAGATTGAGATAGCATGTGAATGCGCCTCGATTCTGGATACTGAATCAACCTAGTCTGTCACCCCGTTGGAGAATAGGGAAAGTTGTGAACATGGCCAGGCAGGAAAGGTAGTAACTGCGGTTTGGAAGTACAATCAAGAAAGTGCAAGAAGAACCCACTCTTTTCAGCTCAAAATGTTTCTGCGGAATTTTCAAATCATGTCTTCGATGTGTAGCTCATCGTCAGTCGGCGTGCACGAGGTGTATCCTTTTTGGAATCAATCGTGACCCCTCCGAGAGGTAAATCGAAGGTTGCGTTTGGAATTTGGTCTCCTTAAGGCTTGTATTTCCTTATTCGGTATTTTTGGTTCAAACGGGTGTTGTCACGCGCATTCCACTGGCATTGTTATGCTCATTACTTGCATTGTTATACACATCTATCTAGCATTGTTATACTCATTCGTTGTATTGTTATGCACATCTATCTAGCATTGTTATGCTCATTACTTGCATTGTTATGCACACTTCACCTGCATTGTTATGCACCTTTTCACTTGCAATTGTCGTCTTTTCTCCTCTCGCATGCGGTGCGTTAGGACATCTTCGGTTTTGAACATTTGGATGAGTTCTGGTCTTCGTTTACCTTTTCCTCTCTTGCGTGTGATACGCTGAGAGATGATCTTTTCCTCTCTTGCATGTGATATGCTGAGAGGTCTGCCTTTCTTCTCTTGCGTGTGATACGCTGAGAAATCTACCTTTTCCTCTCTTGCGTGTGATACGCTGAGAGATGATCTTTTCCTCTCTTGCATGTGATATGCTGAGAGGTCTGCCTTTCTTCTTTTGCGTGTGATACGCTGAGAAATCTACCTTTTCCTCTCTTGTGTGTGATACGCTGAGAGATGATCTTTTCCTCTCTTGCATGTGATATGCTGAGAGGTCTGCCTTTCTTCTCTTGCGTGTGATACGCTGAGAAATCTACCTTTTCCTCTCTTGCATGTGATACGCTGAGAGATGATCTTTTCCTCTCTTGCATGTGATATGCTGAGAGGTCTGCCTTTCTTCTTTTGCATGTGATACGCTGAGAAATCTACCTTTTCCTCTCTTGTGTGTGATACGCTGAGAGATGATCTTTTTCTCTCTTGCATGTGATATGCTGAGAGGTCTGCCTTTCTTCTCTTGCGTGTGATACGCTGAGAAAGTTACCTTTCCTCTCTTGCGTGTGATACGCTGAGAGGTTTACCTTCTTCCCCTCCTGTGTGTGATACGCGGAGAGATGTTGTGTGTGAGACTCCGGGTACTCACGGTAGTCACTTTTAGCCTTCTCTGCGTGAGACGCAATGAGAATTGCATAATTCTCTTACATCCTTTCGGCATGAAATATAGTTGTTGCTTTGCATTCTTGCTTAAAACTGTTGCATCTATTGTGAATATGTGCTTCATTACAGCTTGCTGCATTTGCATAATCACGAGTTATGTTCGGCTTCTTGCATTGTCAGTTGCATTTTGCCCTTGCCTGCGGGCACATCTTTGTCTATCTCGTCTGCTTTGTCTAAGTCTTCGGCCTAGTCAAAAATGGGTCGTCTCTAGGCTTTGACATTCACTCCCGTCATTCTTATGACTTTCGAGTTCTGTCAAAGAGGGGCAACTGTAGACACCCCATTTTTGACCGACCTTAAGACTCAGACGTCACCGATTGAGTGCTCGGTGATGTTGCGTATTGTGCTCGGTCAGAAGTCTCAGAGTCGCGGCCGTGAGCTCTGCCTCCGGACTTCCGAACCCTCTTCTGTGCCTTGCCTTGGTTTGCGAACCAGACTCGGTTTTCTCTGTTTCTTTTCCTGAGGGGAGGGAGAGGTCCTGTAGACCATCTCTCAGTGGCCCTGGGCTACATTTTGTGGTCGCAGGCCATTTTTCCCATTTCGGAGCCCAGTTCCCGATTTTCGGAGCCATCAGGCCGTGTGCCTCGGTTCGGGACCGCCTAACTACCTCCGTTTTCTCTGGTTTTTGGCATGCATCTTATTTACTCCCTTTTGAAGGACACTGGGGTCTGAGAGACCAACTTCGTGGTCGAACACCACTCCCGGTGCCCAACAGTCAGTTTTTGGGGTCCCGAACTGCGCATTTCGGCCCCCCGAACCTTCATTTCGCATCGGTTTGGGCTCATTTTTGGTGGAGGCCTTATTTTCATTATTAGGAAGCTTGTAGGAGGGTGGGAGGCCAGCAATTGTTCTGACAACCAACTTTTTGTTTGGTCAAAAGTGATTCAGCATGAATCCGGGAAGGAGAAAGTCTGCGCGGCTTCACCGAAACGGGCGTAACTCTTTGCGCAAGAGGAATTAAGATATGAGGCCACCACCGTTGGAAATCTTACTCCCGGGGCTTCATTTTGTACTCAAGAATCTTCTAAATTCAATTCCGGACGGAGGAGATATGGTTGATTGAAGTAGGGCATCACTTCGGTTGGGACCGAATCTGCGCGACTTCACGGAAACGAGCATAACTTTTTCCACAGGAGGAATTTTGATGCAAGGTTTGCGCCATTGGAAAGATAACTTCCGTGGCTTCAATTTGGACACTTGAGTGGCCACCATTGGACTTCCCAATCACCCACCGGCCACTTTTCTTCCCGGCAGCCTTTTTTCTTGCCCAGAAAGTAGCTGGCCGGCCAGAAAATCTAGCCGGCCGGCCACCTATTTTGTGAAATGACCTTTTTTCCCCTTTAAACTAGCCAGCCATGCCCCCCTCCCCAAGGGTGTCCTAGATGTGAATTTTGTTTTCCACTACACCCATGTCCGAGGGTTTGGCCATTTTGGGGGGAAACTTGACTAGTTTCCCCCCCCCCCCTTTTTTCCCTCCATTTTTCCACCAATTTTGCCTACATATACACCACCTCAGGTCTGTTTTTAGGGTTAGAAAAAATTGTTGGAGAGTCTTGTATACACATCTTTCTCCCTCTCTACTTCCAAGCTCAAAAACAACCAAGTTCCAACCCATTTCTTCATCACCACCAAGCACCACCACCACCACTCCATTTCCAGCACCTTGGGAGGCTTTCCAGCAGCTAGGAGGCAGCAAATTTGGTCCAAGAAGCAGCCAAGGTTTTAGTCTTCAAGGGTAAGTCCACTTCCCCTCTTTGCTAGCTCTATTTTGCAACAATTTCTTAGCCTATTTGCTTGCTGTTTTGGGCTCCGACCCTAACTGAAAGGGGCATTTTTTTGAGCCATTCTTCATGTTTGTTTAAGGGCTCAACCCTATTTGAGCCCCCCATTGTGAACTTGCTTCAATACCCTCTTGTATGCCATTATCTTGCATGATTTTTCTAGCCTATGTGTGATCTGTTTTTGAGCATGATACAAACTGTAAGCTGGCTTATTTTGAGCCCCTCTACAACATTGTAGAAGGGCTCAACACTGTTGGGGGCCTCCATGTAGTACTTACCATTATACCCCTCTTTGGCCCCCATTTTTGCATGCTTTGTTAGCCTACCTTGCTTCTGTTTTTAGGCCATGATCAGAACTGAAAATGGCCATATTTTGACCCCCTGGAAATATCTCATTAAGGGTCTTTGGCTGTTTTGCCCCTCGTTTTGCCATTGATTTTTGCATATTAGCATACCATATACCATGTCTTTGCCATGTCTCATTAGAGTGGCATTTCGGTGCCTGAGGGTCCGTTCTCGGTTTGCGTGCACGCGTGCACGCATTTCAAAGTGTCTTGTTTTCATCTGATGGCCTCCTATGTGGGTGTGGCTGAGGCTCTCTCATGTTGGTGTAAGCCCATTATTGCATTGCGTATGCCATTTCATCCATAGCATTGTGTATGCTCGGTTGTGTATCACCTCGTTTAGCGTGTATGCCATTCCATAGCATCGTGTATGTTAGGATTGTATGTTAGTTGCATTTCATGCATGTCATGCATATTGCATCATGTTCGGGATAGGAGTTACCCCGGGCACGGGAAACGAGGCGCGTTTCGTACTCCGAGTAACGGAATGTGTCTCAATTCCCAAGTCACCGACACTCCGGATTATCTGTGATGGAGTTAGGTTTTGTTGTAGCATTCATATGCATTCATCCTATATTGAGTTCTGCAATTCGACTCCTCGGCCATCATGCATCGATATGCGTGATTGGTGGCACGAGGATCGAGGCATGCATATATTTGTGAAATACATTGCTATGCCCCTTTCCTGCTCTCTGTTGCAGCAAAATCAAGAATCAGCAAATTTTCGGGACTTGGCACTCATTTCAAGAAAAGGTGTAAACAGAGGCTAATTGGGGCATCCCAGTGGATTTTCGCGCAAAGGCAGCCCAAACATGCATCATTCCATCATCCGGGGCAGAATCAAGGCAGTCCCTGGCTTGCATGCCAGTTTTATTATTTTCTTAGTTAATTTGTAAATTAATTAGGAATTTATATTATTTGGACTGTAATATTTATTTGGGACTGTACTATTCTTTTATTCAGGACTGTATATTTATTTGGACCCTCTGCGCGAGGGCATAATTGTAATAAGTGTGGGTGAGTGTGATGTATGTCTTCCAACCCCACGTCTTTCTTCCCTTTTATTTACCTGCTTATGATGGTTAGATTAGGGCATATTTCAATTAGCATACAGTATGACAGCATGTTTGCATCATTCATCTGTTTTGCACGCACCGGGCTCGGCGCATCATACAAACTGCGTTTGTATTTCAAATTCCAAATTGAATACGTGTTAGTTGTAGCATTCCATATGCCATGTTTAGAATAGCCGAGCCTGCTATAGTTTGCATCTTTGCATCTGTTGCATTAGGCATTTCTGTATATTTAGGATCATGCATGATTTCTAATGAGCTTCTGTTTTGGCTTGGAGTACTCGGTGAGTTTTTATGCTTTAGCATCCTTGTATACGTGTGAGTGTTGCCATGATAGCATGCTTGCCATGAGGCTATTTGCTTATGTGATATAACTGCCTTGAATGCCTGTGGGTGGAGGTTGGGTTACTTGGAGTGGGACAATTCATCAAATGTTTGTTTTAAGCCCACTAGGCAGTGGCAAAACCATGTTTTCTAAGCCCACCCGAGGGTGGCAAATCCACGTCTTAGCCTACCTGCGGGTAGCACCATCAAACCATTTTCAAACAAACAAACATGAAGTGTTTTGTTCCAATTCAGGCGACCCAGTCTATACTTGTATGCTGTGCGCATCACATAGTAATCTAGGCTAATAACCGGAATAAGAACACACAACGTTTTCAAAACTCGATATCATGGTTAGTAGAGGCCGGTCTTTGACCGGGCGAGCGGGGGCGCTCACGAAGTGACCTTCCCCAATCGTACCCAAGTTCCCGAGCCGAGGCAACTTTGGTGATGACGGACACGTGGCCTTTGGCACCGAGTCAGGGTTTCCTAAATTTCCCCATAAAAAAATATTTAGGTGGCGACTCTGTATCTGGCAAAGCAGTCCATGTTTGGCACTTTTTTCAAAAAATCTGTTTTCAAAACGATTTGCCGGATTTGGACTCTTTGGTTCAAGATTAAGAACCGTGACAATCGAGTCCTTGAACTGTAGTGAGCCCAAATGAACGGAACGGGACTTAACCCTCCCGGGGCGTTCGGGGACGTCTACAGTTTCTGGCGACTCCGCTGGGGATTTAGAGAACTTGACTCGAACTCATGATATCTGGTTTTGACTACACTTGTGCGTTTCTTTGCATTGCATTTGCATTGGTGCGCCTAGGACACCGTGTTTGCCATCTACTATTCCTGAGCGGTTTGCCGGAGGCTTGTCTTGTCAAGGCATGTCCATAAGGCTGACCGGTTACGGGCTCTGCCAGTATGGGAACACAAACCCCGGTTTTACCGGGGCACCCTTTTTGACCATTCGACCCAGTGCATATTCGGATCTATAGTGGCCATTCCAAACTAGGACAGGTTGCTTACCCGTTTATAGGTTGTTTGAAACCGCTGCGTGCGTAGTGAAACCCTAGCTCCTGACAAAAATAGGACAGGGAAACCCTACCCCAACATAGGGGTCTTTTGGCTCTCACTTACTGGTTATGTGCTTTAGAGTGTGTCTCTGCAGGAATGCATGTATCGGTTTACAAGTCTGGGCATCAGGCCTGCGGGCATTACTATTAGTATTTGGGAGTCAGCTTTATCTGTGGGTATCAGACTCAGATTTGGGGCAGAATTTTGGGGCAGAAATCAGTAATGAGTGCGGTCATTCAGCTACGCTCGTATCTGTTTTGGTGAAGTTGAGCTGAGGTGCTGTCTGTTTTCTCTTTTGCTAGGTAGTCCTGGAACCATAGCTTCAGAAGGCTCCGATATCCCCCAAGGTTCATCGAACTTGTGCCGATAGACTTTGTCGGGTGAGAGATTCAGTTCAAGGGCAATCAGTGTTCCTTTGCCAGAGGCAGGGTAAAAGGGCCAGTCAGGCACAAATCACCAGTTCAGCAGTTACCAGATCAGTGGCCCTTATCCACCCCACCAGTGAACAGTCAGGCGGAGGCCTCAGTTTTTTTTGTCACAGAGTTAGATATACCAATCAGTCAGATGGATCAACAAAATACGTCAGGGGTGGAGGCAATGATGCGTCAGATGCAAGAAAGTATGAAACTCATGCAGCAAGACGCTGTCCGCCAGGCGGAATTTTCCAAGCAGCAGGCTGCAATCATGGCTCAGCAAGCCGAGCTCATCACTAGGTTGCAACAGCAGAACGGAGCATCTACTTCGCATCAAGCTCCTCCACCACCAGGGGTTCAGACACCCGGGGGAAACACCCAATGTCCAGGAAGGTACGGACATTCCGGTAGGGCCGGCTCCGCCCCCAATTTTACCCCAGCTGTCTAAACTACCAATCAACCCACCGGACTCTCCCTTTGAGTTCGAGGTAGACCATACAGCGTTGAAGTTGAGCAAGCTTGAAAAGTTGTTCAAGAAATCCCAGGGGGTAAAGTCCATCCCGGACATTGAGGACGGGTACACCGACGCAGCTGTGACATTGCCGGACAGGTTCAAGATGCCTCACATCGACCGTTTTGATGGGTCAGGAGATCCTATGGTCCACCTGAGTTTGTTTTCAGATGTTTTGCGCCCAATGGGCTTGACAAGATTACAGAAGCTCTCCCTTTTTGGCAGGACCCTGTCAGGTATTGCGGCCATCTGGTACGCCAAATTGGAGGATTCAGTGAAACGAAGCTGGGAGGAGATGGCCGAGGCCTTCGTCGCGCAATACTCCTATAACACTCAGATCGAAATCACAACCCGTGATCTTGAGACAACAAGGCAAGAGCCCGATGAGAGTTTCTCAGATTTTGTGATGCGGTGGAGGGCGAAGGCCTCAATGATGACTCTAAGGCCTACTGATAAGGACCAAATACGGATGGTTGTACGCAACCTCCAGCCCAAACTAATGCAGAAAATGATCGTGCTCCCCTTCCCTACCTTTTCTGATTTGCATGAGATGGGGGTACAAATTGAGGATGCAATGAAACAGGGCTTGATTGACAGTGACAGGGAGCAACCCAGGAGGACCTTCAACCGCAACGCAAATACAGGCGTAAGTAGTGCTGAAAATGCCAGAGCTTCAGACGTGGGCATGGTTACCACCACCACACAAAAAACAGCCACCTCATTCACCGGTGTGTCCGGAGCTAGCTCGCAAATAGCCAAAAACCCACCTCAGAGCCAAAGGGTGTTTACTCCACTATACATGCCCCTATCCAAAGCTCTGGGGGTTTTGATCAAGAAAGGGCATCTGAAGCCCCTGGAGCCGCAGCCACTACCAAAGAACCTCCCTCTCTCCCACAACCCAGCCGACTACTGTGCCTTTCATCAGCGAGCTGGCCATGACACTGACATGTGCTTTCGTCTTCGCCACGAAATACAAGATCTGATCGACAACAGAGTCATCCCCGCACCGGGTCCTACAAAGTCTATCGGCACGTGATCAGTGAACTTGGGGGATAATGTTATGTGATCGGGGATGAACCACCTGCGGGCGGCGCTCGATTAACTCCAAATATGGTGAATGGCACGCACTGTTCTGAGCAATGTGCAAATACCAGTTTTTGTGCTTTCTGACTTGGGTATTGGGTCAGTTTTGTTGTTTTGTTTTGAGTCTGTCTTTTTGTTTTGAGTCAGTCTCTTTTGTTTTGGGTCTGTCTTGTTGTATCGAGTCAGTCCTGTTATATAGGAGTCGAGTGATTTTGGGGGGTGTTACCTCGGGCGTCACCATTTTGTTTTGGGTTTGCCTTTTTGTTTTGTTTTGAGTCTGTTTCTACCAGGGAGCCAGTTGTGCCAGCATATTTTGAATGAAACATCAGTGATTTTCACGCTCTCACGTTCGCTTCTACCTTATGCCAGTTGTGCCGGAAGTTCTGAATAAGACGACAGTATTTGACTAAGAACTCTGTCTTTTCTGTGCCTTGAAGTCATTGTAATGACCTAAGTTTTTCAAAACTTTTTGAACACTGCGGTGAAAACGAAGAGGAAGGAATTCCTCGGAATTTGCAAAACTTTGATCAATTGAGAGAAAGAGAAGCATGCTAAGCCCTTAATGAATGAAATCATGCTTGTTAGTGTGAGTACTGGGAAAGATCCTGGCTTGATCCAGATTGGTTCTACACTGTCTTCAGCGCGAGCGATTTGTCGCTTTCTTAAAAACTTTCAAAAAATGTTTTGCGCGGTCCTGCGAAGACCTGTGTGGAATCGCTCTTGAGATTGTGCAGCCTAGGATCGCTCTCAGCCTCGAGACTCAACCCCTTTGCTTCCAAATCTTAAACTTGAATTCAGAAAGTTCAACGGTCAACTACGACGTGAGGCCTGTGTGGCTAGATTCGAAGCAGGCCTCGAACAAAAGGCCAGGAAAGTCGGATCAAGAAGATCAGAAGAAGCTTGCAAAGCTAGAACAGAAGTACCCTTTGAACTAGGGGCAAAGATGTCAGATGTGCTCGAAGAGCCGAAGATGAATCCTCTTGCAAAACAACAGCCACTCTCTTGGATACGGATGGCTTCGAGATCCTAAAACCATTTGGCATGGACTTGTTACACTTTTACCCTTTGAGAGGCTCGCTGGGCCGAAAACCCGGAAAGGGCGACCCAGGCAAAAGTTAGAGCAAGAAAAGATATATACAAAAGCAAAAAGAAAAAAAAAGAAGAAAAGAGAAAAAAAATAAAGAAGAAGGAGAAGAAAAGAAATGAAAAAGAAAGAAGAACAAAGCTCGCAAGGTTGAAAACCTGCAACGGGCGCCTTGGCAAAAGTTAGAGCCTAAAAAGGAGAGGTTAATACCCGAGTGTACCTTGACCCCGAACTACGTAAGGCTTGATTCCCATCTTTGGGATACGTAGGCAACTTCATTCTGAAGTCCAGCCATAAACTCTTCCAAATCGACTGTGTCCATGCAATGGTTCTGGTCATCTTTATCTTCGCTGTATCTGAGAGTCTGGTTGTGTTCGTCGCTGTAAGGACTGACTACAATGCGCTGCGGTGCTATCCAAACAAGGGGCAACTTCCCATTGCCATTCAAAACGCCGCAGTGTCATTTCAAACAAGGGGCAACTTTCCGTTGCCATGCAGTATCCTGCAGACAAGGGGCAATTTTCCATTGCTATGGGTCCGAGGTCGTGCATCCAAGAGTAGGTTCTGTGCTCATTAAGCAGTGGTCGTTTGCAAAAATAGTTTTTGAGAATTTTTACTGAGGTTGACTAATTTTCTCGAAAAGTACTCCATTTTTTCCAAAACTGGACCATTTCTTGGACCCAAAAAAGGAAAACTCTCAGTGCTCATAGCCTAACTTGCATGATTTTAAAATCAGAAAATTGAACAAGCATGTTAATCTAACTCTCATGTTGGTCAAAACTGTTTTAGTAGAAAGCAAAAACAAAAAATGGTCAAAATGATGAACTAGGGGCACAGTTGAGTCAGGTGTTCTGTCTTTTTCCCTTTGTCAAAATACTTGCTAGAAAGGGCACTTTACTTGCCGGAAAGGGCACCGTATTCGCCAGAAAAGGGCACAACAAAGGGCTGAAAGCTCTCTCACCCTCCAAGCAATGAGGTATCAAGCCAAGTGCGAAGCACGAACTGGAATGGGGCAAGATATTCCACTCCATCATCCAGACAGATCTTATCACATCCAAACTCCCCAGCAAAGCATCATCAACCGGTGTCAGCTGCAAATTCGCTACTCACTCATTTGTAGCACAACCCCTCTGTGGGAGGAATTCACTAGCTGCGTGCAGAAGAATGAGAATCTGGTAGAATACCAGGGGCAAGAACCCACAACTTCATACTTATCCATCAACCACCCAGGGGAGGGATTAAAAAATGAGAGATTGAAGAATAGAGAGATGTGCGATGAGAGAAAAAGTGAGAAAAGGGCTTTTTTCAGAAAAACAGAGCTTGAGGGCCGAGTGATGTGAGAATCACAAGTGAGAAAGGGTGGGAAACAATACCCGGTGAAACAGGCTCCCTGTGCACGTCTGAGTGTCGTGTCTTTTTATTTGTCCTGATTCTTGTTTTGAGTCGTCTCGAGTGTTACTCGATGTGTCTAGGTTGTGTGCCTTTTATTTCTGTGTTGAGTCGTTTTGCTGTGTCCAGTCGTAGGCTCAATACCTGGTCGAAAACTCATCTCTCAACTTCAAAAATAAAATCGTTTTGTGCTTCGAGTGCCGTGCCGTTCTCCACATCTGTGCAAAACGAGATTCGTTCTTTCGTAAAACCGCAGGGTTCAACCCAGGTCATGTGAGAACAATGGAACCAGGACCTATCTGAAGCTATAATGGTTCCGAACTACAAAGCAAAAGCAAAAGAGGAAAAATGTCGGGCATCTGAGTTTGTTCCAACTACAGTAAGCTCCGAGATCGCATTCCGTATGCACTTCGTCAGGCCTTGTCAATGCTCCGAAGTATGAGTGTGCCTCTACCTCAAGCTCAAGATCGAGTCTGCTTCAAGCCAGAATGGCGATCAGAAGTGCTCTCCTCGAGTACCGTTCCCTGCCAGAGGCATCTTGGTCGTGTTTGCAATGAGTTCCTAGGAGACCAACTGCGACGGTGGAAACTAGAGTTCGGATGACTATTGTCTAGAACGCAAAGGTTCGGGATTTCCGAGACTAAAGTCTGGTTTAAATACCCAGGGGTCTATCCTCGGCTTGAAATCTGTATGGCAGCCCCATAGATTGAGATAGCATGTGAATGCGCCTCGATTCTGGATACTGAATCAACCTAGTCTGTCACCCCGTTGGAGAATAGGGAAAGTTGTGAACATGGCCAGGAAGGAAAGGTAGTAACTGCGGTTTGGAAGTACAATCAAGAAAGTGCAAGAAGAACCCACTCTTTTCAGCTCAAAATGTTTCTGCAGAATTTTCAAATCATGTCTTCGATGTGTAGCTCATCGTCAGTCGGCGTGCACGAGGTGTATCCTTTTTGGAATGAATCGTGACCCCTCTGAGAGGTAAATCGAAGGTTGCGTTTGGAATTTGGTCTCCTTAAGGCTTGTATTTCCTTATTCGGTATTTTTGGTTCAAACGGGTGTTGTCACGCGCATTCCACTGGCATTGTTATGCTCATTACTTGCATTGTTATACACATCTATCTAGCATTGTTATACTCATTCGTTGTATTGTTATGCACATCTATCTAGCATTGTTATGCTCATTACTTGCATTGTTATGCACACTTCACCTGCATTGTTATGCACCTTTTCACTTGCAATTGTCGTCTTTTCTCCTCTCGCATGCGGTGCGTTAGGACATCTTCGGTTTTGAACATTTCGATGAGTTCCGGTCTTCGTTTACCTTTTCCACTCTTGCGTGTGATATGCTGAGAGATGATCTTTTCCTCTCTTGCATGTGATATGTTGAGAGGTCTGCCTTTCTTCTCTTGCGTGTGATACGCTGAGAAATCTATCTTTTCCTCTCTTGCGTGTGATACGCTGAGAGATGATCTTTTCCTCTCTTGCATGTGATATGCTGAGAGGTCTGCCTTTCTTCTATTGCGTGTGATACGCTGAGAAATCTACATTTTCCTCTCTTGCGTGTGATACGTTGAGAGATGATCTTTTCCTCTCTTGCATGTGATATGCTGAGAGGTCTGCCTTTCTTCTCTTGCGTGTGATACGCTGAGAAATCTACCTTTTCCTCTCTTGCGTGTGATACGCTGAGAGATGATCTTTTCCTCTCTTGCATGTGATATGCTGAGAGGTCTGCCTTTCTTCTTTTGCGTGTGATACGCTGAGAAATCTACCTTTTCCTCCCTTGTGTGTGATACGCTGAGAGATGATCTTTTCCTCTCTTGCATGTGATATGTTGAGAGGTCTGCCTTTCTTCTCTTGCGTGTGATATGCTGAGAAATCTACCTTTTCCTCTCTTGCGTGTGATACGCTGAGAGATGATCTTTTCCTCTCTTGCATGTGATATGCTGAGAGGTCTGCCTTTCTTCTTTTGCATGTGATACGCTGAGAAATCTACCTTTTCCTCTCTTGTGTGTGATACGCTGAGAATTGATCTTTTCCTCTCTTGCATGTGATATGCTGAGAGGTCTGCCTTTCTTCTCTTGCGTGTGATACGCTGAGAAAGTTACCTTTCCTCTCTTGCGTGTGATACGCTGAGAGGTTTACCTTCTTCCCCTCCTGTGTGTGATACGCGGAGAGATGTTGTGTGTGAGACTCCGGGTACTCACGGTAGTCACTTTTAGCCTTCTCTGCGTGAGACGCAATGAGAATTGCATAATTCTCTTACATCCTTTCGGCATGAAATATAGTTGTTGATTTGCATTCTTGCTTAAAACTGTTGCATCTATTGTGAATATGTGCTTCATTACAGCTTGCTGCATTTGCATAATCACGAGTTATGTTCGGCTTCTTGCATTGTCAGTTGCATTTTGCCCTTGCCTGCGGGCACATCTTTGTCTATCTCGTCTGCTTTGTCTAAGTCTTCGGCCTAGTCAAAAATGGGTCGTCTCTAGGCTTTGACATTCACTCCCGTCATTCTTATGACTTTCGAGTTCTGTCAAAGAGGGGCAACTGTAGACACCCCAATTTTGACCGACATTAAGACTCAGACGTCACCGATTGAGTGCTCGGTGATGTTGCGTATTGTGCTCGGTCAGAAGTCTCAGAGTCGCGGCCGTGAGCCCTGCCTCCGGACTTCCGAACCCTCTTCTGTGCCTTGCCTTGGTTTGCGAACCAGACTCGGTCTTCTCTGTTTCTTTTCCTGAGGGGAGGGAGAGGTCCTGTAGACCATCTCTCAGTGGCCCTGGGCTACATTTTGTGGTCGCAGGCCATTTTTCCCATTTCGGAGCCCAGTTCTCGGTTTTCAGAGCCATCAGGCCGTGTGCCTCGGTTTGGGACCGCCTAACTACCTCCGTTTGCTCCGGTTTTGGCATGCATCTTATTTACTCCCTTTTGAGGGACACTGGGGTCCGAGAGACCAACTTCGTGGTCGAACACCACTCCCGGTGCCCAACAGTCAGTTTTCGGGGTCCCGAACTGCGCGTTTCAGCCCCCCGAACTTTCATTTCGCATCGGTTTGGGCTCATTTTTGGTGGAGGCCTTATTTTCATTATTAGGAAGCTTGTAGGAGGGTGGGAGGCCAGCAATTGTTCTGACAACCAACTTTTTGTTTGGTCAAAAGTGATTCAGCATGAATCCGGGAAGGAGAAAGTCTGCGCGGCTTCACCGAAACGGGCGTAACTCTTTGCACAAGAGGAATTAAGATATGAGGCCACCACCGTTGGAAAGCTTACTCCCGGGGCTTCATTTTGTACTCAAGAATCTCCTAAATTTAATTCCGGACGGAGGAGATATGGTTGATTGAAGTAGGGCATCACTCCGGTTGGGACCGAATCTGCGCGACTTCACGGAAACGGGCATAACTTTTTCCACAGGAGGAATTTTGATGCAAGGTTTGTGCCATTGGAAAGCTAACTTCCGGGGCTTCAATTTGGACACTTGAATGGCCACCATTGGACTTCCCAATCACCCACCGGCCACTTTTCTTCCCGGCAGCCTTTTTTCTTGCCCAGAAAGTAGCTGGCCGGCCAGAAAATCTAGCCGGCCGGCCACCTATTTTGTGAAATGACCTTTTTGCCCCTTTAAACTAGCCGGCCATGCCCCCCTCCCCAAGGGTGTCCTAGATGTGAATTTTGTTTTCCACTACACCCATGTCCGAGGGTTTGGCCATTTTGGGGGGAAACTTGACTAGTTTTCCCCCCCTTTTTTCCCTCCATTTTTCCACCAATTTTGCCTACATATACACCACCTCAGGTCTGTTTTTAGGGTTAGAAAAAATTGTTGGAGAGTCTTGTATACACATCTCTCTCCCTCTCTACTTCCAAGCTCAAAAACAACCAAGTTCCAACCCATTTCTTCATCACCACCAAGCACCACCACCACCACTCCATTTCCAGCACCTTGGGAGGCTTTCCAGCAGCTAGGAGGCAGCAAATTTGGTCCAAGAAGCAGCCAAGGTTTTAGTCTTCAAGGGTAAGTCCACTTCCCCTCTTTGCTAGCTCTATTTTGCAACAATTTCTTAGCCTATTTGCTTGCTGTTTTGGGCTCCGACCCTAACTGAAAGGGGCATTTTTTTGAGCCATTCTTCATGTTTGTTTAAGGGCTCAACCCTGTTTGAGCCCCCCATTGTGAACTTGCTTCAATACCCTCTTGTATGCCATTATCTTGCATGATTTTTCTAGCCTATGTGTGATCTGTTTTTGAGCATGATACAAACTGTAAGCTGGCTTATTTTGAGCCCCTCTACAACATTGTAGAAGGGCTCAACACTGTTGGGGGCCTCCATGTAGTACTTACCATTATACCCCTCTTTGGCCCCCATTTTTGCATGCTTTGTTAGCCTACCTTGCTTCTGTTTTTAGGCCATGATCAGAACTGAAAATGGCCATATTTTGACCCCCTGGAAATATCTCATTAAGGGTCTTTGGCTGTTTTGCCCCTCGTTTTGCCGCTGATTTTTGCATATTAGCATACCATATACCATGTCTTTGCCATGTCTCATTAGAGTGGCATTTCGGTGCCTGAGGGTCCGTTCTCGGTTTGCGTGCACGTGTGCACGCATTTCGAGGTGTCTTGTTTTCATCTGATGGCCTCCTATGTGGGTGTGGCTGAGGCTCTCTCATGTTGGTGTAAGCCCATTATTGCATTGCGTATGCCATTTCATCCATAGCATTGTGTATGCTCGGTTGTGTATCACCTCGTTTAGCGTGTATGCCATTCCATAGCATCGTGTATGTTAGGATTGTATGTTAGTTGCATTTCATGCATGTCATGCATATTGCATCATGTTCGGGATAGGAGTTACCCCGGGCACGGGAAACGAGGCGCGTTTCGTACTCCGAGTAACGGAATGTGTCTCAATTCCCAAGTCACCGACACTCCGGATTATCCGTGATGGAGTTAGGTTTTGTTGTAGCATTCATATGCATTCATCCTATATTGAGTTGTGCAATTCGACTCCTCGGCCATCATGCATCGATATGCGTGATTGGTGGCACGAGGATCGAGGCATGCATATATTTGTGAAATACATTGCTATGCCCCTTTCCTGCTCTCTGTTGCAGCAAAATCAAGAATCAGCAAATTTTCGAGACTTGGCACGCATTTCAAGAAAAGGTGTAAACAGAGGCTAATTGGGGCATCCCAGTGGATTTCCGTGCAAAGGCAGCCCAAACATGCATCATTCCATTATCCGGGGCAGAATCAAGGCAGTCCCTGGCTTGCATGCCAGTTTTATTATTTTCTTAGTTAATTTGTAAATTAATTAGGAATTTATATTATTTGGACTGTAATATTTATTTGGGACTGTACTATTCTTTTATTCGGGACTGTATATTTATTTGGACCCTCTGCGCGAGGGCATAATTGTAATAAGTGTGGGTGAGTGTGATGTATGTCTTCCAACCCCACGTCTTTCTTCCCTTTTATTTACCTGCTTATGATGGTTAGATTAGGGCATATTTCAATTAGCATACAGTATGACAGCATGTTTGCATCATTCATCTGTTTTGCACGCACCGGGCTCGGCGCATCATACAAACTGCATTTGTATTTCAAATTCCAAATTGAATACGTGTTAGTTGTAGCATTCCATATGCCATGTTTAGAATAGCCGAGCCTGCTATAGTTTGCATCTTTGCATGTGTTGCATTAGGCATTTCTGTATATTTAGGATCATGCATGATTTCTAATGAGCTTCTGTTTTGGCTTGGAGTACTCGGTGAGTTTTTATGCTTTAGCATCCTTGCATGCGTGTGAGTGTTGCCATGATAGCATGCTTGCCATGAGGCTATTTGCTTATGTGATATAACTGCCTTGAATGCCTGTGGGTGGAGGTTGGGTTACTTGGAGTGGGACAATTCATCAAATGTTTGTTTTAAGCCCACTAGGCAGTGGCAAAACCATGTTTTCTAAGCCCACCCGAGGGTGGCAAATCCACGTCTTAGCCTACCTGCGGGTAGCACCATCAAACCATTTTCAAACAAACAAACATGAAGTGTTTTGTTCCAATTCAGGCGACCCAGTCTATACTTGTATGCTGTGCGCATCACATAGTAATCTAGGCTAATAACCGGAATAAGAACACACAACGTTTTCAAAACTCGATATCATGGTTAGTAGAGGCCGGTCTTTGACCGGGCGAGTGGGGGTGCTCACGAAGTGACCTTCCCCAATCGTACCCAAGTTCCCGAGCCGAGGCAACTTTGGTGTTGACGGACACGTGGCCTTTGGCACCGAGTCAGGGTTTCCTAAATTTCCCCATAAAAAAATATTTAGGTGGCGACTCTATATCTGGCAAAGCAGTCCATGTTTGGCACTTTTTTCAAAAAATCTGTTTTCAAAACGATTTGCCGAATTTGGACTCTTTGGTTCAAGATTAAGAACCGTGACAATCGAGTCCTTGAACTGTAGTGAGCCCAAATGAACGGAACGGGACTTAACCCTCCCGGGGCGTTCGGGGACGTCTACAGTTTCTGGCGCGCCAATTCCCTTATTTCTGTGCGCGGCCCTCTCTCTGTTAGACAACACAACTTCATACTTTTGTATCTCACACACACCGTCTTTCACCAAACCTCACACAAATCATCCCCCTTACTATAGCCTACCGTACGGCCAACATTGCGACAGCCATCGCCATCGGCACAAATTAACACCGTCATAGCCGCACATCGCAGGTTCCCTCTCTCTCTCTCTCTCTCTGTTTTCCCCTTTTCTGACATTGTTGGGTTAGGGTTTATTCAAATTGTAATGTATGCGCCTATAATTTATTAAAAATTTCAAAGATGATGTTTAATATATATGTGTGCGTGTGTATATATAATGCTTTGTACACGTATTGCAGGCGTCTCTCTCTCTCTCTCTCTCTCTCTCTCTCCCCCCTTTCTTTGTTTCCCCCTTTTCTAAAATTGTTGCTTTAGGGTTTATTCACAACATAAAATTTATGTGGCTATAAGTTATTAAAAATTTCAAAGATGGTGTTTAATATATGTGTGTGTGTATCTAATGCTCTGTCTACATATGTAGGTGAATCAATCACTAGAATTATTGTCACTCAACAGCAGGTAGATCATTCAATCTACACTACATAAGGTATCGAGTTTGTATCCTGAAATTTTTTATGAAGTGGGTATATTTTGTTTTAATATTATTGATTATCTCCTTATGCTCTTTATGGGTTTGGTGATGGAAAATAACTATTAACTTATGTAATGTTGCCCCCAGTGTGATCATTGGATATAAAATGCTTGATGTTGCTTTGTTGCATAAAATTGTATAGTATGATTGGTGTTTACCCAGTCGCTAAAATATGAATTCGGCTCGATCTTACAATAATTACAAACTTTTTAACGTTTCCTAGAATTATGACATTACTGGATTCTACAAACATCAGAACTATACAACCAAAAGATTTGATGTAGCTCGGTTTCTATGGATACTATTCAAATTATAAAATTCCTAGTATTGTGGGCAACTTAATTGCTTTTTTGGTTGGTATTAATTCTATTGACTTTTGTTTTTCTTTACTTGCATTTTTAGGGGTGGTTTTAAGTATTTGTAGTATTTAGTAAAAAATAAAGAAGAGAATAATTGTGTCAACCATTCTCAGTCTTGGGTTTTCTTTGGTAAACTTGCAACAGATTCATAGTCCATCACCTCCATAACCAAACTTCATATTACACTCTTAACAATCACACTCTTATTTTTGCTTGGTTGACTACTAAAAAAATTGGAATGATAAAGCATTGAGAATGCTATTTCGTTAGTTTCTTTTACAAATTTGGCTTTGGTGATGTAGAATGGACTTTCACATATGAGTGTAATTTGGAGAACAATTTATTGACTACAGGTTTCGGTTAAATTTTTTTAATACTTTATTTGGCACCTTTTTTTGGTGAACAAATAAAAATCTCTGACAACTTCATAGGTTAGTTAATAAAAGAAGGATTCAAACATGTTTTCCTTTAGCTTTTGTTAGGTTTTGAAATGTCTCTTTTAGATTTCTTCTATTTCCCTCCTCAGTAGGCCCCCAATTATTAGTGGTATCAACCTTCTCCACCATCTCACTAGCAGACAAACTCCCTCTATTATTTTTTGAGAATAATTTAAAACATTCTTTTGGCATGGCAACTCTTGATTAGAAGTGAATTTGCTATTACCAAAATCTCCCATTTCACAAGATCTGAGGATTTCAAAGACAATAGATATAGAATAGGTAGAGGATCTTGTCCCCCTATCTTAGTTTATATCAGTTACTGAAACTTGCACATTATCTCCCACTTTTTTTTTCCTTCACCACTTCGCACTTTGTCGGATTTTGTCTCTTCACCTCTCCACGAAGTGGCGGAGGACCTTGTGCCCTTTCTTCGTTTATATTTGTTAAAGAAACTTGCATACCAGCTTTCCTCTTTTTCTTTTCACCACTTTCTACTTTGTTGGATTTTGTGTTTTAGTCTTCTTCACTCTCCACTATTGCTTGTATAAAAGGGAGGATCAAATGTCTTTTGCTTATGAGACCAAACCCTTGCAAACATCACACTTTCGTGGTTTCATGGAACCTCAACTCTAATCTCATATGTATCACCGTAATCTAGATTTATTTTTGAAGACTCAGGATTTTACCTTAACTCTAATCTCATACGAATCACTATAATATGTACATATATTTTGGAAGATTCGAGATTTTTTCTATTTGTTGGCATTTCAATACATACAATAACAAAAGTAAGTTTGCTTCTATTAAAAGTAGGTTGATGAAAGTAGAGAGGAGGTCTAATGATGCTAGTACTATTTTTGTTTATTTGTTGTCCATTCCTACATTAATCTTTGCTTGATTTGTAGGGTTCAAAAGATGGCCAAGAGTTGGATGATGATAAAAGATAGGTTGAAAAATAAAGAGTATCAATAAGGGGTTAAGTCATTTATTGACTTTGCTACGCAAAATTTAGGCCCACATAATGACATTCGTTGTTCGTACGTCGATTGTTTGAATGGCACAAAACATAGTCGACAAGTTGTATGGCTGCACTTGATTCAAAGAGGAATCGCATGTTCTTATAGAACTTGGGTGAACCACGGGGAACATGTTCTAATGTGTCATGCTCAGCCAAGTGTGTCAAACGATGATGGTCAAAGAGATGGAGCTGCAAATTTTGACAATAACGATAATTTAGGCGAGTTGCCTATTATGTTGGAAGAGATTTACATGAGTGGCCTCATGGATGATTATATCAACGAAAAACCTAATATCTCAGAGAGAAAGGATTTACTGAAGTTCATGAGATTATTTGATAATGCTCGACGCAAAGTTTACCCAGAGTGTGAAAAGTTCTCCGTGTTGTCCTTCGTTATTAAGATACTTCACGCTAAGGTGTGCAATAAATGGAGCAACAAATCTTTCAATATGGTTATGCAAGTTTTCAAAGACATTCTACCAAAGTGTGATGAAACTGTTCCATGGACCCTTTATGAAGCGAAAAAGTTCTTACGTGCATTGGGTTTGGGATATGAGGCCGTTCATGCATGCAAGGAAGATTGTATTTTATTTGGAAGGATAACGCAAAACTGGAGAATTGCCCTACATGTAACGAGTCTAGATACAAGTTGAACAATGAGAGTGGTAAAAAGATTCCTCACAAAATATTGAGTTACTTTCCTTTGACACCAAGGTTGAAGAGATTGTACATGTCGAAAAAAACCACTGTAGATATGAGATGGCACAAAGACAAGCGTATGGATAATGGAATATTAAGGCATCTAGCCAATGGTCAGGCATGGAAGGACTTTGATATGCAGCATCCTACGTTTTCTGTGGAACCCCGGAATGTAAGGTTAGGGCTTGCCATGGATGGTTTCAATCCATTTGGAAATATGAGCACATCGTACAGCATGTGGCGCATAATCTTAATGCCTTACAATCTTCCCCCATGGAAGTGCATGAAAGAGCCATTTATGATGATGTCATTGCTTATTCCTGGTCCATCCTCACCTGGAAGAGATATCAATGTTTACTTGCAACCATTAGTGGAGGAGTTAATGAATTTATGGGAGCATGGTGTGCAAACATATAATGCCTCCAATGGTCAAATATTTACAATGCAAGCAACAGTCATGTGGACCATCAATGACTTCCCCGCATATGGTACCATGTCTGGTTGGACTACAAAAGGTTACTTGGCTTTCCTTAATTGTAACATGGATGCATCATCTTAGAGTCTGTGAAATAAGATAGGGTATATGGGTCCCCACCGCTACTTCCCTGAGAACCATCCTTGGCAAAGGAGTAAGCTCTTCAACGGTCAAATTAAGAATCGTTCCAAACCTGTGGGGTTATCGGGAGAACAAATATTGTAGCAAATTGATTCTGGGACATACAGGTCGTATGGAAAGCATCCACACAACCGAAAAAGACAAAGGAATGAAAATCCAACTTCCAATTCGACAAAAAGAAGAATTATGTTCAACCTACCCTATTGGAAAACGTTGAAGCTTCGACATAACCTTGATGTCATGCACATAGAGAAGAATAAATGTGACAATCTGGTTGGGACACTATTGAGCATAGATGGCAAGAACAAGGACACGAATGAAGCACGCTTAGATTTGGAGGACATGCGAATGCAAAAGGAGTTACACTTGAAGAGGTGTTCCAATGGCTCATTCAAGAAGCCTCCAGCAGCGTACACATTGTCCCCGGTAGAGAGAAAAGATTTTTGTGAATCGATTAAGTACCCTGATGGATATGCAACAAATATATCCAACCGTATCATCGCTCATGGTGGAAAATTAGTTGGCCTCAAAACTCATGACTGTCATGTCCTTCTACGACGACTACTTCCAATTGGGATGCGTGGATACCTTTCCAATGAGATTGGGACCACACTTTTTGAGTTGAGAACTTTTTTCAAACAGTTATGCTCAGAGACATTGAGGGTGACTGATTTGGAGAAACTGAAGGAATAAATTGTACTTATACTTTGTAAGCTTGAGAAGATTTTCCCTCCTGCATTTTTTGATGTCATGGTCCACTTGGCAATTCATTTGCCTCGCGAGGCTATGCTTGGAAGGCCTGTGCAATATCAATGGATGTATTCCATTGAGAGCTAATACCACGAGTCCTTAAACATATTCAGTTAAATATAATAGAAAATGTAAATATTGACATTCAAATCATATTGCCATGTAGGATGCTCAGACTTTTGAAAGGATTTGTTACCAATAAAGCTCGGCCAGAAGGTTCCATTAAGGAGGCTTACATTTCCAAAGAGTGTACGACGTTTTGTTCAATGTATTTGGATGGAGTTTAAACATTATTTAATCGGGAAGAAAGGAACTATGACCGGGGTGACAATGGCTCTTGGTTGGCGATTTTCACGCAAAATGTTCGTTCATTTGGTCTACTCACAAGGGCAATTGATGTGGCTCTAGCCGACCGCAAAATGGCTCAAGTTTATCCTACACAGCAACTCAAAAGTAGAAGAATATCTAAAGTACGACTCGAATCTTTCGACGTACTATATGTGAGCTATATTCTTTTTTTTTAGTAATCATTTGAAATTACTTATGAATTACATTGTATTAACTAGGGAACATAAGATGTTGTTGCAACAACAACATGGAAGTGCATGCAACATTGCCAAGATACAATGCAAAGAATTTCCTAAATGGTTCCAAGATTGCGTAAGCTAAAATTCCTTATAGTATAGTTTACACATGGAGTTTAGTTATGTAAAAATAACATGACACTTGTTTTTTATGTAGATGAACCAATTGTGGAACAAAAAGTCACCCGAAGCAACTAATGAGATGTGGTCATTAGCAAATTGTCCTAATGGCTTAGTGAACACATATTCGGTATGCATTTGTAATGGTGTCCAATTCCATACTCTTGACTGTGACAATCATCGTAAAAGTCAAAACAGTGGATTGGTAGTGGAAGGGGACCATGAAAGCCGATTGATAAAGTTCTACGGCCACATATGCAAAGTTTGGAAAAAGACATAACACCTCAAAGTTTGGCGAAATTATGAATAAGCTCCCGAACCACCATATGGATGTCACAGTCAGCTTTTCTATGACAAATAGAACCTGTGACAACAAACGGAATGTAATTTCACTTGTAGGTTGGGAGTTAGAGCCAAAAACACCTCAAACTTAACCGAAAAATGGCGTTAAGGGAGTGAAACTATGAAACAACCCCCGAACCACTTTCCCAGAAACCATCGTGTGGCTGTCACAAACAGCTTTCCCATCACAAATAGGACCTGTGACAATAGACGGAATGTAATTTTCACTTGTAGGTTGGGAGTTAGAGTCAAAAACACCTCAAACTTAATCGAAAAAAGGGCGTTAAGGAGGCAAAACTATGAAACAGCACCCAAACCACTGTGTGATTGTCATGAATAGCTTCCCCATCACAAATAGGACCTGTGACAATAGACAAAATGTAATTTTCACTTGTAGGTTGGGAGTTAGAGCCAAAACACCTCAAACTTAATTGAAAAAGGGCGTTAAGGGGCGAAATTGCGAAACAGCCCCCGAACCACCGTATGGATGTCATGACCAGCTTTTTCGTGACAAATAAGACCTATGACAATAGATAAAATGTAATTTGCACGTGTAGGTTGGGAGTTACAGCCAAAAACACCTCAAACTTAACCGAAAAAAGGCGTTAAGAGGACGAAACTATGAATCAGCCCCTAAACCACCGTGTGGTTGTCACGAATAGCTTCCCTATCACAAATAAGACCTGTGACAATAGACGGAGTGTAAATAGCATGCGTAGGTTGGGAGTTAGAGCCAAAAACATCTCAAACTTAACCGAAAAAGGGCGTTAAAGGGGCAGAATTGTGAATCAGCCCCTGAACCACCATATGGATGTCACGGCCAGCTTTGTCGTGACAAATAGGACCTATGACAACAGACGAAATGTAATTTTCACTTGTAGGTTGGGAGTTAGAGCCAAAAGCACCTTAAACTTAATCGAAAATGAGCGTTAAGGGGGCGAAACTGTGAAATAGCCCTCGAATCACCATATAAATGTCACGACCAGCTTTGCCATGAGAAATTGGACCTATGGCAATAGACGGAATGTAATTTGCACGTGTAGGTTGGGGTTAGAGCCAAAAACGCCTCAAACTTAACCGAAAAAAGGTGTTAAGCCCCTGAACCGCCCTATTGATGTCACAGATAGCTTCTTCATGACAAATAGGATCTGTGACAATAGACGGAATGTAATTTTCACTTGTAGGTTGGGAGTTAGAGCCAAAAACACCTCAAACTTAATCGAACAGGGGTGTTAAAGGGGCAAAACTGCGAAGTAGCCCCTGAACCACCATATAGATGTCACAGCCAGCTTCACCATGATAAATAGGACCTGTGACAATAGACAGAATGTAATTTGCACGTGTAGGTTGGGAGTTAGAGCCAAAAACGCCTCGAACTTAACCGAAAAAGGGCGTTAAGGTGGCAAAACTGCGAAACAGCCCATGAACTGCCCTATGGATGTCACGTCCAGCTTCTCCATGACAAATAGAACCTGTGACAATAGATGGAATGTAATTTTCACTTGTAGGTTGGGATTTAGAGCCAAAAATGCCTTAAACTTAACCAAAAAATGATATTAAGGGAGCAAAATTGAGAAACAGCCCCCAAACCACCATGTGGCTGTCACGAACAGATTTCGTATCACAAATTGGACTTGTGGCAACAGACGGAATGTAAATAGCATGCGCCGCTACATCTTGTAAAGGTACAAGAAGTGCCACATGACAAATTGATCAAAACTATGTTGCTATGTGTTTAACTTTTCTATGGTTTAATTATAGGAGTTCACCTCATGATATGATGATTGGCCTCTCAAAGTCAAACATAACAAATTATATATTGTATGCGTCTAAGGCACCGACTTTTGTAACGTAGATAATCTTAATATTGGAGCAAGATTATTTCTTTCGTTTTCTGTTAGATAAAAATAACAATATGAAGCTTCGAGACATTGGTCATCTATGAAAATAATAGTACGACAATGGAAAGCTGCTTCTCCATGATGTAGTATATGTTTACAACCACCACAATTTATAACCACAACTACGACATGTAGATAAAAGGGAAACCTCACCAACAGTAGTTTAAAGACTGACAACTTTATGAAAATAGCATCCACAGATTCTAATAATTGCCTTTGTATATTTATAGGCCAATGAAATTATAGAAAAGATTTTTTATGCAGTTGGTTGGAATAAATATTGCATGATACATATATATATGCTTTTATTTCCAAGAAGGCATTTACAGATTGTTCTTCCTTAAATGCATGTTACATCCTTTTCCCTATGTTTAGATCAATTAATATTTTGTAACTAATTGCTATTTTTATTTTTATAGATGGCTTTTTGCGTGGACTTGTGGATAATCCATTTTACTATATAGAGAAGAAATTACATTTTTGTATACAACTAATACTTTCGTCATCCTCAGCTTTTGTGTAGTTCACTATTACTGATATAGAAAACTTTTGGAAACCAACCCGTGGTACATACATCACCTTTTGTCGTGGTACATATATCACCTTTTGTCATGGTACATAGATCACCTTTTGTCGTGGTACAGATTACGATGGTAATTTGTACCATGCCAAATGGCCATTTTGCATGCTAGTACATGTATTTTTTGTATACGGAGGGCTTGATTTTTGTATGATTCTATATTTTTTATGGAATTGTTGTTTTAGTTCGGACAATAGTTGGTTTGTATGGACTTTGACATTTAAAGTTATTCATTTTTTGTATATGGATGCAGATGTGAAATGATGGATAGTATACGTATTGTTTTGTTTATATACGTATTACAGGTTGCATGGAATATAGACAGGTTGTGAAGAAATTATAATTTTGTGATAAAACATAAGATCATGTTTTTGGCGACTAAATTGTTAGTAGCTAAAAAAAAAATTTAGAAAATAGTTTTGGCTACTAAATGTTTAGTAGCCAAAAAAAAACAATCAAACATTTGGCAACTAAAATATTTTGTAGCAAAAAATAATCAAATATATGGCGACTAAAATATGTCGTAGCTAAAAAAATAAGCTGAAGAAATAAAAAAAACTTTTGGCGACTAAACCTTTAGTAGCAAAAAAATGTGAGACTTTAGGTGACCAAATGTTTAGTAGCCAAAACACAAAATGTTTGCTGACTAAAATCTTAGTAGCCAAAAACATAAGACTTTAGGCGACTAAACCTTAGTAGGCAAAAAAAAAAAAAAAAATTGACTTTAGGCGACTAAAATCTTAGTAGCCAAAACATTGTTATTTACTTTAGGCCACTAATATATTTAGTAGTTAAGAATCTTTTCCATGACTAAACACTTAGTCGTTAAAAATAACTGAACTTTTAGCGACAAAAAAATTAGTCGCCGAAAATATGATATTTAATTTTATTTCAAACCTTTTGGCAACTAAAAACTTAGTCGGCAATGTAGTATATTTGGCGACTAAAATAATTTTAGTTGCCAATGATCTTTCCCAACAATTCTTCCACGACTAATTCTGCGACCAAATATTTTTGTTGCTAAAAGACCTCGACGACTAAATAGTGACTTTTGGCGACTAAATATTTTTGCTGCTAAAAGACCTCGGTGAAAATTCTTGTAGTGTTACAAACAAGGGAAGCCACAAAGCGAAGGAGAAAATATACATTTACATGGATTTCCTTCTATAATCACAAATGACAAAGCAATGTGTAATATTTTTGCCTAAATCAACAAATAATGAAACAAAAATGCAACAATCTGAGTATTTGCTTTCATATTCTCCAATTTCTTATCCACTATTTATGGCATAAACAAACAAAAATGACAAAACTTATTACCTCCCTTAAGCAGAAAGTTTGAGAAAAAGATAGAGAGGATGAAAGAGTTTGTGAGTTTTGGAATACCTTCTCTATGGATTTGTTGGGGAGGTACTAATAGAACTTTTAGCACCAAAATGAAGGAAGAACTTTACCGCCAAAAACAGAACTCAAGAGGCAAAAACAAATAAAAAATTGAAAGGCCCATGAACAACACCTTGCTTGTCCTGGCAAGAGGTACAGTAGCTTGTAACCATCTCAGTGATGCTTAAGCAAGTCTGCTAGAGCAGTCTTTCACCCTTCCAAGCTTGCTTCTATGGCTGAAAAGAGAGAATGGCTATACTGCTGGAGATGCTCTAATAGATTTTTTTTCACTCACATTTTGTAAATTTAGTATAGATTTTTTTTTCTCGGTAAATTACAAATACACCAATGAATTTTGTTTGAAATATAGATTGTCTATTGTAGTTTTAAAAATTACATATTTCCCCTTAAAATATTTTTATAGCATAACAAATGACCATTTTATTAATAAATTATTAAGTCAATTAACAATTTTTAATAATGTCAGAAATATATCTTAATTAATAATGCTGGTAATTTTATTATTGCGTAGGAGAGTAATTAGAAATTTAATTTTTCCTATCAATTCAGTTAAATAAAAAAATTTGACAATGAAGTATTTATAATTTTCAAAATCACAAGACAATCCATATTTTAAACAAACTTTAGGGGTGTAATTGTAATTTATCTTTTTTTTTTTTTTTTTTTTTTGGTTTTGATATTGTGCTCTACCTAACATTGTGGTAATGCTATATTGATTTATAGTTTATGGATGTGCATTTTGGTTATAGCAGTATGTTCAGTTGTTTGGGATATTAATTTGAAGCTTGATTTATAACTACATACAATTGAATAAATTGTGGGCAGGGACTTGAACTCATACCTTTGGAGAATTTCACATCGATGTCAGTAATGCAAGCAGTTGGGTCAGTCACGATCAACAAGTGCAGTGAAGGGTATCCTGGTGCTAGATACTATGGAGGAAATGAGTATGAGAATCCACTTTCCTTTCCAGTTACAACACATACACATTTGGTCATACCATGATGATAATTAATCATTTATTGAATTGATCAATTTTTAGGTACCTGGTGCATCTGACGCAGGTTTTATGATTAAGTTTGATGATTAAAATTGGTTTTATGTACTTTAAGATACATCGACATGGCAGAATGGGGAGGCAAATGCAATTACAGAAAAGATTCATGTTTGTATTATGGAGCAATGATACATCTAATTTTAGAGCTCTAATGATGTGGTAGGAAACAAAAAAAATAAAAATAAATAAAACCAAAGTCAAAACAATGCAGCACAGTGGGATCCATTTCCATTAGAGCTCATTAGAGCTCCTTTATTAGAGCTACCGATCATTTTTCTTATATTCTGAACGGTGGTAGAAAAATGATTGAGACTCTCAATTTTGAGGACCTCATGACCTCCAAAATGATCTACACTACTCATATATTTGTTTTTGTTTTTTTTTTGGTTTCTATCTCTCTCACATGTGATCCAAATCATTTTGGGGTCATGAAAATCCTAAAATTGGGGTCTCAATCATTGTTGTTAAAAGCATCACATGCCTTATTTCTTGCAGTCAACGTGTAGTCATTATCTGGATCACCTGCTAACTTTCAAGTTTACACTGCACTATTAAAACCTCACGAGAGAATCATGGCACTTGATCTTTCTCATGGCGAACATCTTTCACATGGATATCAGGTGATGTATTCTTTTAGTTTAACTTTTGTAACCTTGATTTGGTGGTAATATCCCATTTCTACCGATTAAAGTGAAGAAATTTGTTTATTGCTCAGTTTTGGCTTATGCTTTTATTTATTTGCTAGAAAAAAAAAATAGAAATATCAGGAACAGAGATGTTGAGAATGAAATACAATATAATTGTGAGAATAACTGTTGGCTTATGCTCATCTTCCAAGTTTTTGTTGTGAAATGTCCGCTGACATTGTTAAAGAGATCCAATTTATACACCATGATGGCTCTATTTTCATAAAGCAACTCTTCAAATGTCATTACTGTCAGATTTAGTACTCATATAAACTTAACTCTGGTGTTCACAGATTCAAGTCACGGAAACAGTCTCTTCGCTTGCGGGGTAAAGCTACGTATATCAACCCTTTCCCAGATCCCGTTTAATCAGGAGTTTCATGCACTGGATACGCCCCTTTATAAACTTAACTCTGGTCTAGGAGAAAAATTCCATTGATTTTCTGGATAAATATGAATAACCTGTAATTTGCATTATTGTCCTCTTTTGGTCTATTTATGGCAATGTAATTTTCTTTTCAGAAAGATAATTAGAGTAGGTGTTGAGAGTTCAAAACCTTGAAATTGAAATGCTTCTTGTGGTTTTTAGTGTTTTAATTGCACATGGGGCATAAGTTTAGTAATTATGTTTTGATATTAAATGTAAAAGTCATAACATCTTATCATGATAAACTAATTTGTCATTTTATGCATTTTTTCAGACTGACACCAAAAAGATATCTGCTGTGTCAATATTTTTTGAGACGATGCCATACAGATTGGATGAAAGCACCGGTTATATTGATTATGACCAGGTAACTTATTATTCTCTTTGTGGGAAAGCTATTCTTATGATTGAAGCAGATTTACTTTCTTGTAGGTCACTGTCGTTAAAATTGAAGAATTTATAGGAAAAAGTGAATTTAATTTGTTCTATGTTTCAATAATCTGCTGGAAACCTGGTCCTGTAGTGGCTATGTAATTCATGAACGTTAATCTACCAAGATTGAAAGATAGGATTCTAAAACTTCGTACTCTACAAGTTTTATATTATGACTTGCGACTTTTTGTTTCACCGTGGTTCTGGTTAAATACTGAGACCTTTTGCTCCAGTTTTGAATAGCCTCCTTTTACTTTTTGGATTTTTTTTCATTTGTTGTTGCACAATTTTCCCCCTAAAATTATTTCAAATTTGGTTCATAAAACAAGTTCACTTGTATTACTGCAGTTGGAGAAAAATGCCACACTCTTTAGACCAAAATTAATTTTTGCTGGTGTGAGTGCTTATGCACACCTATATGATTATGCACGTATTCAAAAGGTAACTCCCTTGTTTTGACCGTCATTGTCAAAATCTGAGAGTCAACAGCATATAGCTTACTATGTGATGCGCACAGTATACAAGTATAGACTAAATCACTCAAATTGAAACAAAACATCTTATGTTTGTTTGTTTGAAAATGGTTTGAAGTTGCTACTTGCAAGTAGGCTAAGTCGCAGTTTTGCCACCTTAGGTGGGCTTAGAAAACATGATTTGCCACTCTCAAGTGGGCTTAAAATGCATATTTTGATGAATTGTCAATGAAGCCTTTATCCACAGGCATTCATGCAGTTAAATCACTTAAGTAGTTAGCCTCATGGCAAACATGCTATCATGGCAGTCACTTACACACATGCAAGGATACTAAAGCATAAACACTCACAGTGTACTCCAAGCCAAAACAGAAGCTAGTTAGTAATCAATGCATGATCCTAGCTATATTATCAATGCCTAATGCAACACATACAAAAATGCAACTAAAATAGGCTCGGCTATTCTAAGATGTCATGTGAATGCAACTAGATAACATGTATTCAAATTGGAATTGAAATACAATGCAGTTTGTATGATGCGCCGAGCCCGGTGCATGCAAGACAGATGAATAGATGCACGCATGCAAGCATAAGGATGCTAATTGAAATATGTTGAAATATGCCCTAAAACTAACTATCAAAAGCTGATAAATAAAAGGGAGAAAGACGTGGGGTTGGAAGACATTCACACACACACGCACACTTATTACAACATTTGCTCTCTCGATGGAGGGTCCGAATAATAAGCTAACTAGCTATACTAAGCTAATTAAACTAATTATTACAAAACAAAGCTAATTAACTAGCAAGTTAACTAATTATTACAAAACAAATCAATTAGCTAAGTGCATCAACTAATTGAGTACAAAACCAAAGCATTAGCTAGCTAAGTAAAGCAGTAAGAAGAGGTCCTCGGGGTGAGGGGTGCATGCATGCTCGGTTGCCTCGTTCGGAAATCCATTACGATGCCCCAACTTGCCTTTGTTTGCATTTGATCTTAGAACGCTACACAAAACTCCAGATAGCTTCTACTCCATCATGGAAACCTCCAGGAAGGCTGCCGACCACTTATTGGTGTTGTAGACCACCTGTAGACCACTTACATTTGCTGCAGACCAGAAAAAGTGGTCGGCCAACCACTTTTACTGGTCTGCCGACCAGAAAATTCTGCACAACTCCATTTTGCTGCAACAGAGAACAAGGGGCACAGCAATGTATTTGCAAGGTATGTGTGCACAACTACCCTCCCTATCATTTCTTAAGCTCAGGGGAGTGCGGTTCTCGACTCTCGGGCTACCAACTAAGCATCGCAATGCACGATGGCCGAGAAGCCAAGTTTACACGAATCAATGTGAATGAATGCACACATAACACATAAGGGCCTTAACCTCTATCATGCATGATCAAAAGGGTCGGTGACCGAGAAATGAGGCACGTTTCATCACTTCAAGTATGAAACGTCTCTCGTTTCTCGTGTTTGGATTAACACTCAACCCAAACACATGCAATGCAACATGTTCAACTTATCAAAGCTAATGGCATGCAAACACAATGCAATGCATGCACATGCAAACAACAAGCAAACACAATGCAATGTAACAACATGCAAACAACATGCTCTTCTATGAATGCTAGAATGGCATGCACAAGGTTCCAACATATGAACAATGCATGCATGGCAAGTTTAGAAGCCTAAGGCATCAAAGCTAAGAAAGAGCACCATACAAGGGGCATGCAATACAATGCTCAATGGACTTAAACCGAATATGGGCAGACCTAAATCATGCCAAAATAGTGGCCAAAATGTGCTGAAATGCTAGCATTGAAAGCAAGAAAATACATGCTCATGCATTGGCCCATCAACTAAGCATAAGAGCACAACTCTCAAACATGATCAAGAAGTGACAAATGTGAGAGTGTAGCTACACTATATGCACTGAAATCAAGTGTGAAATGATGCCAAATCATTCAAACAACAAAAGCATAACATGCAAGAGGGCCTAAGGCACATGGCCACCAAGAGGGACCACACAAGAGGCATGCAACACATGGCACAAATGATTGAACTAACCATGGACAGAGCTCAATTAGGTTAAAACAAGGACCAAAATATGCTGAGATGAGAGCTCACAAGTCTAGACATGCATGCATACACATTAGGCCACAAACAAGGCAATAATGCATAACCCTTAAAAGCACTCAAAGGGTGAAAGAAGTGAGAACATGGCAATGCTATATGCTCTGAAATATCATGATAAATGATTACAAATCATGCACATGTCACAAATGAAGCATGCTATGAGGCTCAAAGCTTGAAACTAGCATAGGCACTTGCACTATAGCTATGCAATACATGAACCAAAAGTCCAAGACAATCCAAAATAGTCCTAGAGCATGCCAAAACAATGCTAAAACATGTATGGAGCAAAGCCAAAACAAGCTAGCATGAAGGATCAAAACATCAAGTAAGCCAGGCCAATGAGCATGATTATACTACACCTACCAAAACCAGCATGAGATGACTTCACTAACAAAAATCAGAGTTATATTATGGAAAAATAAGACCAAAAGCACACTGATATGATAGCCCACAAGCTTAGGCAAGATGGCATACACATTGGCTCATACTTAAGGCATAAAGCACCAATCCTCCAGAGTATTGAAAGAGTGAAAGATGTGAGGGCATGACAGTGAAACATGCTCTGAAATTGCCTACCAAATGATGCCATGCCATGCAAAAGGCTCAAATAAAGCATGCCAAGAGACTTGAAATACAAAGCTAGTCAAGGGCTTTACACTACAACCATACCAAGCAATGCTCAAATGACCTAAAGCACTCAAAACAGACCTAAGGCAGGTCAAAATGGTAGCAAAAACATGCTAGACTCGCAACAAAGATGGCAAGAAAAATAGGCTCCCGAATTAGCTCACAAACAAGGCATAAGGGCATAACTCTTAAACACAAGGAAAGAGTGATAAACATGAGATCATGGCAGAAGTTTATGGTCTGAAATTACCTACCAAATGATGCCATGCCATGCAAAAGGCTCAAATATGACATGCTAGGGGTCCCATAGTGCAAGGCTAGCAAAGCCAAATACACTATAGCTATGCAAAACCAAACATGCATGACCAAAACCACTTAAATCAGACCTCAAGAATGTTAAATCAAAGCCAAAAATGTGTTGGAGTAGAGCATACGCATGCTAGATCAAAAGGCTAAAACAACAGATATGCTAGGCTAGTGAACCAAAATTGCACTACAAGTGCAAGGAGCATGCAAGAGGCAACCAAACCAACCCAAATCAGAGTTATGACATGTCAAATGATGGCCAAAAACCTACTGAAATGGAGCCAATACATGCTAGAAAGACATGCTACTTTGCAAGGCTACAAGTAGGTTTACACTATAAGTATAAGAAGCATGCAAGCAACAACCAAACCACCCTAAAAAAGAGTCATGGAAGGTTTGGAAAGTCACAAAAATGAGCCTAAACAAAGCCTCCAAGAAGTAGAAACACATGCTCTTTTGGAGGGCCATCAACACAAGCACACAAGAGAAGAGGATGGGGGACAACCCGCTCCTATTTGGGGCCTCAAAACCAAGTTTCCACCACTAAAATTCCTTTGAGTTTCAGTGGTAGGAAGGCCAAACAAAGGTGATTACAAGGCCTAAAGTGATGGCCCAAAACAAGACAAAACAAGGCACAAAAGGGGGTAGACCACCCCCAACACCAAAGAGACCTTAAACAAACATTTCAAGAACTTAAAATCAGAACTTTTTTTAGTTTAAAGTTAAGCCAAAATAAGCATGCAAAGGTGGCCTAGTAAGCAACTACAACAAGGCTTTAAAAGGATTAGAGACTCACCCTTGAAGAATCAAAGCAAGACAGCAACTTCTGAGGAAAAAACCAAGCCTTGAGCTCCAAACAAACCTCCAAGAACCTCAGTCCAAGATTGAAGGCGTTTCACTATATGTTTGTGTGCAAAAGTGTGAAGAGAAGGCACTTTCAAGCACAAATATGAAGAGAAAAGAGCAATATAGAGATAGATGATATATGTATAGCTCCAAGCAATTTTTCTCAACCTAAAGCAAGAGGAAGGAGGCTCCCTTTTATAGAAAAACATGCATCAAGCTTGTTCAACAAGCTTGAAGCTTCAATCAATCCCTCCATACACATATGGAGGAAGGATACTTTCCGTACCTAACAGCTGGCACAGCTAGCATGGAAAATATCTATAGAAAGTGCAGGAAAGCTATTGACCAGTTGAAGTGGTCGGCCAGCTACTTGCACTAGTCGGCCGACCAGAAGAAGTGGTCTGCAGGGACAAAAAATGGTCGGCAAAGGGGGGAAGGTGGTCTGCACAGAGAGAGGAAGGTGGTGGCATGGTTGCAGACCACTTTTTTGGTTTGCAGACTAGAAAATGTGGCTGGTAGACCAAAAAAAGTGGCTGGTCAGGAAGAAAAGTGGCTGGCAAGTGGCTGGCAAGGCCAAAAAGTGGCTAGCAAGTGTCCAAATTGAAGCCCCAGAAATAAGCTTTCCAGTGGTGGCAGCCTTGCATCAAAATTCCAACTGTGCAAAAAGTTATGCCTATTTTGGTGAAGCCGCTCAGTTTTGGTCCTACCCAGATTCATGCCGAACTTCTCCCAAACTAGTTTTCTTCTCTCCTTTCCTCTTTTCTTCAACTCCAAACCCCTAAACAAGGTGTTTTGAAAGATTTTTCAAAGATTTCATCTCTCTTTCATTCATTTCCACTTTGTCCTTACTCGGTTTACCGAAAAGCACAACATTTAACGAAATGCAAGCGTCGGAACATCGTAGGAACTTTATTTCTAAAACATTTTGAAAGAGAGGGTTTCAAGGTCTAAAATCTTTTCATCAAGATTGTTTTGGTCCAAAAGGGGTATGGAGTTAGGATTTGACTCTCTCCTTGCTGGAGAAATTGAACCTTTGCCCTGCACACCTTTCACCACCAAGTAAACCATCAGTAACGCCCAAGTCTTAAGGGCGGTCAAAAATGGGGTGTCTACAAGATGCAGGGCAATGGTGGAAGTACGCCAAGGGTGGAATAACACCAACAACGGAGGCATTTGTGGTAGCCTTCCAAGACAAGTACCTACCTCTCACTGCTAGGGAGAGGTTGAGGCAGGAGTTCAAGGACCTTAAGCAACTAAACATGTCAGTGGCCGAGTTCAAAGCGGCCTTTTCTAGTTTGTCCCGGTTTGCATCGAAATTAGTAGCAACGGAGGAACGCTGTTGCATTGAGTTCGAGCAGAGGTTGAGGACGAAGATTTTGTTCAAGGTTGCCGGGAACATGATCCGAAATTATGATCGCCTTGTGGAAGCAGTCGCACATGTGGAAATTATTGTGGAGGCCGAGGAGGAGAGACTTCGGAATTCGAGGTCTAGGGGCTAAGGGTCACAGGGGGACTTTAGGCCCAACAAGAAGAGTAAGAGCACCTTTTTATCCCAGTCTCAGCCACAACAGTCTAGATCCATTTTCCCTTTTCCTAGTGCGAGTTCGGGAAAGAGTGCACCAAGTGAGTTTTCTTGCTTCAAATGTGGCCAGCCAGGTCACAAGGCCTTTGCTTGTCCACAGAAGGGAAGATGACAGTAGATGTTACCGTCACCACCCCCTAACCGATCTTAGAGTCAGTCTCAGAGTAGGGGTTAGGGGCCTACTTGCTTTCAGTGTGGTCAGTCAGGGCATATGAAGAGAGCTTGCCCTCAGTTGGGAGGCGCGTCTAGCGCTTCAAGGTCTAGGCAGACACAGAGCCACCAGCAGGCTCACTCAGCTCAAGCTTTACGAGTTCATTAGGGAGCCGCTTCGGCTCAGTCAATGCAGCAGGCCTATGCTCCAAAGGATGAGCAGGTCGAGCAGAGGCCATAGGGGCACATATATGCAGTTACCGCGCCAGAGCAGTTGCCAGGATCCTCGGTAGTGAGAGGTATTTTTATTGTGTGTAATTCTTTGGCCAGCGTATTGATAGATACAGGTGCATCTCATTCATTCATATCTGCTGCATTCGCATCTGCATTGGGGCTAGAGGTGACTCAGTTAGCGTCTCCACTCAGAGTAAAGTCTCCAGTTTGGGGTATAGTTGACCTGGATCGGGGTTGTCATGGTTATGAGATAGAGGTTGTCGGGGCGTAGACTCCCGTTTGGTTTTGTGCTGCTAAACATGTTGAGTTTTGACGTCATCCTAGGCATGGATTGGTTGTCTTCGTATCGGGCAGTGATAGATTGTTTTCATCGGAGGGTCACCGTGTGCACCTCGGGTGGTGATTATTTTCTGGGAGATCGGGTCGATAGGGTCCTGTCGCCGATATTTGATCCTCGTAGTAGGAATGAGCTTAGTGGTCTTCTTGCTACTCTTATGGATAATGAGAGTGGCGAAAATCGATTTGAGTTGCCAAGGGTAGTGTGTGAATACCCGGATGTGTTTCCCGAGGACCTTACTAGTTTGCCACTCCACCGGGAGATTGAGTTCACCATCGACTTAGTGCCTGGAACGGCACCAATTTCTATGGCGCCGTATAGATTTGCACCCGCGGAGTTTCATGAGTTGAAGATCCAACTCCAAGAGCTTTTAGACAAGGGCTTCATTCGCCCTAGTACGTTACCTTGGGGAGCGCCGGCCCTCTTTGCAAAGAAGAAGGATGGTTCGTTGCGATTGTGTATCGACTATTGTAAATTAAACCGAGTTACCGTTAAGAACAAATACCATTTGCCCAGAATAGATGACTTATTCGATCAACTTAGAGGGTCTTGTTGCTTCTCGAAGATAGACTTGAGGTCGGGGTACCATCAGTTGAGGGTCTGGGAAGAGGACATCCAGAAAACGGCCTTTTGTACGCGTTATGACCACTATGAATTCCTTGTAATGCCATTCGAGTTGACTAATGCACCGACTTCCTTTATGGATTTGATGAACCGAATTTTTAGGGAGTACTTGGATCATTTTGTGGTCGTCTTTGTGGATGACATCCTAATTTATTCGACTTCCGAGGAGGAACACGAGAATCACTTGAGGGTAGTGCTCGATTTGCTTAGAAAACACCAGTTGTATGCTAAATTTGAGAAGTGCGAGTTTTGGCTCACCGAGGTGAAGTTTTTGGGCCATGTTGTGTCAAGAGAAGGAGTAACTGTAGATTCTTCGAAGATAGATTCTGTACAAGATTGGAAGCAACCTAAGAACATTTTTGAGATCCGAAGTTTCTTGGGATTGACGAGGTACTATCGGCGTTTTGAGAGGGACTTCTCTAGACTAGCCGCACCCTTGACTAGGTTGACTAGAAAGGGGGTTAAGTTTGTGTGGAGTGAGGCTTGTGAAAAGTCTTTCCAAGAACTCAAAATTAGATTGACCACGGCACCAGTGTTGATCATTCCAGAGAGAGGCTTGGGTTACACCGTTTATTGTGATGCATCTCGAGGTGGGCTTGGTTGTGTATTGATGCAAGAGGGAAAAGTCGTAGCCTGTGGGTCACGGCAATTGAAAACCCATGAGAAGAATTACCCTACCCACGACTTAGAGTTAGTCGCAATGGTTTTTGCCTTGAAAATTTGGAGGCATTACTTGTACGGTGAGAAGTTCGAGGTTTTCTCCAATCATAAGAGCTTGAAGTATTTGTTCTCTCAGAAAGATTTGAATTTACGTCAACGGAGATGGATGGAATTTTTAGAAGACTATGATTTTGAGCTACACTATCATCCGAGGAAGGCCAATGTAGTGGCCGACACCTTAAGCTGAAAAACCGTGAGTAGTTTGGCGAATGTGGCCATTCGGGAGTGGGGTATGTTGGGTGAAGTCAGCAAGTTTGAATTGCAATTGAATGAGTTCGAAGGGGGTGCAACATTGTTTACCTTGAGTGCTCAACCTGTCTTTATTAGTAGAGTTGTAAAGGCACAACAAGGAGACTGTGAAGTAGAGTTGATTCGTGATAGAATCTCCAATGGGAAAGAAGAGAAAGGTTTGAACATCCACTCGGATCAGAGTGTGCGTTACCTAGATCATCTGTTTGTGCCTGAATCTTGTAAGGAGGAAGTGCTTCGGGAGTGCCACCATGCACGCCTTGCGGTACATCCAGAAGGCACTAAAATGTATCGAGACCTTAGCCATCAGTTTTGGTGGAGGGGTATGAAGCGGGATGTCGCATCCTTTGTGTCCAAGTGCCTTACTTGTCAACAAGTGAAGGCTGAACACCAGAGACCAGCGGGTTTGTTACAACCTTTACCAATAGCCGAGTGGAAGTGGGAGCACGTGACCATGGACTTTGTAATTAGGCTTCCTAGAACACAGCGGGGCAATGATGCCATTTGGGTAATTGTTAACAGATTGACTAAGTCCTCACACTTCATTCCTGTGCGTACTAGCGACTCAGTTGAGCACTTGGCAGAGTTGTATGTTAGAGAAATAGTTCGGCTTCACGGGGTTCCCGAAACTATTGTGTCAGATAAGGATCCTCGTTTTACCGCCTGGTTGTGGTAAAGCCTTCAAGAGGCGTTCGGAACCAAATTAACTTTTAGCACCGCTTATCACCCTCCAACCGATGGGCAATCGAAACGCACCATTCAAATTTTGGAGGATATTCTTAGAGTTTGTGTCCTAGATTTCAAGGGGTCTTGGGAGAGGCACTTACCGTTGATTGAATTCACCTACAACAATAGTTATCAAGCTAGTATCGAGATGGCACCGTTTAAGGCCTTGTATGGCCGACCTTGTAGGTCACCAGTTTGTTGGGCCGAGGTAGGGGATGCACCCTTGTTGGGTCCGTAGATTGTTAGTGAGACAACCGAGAAAGTTGCTCTCATTCGAAAGAGGTTGGCTACGGCCCAAAGCTGACAGAAAAGTTACGCCGATAAGAGGAGGCGACCTTTGTCCTTTGAAGTGGGTGATCACGTTTTCCTTAAGATCTCACCTAGACGGGGTTTAATGAGGATTGGTAAGAGTGGTAAGTTGTCTCCGAGGTTCATTGGGCCTTTCGAGATATTGGAGAGAATCAAGGAAGTGGCATACCAGTTAGCTTTACCGCCACAAATTTTGGGGGTTCACAACGTGCTTCATGTGTCTATGCTTAGGAAGTACGAACCCGACCCTTCTCACGTATTAGATTGGGTTGATTTGGAGGTAGATGAGGATGCCTCCTACGAGGAGCGACCGGTCCAAATTTTAGATGCCCGAGAGCAAGTGTTACGAGGCAAGACTATACCGTTAGTAAAGGTGTTGTGGAGACGCCATGGGATTGAGGAATCGACTTGGGAGAGGGAGGCAAAAGTCCGCTCCAAGTATCCGGATTCATTTAAGCATGCTTAGTTGTTTATTTTAAAATGGTAATATTCCCTTGTGTCAAAGGGAAAAGATGTCAAATTGTTGATCATTTATTGTTATATATGTTATTAATTTGAACGTGAGGTTATGAAGAGATGATATTTTGTTATAGATGTTTCATTCCATTCTAACTTGAGTAATTGTGTTCTGATGAAATGATGATGAGAAAAGTGTTAAATTTTAGTTGGACATAAATGTTGCAGTTTGATAATGTTATTGAAATAATCATAGTTTCCTGAACACTCTTGTTTAGTGAGTTTATTCAAATTTTGGGGACGAAATTTCCTATGGTGGGGAGGTTGTGATGACCAGCTTTGTCATGCATTTCTTTCCTTTGTTTTCTTTGGACATTATTGATTTCGGATGTTTCCTCTTTAATTCACATCCTTGTTCATTTCTGGGTTGCCTTTCTTTTGTTCGGAGGGCGCGTGGCCGAGTCCGGAGTGCCCGGGGATGAAACGGGACTTTTGGGTGACTAGGCCAGGGCCGCACATGCGGGGCCCAAGGCCGCACATGTGGAGGAGGGCTGCACGAGCGGCGGGAGGGGCCGCTCGAGCGGTGGAGGTTGAAACCCAAAACTTTGCATTCTGTCTAAAACGCACGACCAAGGAAAATGGGCCGCACGAGCGGTAGAGATGGGCCGCTCGAGCAGTGGGGTCGACCGCACGAGCGGTGAAGGCCGCCACACATGCGGGGATAAGCGCCGCACGTGCGGCCAACTAGGCAATCCGAGCTCTGTTTTTTTATAACCTTTTGGTCCGAATATAACATTCATTATACACTCTTCTCTCTCACTCTAAACTCTATTTCTCTCCCCCTTCTCTCTAGAAAACTTCCTCAAGCTTCAAAACACTTTGATTTTGCAAATTTTTGGGTCAAGATCTTCATCATCTTCCTCTAAATCTTGAAGATCCAAAGTTAGGGCTTCACTTGGGTAGTGGAAATCCAAGGTTTCTCTCATCTTTGAGGCTAGGGTTTCATCTCACCTTTCATCAACAAGCTTGAGGTAGGGATTTCTTGAGTTATATATACAAGTTTTGCTATATGGATGTTGATTTAAAAGGGTTCTTGAAGTTTTGTGTTAAATTTTGTTTTTAGTTCAAAATGTAGAGATTTTTGAATGTGGGCTTGTATCTTAATCTATTTTGCTACTTCTTGAGAGTCTTTCCTCCATTAGACTCATGAAAGATGATTTTGATGGAATTTTTCTTAGGAAATGAAGAAAGCTTGTTTTAATGAAAACCCTAGAAATTGGGGATTTTGGGAAAAGTAGAAAATGCCTTTGAAACTCCTTATTATTTTGTGTCAAGAGAATCAATGAAGAAGTGTAAATTTATTTATGTGTTTTTATTAAATAGCAAACCCTTTGATATATGAGCCATGAGAATTATTTTAGCATTGTTACTAAATAATTGAGTATGTATAGTTGAGGAATGGTAAATCATTGTGCATTATGGATTGTGAAAATTATAACTTTGAGGGATTTACGTTTGAAAACGTCACATATGACCTTGAAGCGGCTAAATTGATTAGAATTGTGTATGATGGGAAATTGTTGTTGTGTTGAAGGCACATGGTTATTTTTCGAAATAATGTTGAGGTTAAGAAATGAGAAAGGTAGTTGTTTTGTTATTATTGTTAAGACATTTGAAATTGGAGAAGTGTTATGAGTTATGGAAAGATCATGGCATTGCATATTCATTCAATTATTATTATTATTATTATTATTATTATTATTATTATTATTATTATTTTTTGCATTGTGAACTTTGATTGAAGATATTTATTTCATGAAAGAAAATGATGTTGTGGTAAGAACTATGGAAATATGGTATGGGGTAAATACGTGGTAAGTCCGGATAGGGGGTGCAGTTGAACTTGATAAGTTGGCCTGAGTGTCCTTGGTGAAATACCAGAAAGCCACGCAGATGGGTGTCGAACCTTCCGGTTAATATCAGTAAAAATGACGATTTGGAGTACTTGTAGAGTCTACTTGCAAACACCAGCCTAGGGATTACCAGTGTCGTATTTACCGCCCCTGTTGATTTAAAATTGGAAGTTTTGAAATGTGTTGAGTTTGCAAAGTTTTTATTGAAAATTGGAAATCTTCAAGTAGAGCATGAAATAAAATTTCCTAATAAGAGCATGGCATGGCATTAGCATTTGCATCTTGTTGAGAATTTGCATAACTGTATATACTTTGTGAGAATTCTCTACTGGGCTTTATGCTCACCCCTATGGGATTTTGGTGCAGGTAAAGATGTGGTGATCCTGCCAAATTGAGGGTGTGGATATGTTATTGTGAAGAGTAGATCACTCTTTATTTTGTTGTGAAATTTTTGTAAAGCCAAGGGCTAATGTGTTTAGGTTCGAGAGATCATTTTGTGTAACCGGGCTATTGCCTTGGAATTTGTAAGCCCTTGAGGGCCTTATTCGTCTTGATTTAACAATTTTACATGCTATAAATTCATGTACTAGTTTGTCAATGAATGTATTATCGCATGTGAGATGACTTTTGTAAAACATTTTGAATTTTGTAAAGGTACATGGTTAATATCTTATTTTGGAAGTGGGTTGATGTAATAGATATGTGGGATTATTTTGGGGTGTTACATTGGCTCTAGAGCTGAGAAGGTTTTGGAATCAGTGCACATTGCAAAACACTGTTCCTGGGGATGTGTCTGCCATGGTGCCTGGTGGTATTCTTATGGGTAAAGCCCTTTTCCTTCGATCATTTTCCATGTACTAGTTATTGTTAATTACTTCATCACGAAGAACTATTTTATCTGGTGATTCAAGAACTCCTGGTCTCACATCTAGAGGATTTGCCGAGGAGGGATTTTGTTATAGTAGCTAAGTTCTTTGATTCTGCTGTGAAATTGGCCTTGAAGATAAAGGTTGATACCAAAGGTTCTTGATTCCATTAATTGTCTTCATTGGTATCTTTAGAAGTGATTATTTATGTAAAATCAGAAATTTGTAAACGGAAACAGTTTTATACTTACTTGCACACATGCCCAATTCTAAAATCAGAAACAAAGTTGAAGGAGTTTGTGTCAACTATGAAGTTAGATGCCTACATTGCAAAGCTTTGTCACGAGGTTGAGGAGTATGCCAAACAATTTCCAACAATTGGTTTTGAGAAAGAGACATGCCAAACAATTTCCAACAATTGGTTTTGAGAAAGAGACTATGAAATATAACAACTGACGGGGGATCTTTATAGTGCTAGGTATGTCATACCCAGTGGCCTATTTGAGCAGATGTTTTAGATTGTTGTTGGTTTTTGGTTATCTTGATGCTAGAAATCAGACTAAGAACCAAACTCGGACATTAACACTTGTGTCACTTTTTTGAGTCTTGTTTGGGTTCTTTCATACTTATATAACCTCAATAAAAGTATATTGCTTTTCATCTTTAGAAGCGGCACTATGTAATCAGTTATGTTTTTTTCCTTCCACAAGTGAATGAAATGAAATATAATATATATATATATTTATATTTTTTCTTCCACAATTATCTCCACAAATCTGAGATCTAAATACAACATCTTTTATCTTGGTTTTGGTCATTGCCATTTTGCATTATTCTCCTTTAGATTTCTATGCTGAACCACTAGGATTGTTGTTTATTCAATAATCCTAGAATGTGCATTAATAGAAGCATGCAAAAAAAAAAAAAAAAAAAATTCTTGCAAATAGTATATTCTGGGAAGCTATTTTTCAACATTTTTTCTGTTTATTTTATACTAATCATACTCAAACTCAACTTGAAGTTCGATAATAAGAAACAAATTCAGCTCAATAATCAAGCTCTTGATCTACTTGTTAATTTTATTATATATATAAATTATGTAATATGTCTTGTTTATATTATTTAAATACATTAATAAATGAGCTGATGGTATTTAAATTTAAAACATGAGGAGAAGAGAGTGATGATTAATTGTGAAAAAAATTTATAGGCGTGTGTCAGGCGGAATGTTGGGTTTGTCCAGCTGACTAAATTATACATTATACTTCGATCAATACTTGATCTTTTCTGTGACATGTGACTGAATTTCATTAGGTGCCTTAGTGATAGATTCATCATCTAAATTGAGTTAAATTTCACTGTCAATCAATTATCTCGAAATCCAGACCCGTGGGTGATGTGATAGTCCCACGGATCAACCTTTTTCTTTGATTAAAAAAAAAAAAAAAACAACAACAACAACAACAGTTGGAAGTGTGGGATAATCAGCAAGGAATAACTGATTGACTGATAAAGCGATAACACATTCTTTTCCCTCCAGACTTTTTTAACCTGAAGAGATAACAACAGAAGATCAGGGATGGCAATCTGAAACCGGCCCAATGGGGACCCGACCCCCCGATCCCGAATATAACGGTTATTCCCCGAAAAATACCCCCGACGGGCCGGGGATGGTGATAAAAAAAAAATCCCCGATGATATTCGGGCCGGGGACGGGGATACATGTTTCAGTCCCGGCCCCGGCCCCGAGCCCCGCCCCGTTTATCCCCCCGAATGATATATATATATTATATATATCATATCCCCGATGAGTCATCCTATCTTTTTATATATTATATATATATATTCATTTAAATAATACTTTTTTGATTCTTATCTCATCTCCACCTACTCTCTCTCTCATTCATTCATGTAGTCTGTAGATCTACTCTCTCTCTCTCCATTCCTTACATCTCTCTTCCTCGTAATGGTCTCTGTCTCTAACTTCTTCACTATCTCTCACCGCCACCTCCTCCTCCACCAATACTCCCACCACTCACCTCCTCCCTCCTCCTCCTCCACGGATCACATCGTCATCGTCTCTCTCTCCCTCACTCACGGGATCCTCCTCCTCCATCCACGGATCACATCGCCATCGTCTCTCTCTCCCTCACTCATGGGATCGTGGTTCGATCTGAAGCTTTTTTTCACTTAGATCGTGGTTCGATCATTTCTTCCACTATCTTTCATCCGTACACAGGACCAGGATCGTGGTTGGTTCGATCTGGACAGACCGTGGTTTGATCTGAAGCTACCGATTTGTTGTTTTTGTTGATGAAGCTGCAAAAGCCCTCTCTCTCTCTCTCTCTCTCTCTCTCTCTTGTTGATGAATTTTTTTTTTTTTAAAGTTATATATATAAATCTGTTGTTGTGTTGGGTTGTTGTTTGTTCATCTGTTGTTTTTGGTTCATCATTTTTTTTTTTTTCATTTGTTGTGTTGTTGTGGTTGTTGATTTGTTGGGGTGGTTGTCGTTTGTTGTGGACGCTGTTTTTGTACGGGGATTTTTCGGCGTCGGGGATCCTCGATCCCCGTTAGAGGGCGGGGGTGGGGAGGGTGATTGGTTCCCCGCCGGGGATCGGGGACGGGGACGGGGACTTTTGTGCCTTCGGGGATCGGGGACGGGGAGGGTGATCCCCGGCCCCGCCCCGCCCCGCCCCGTTGCCATTCCTACAGAAGATAATGTTTCCTTCTTCACCTATTGTCTTCAACACGAACAGATCAACAACAACAACAACAAACATGTACCAGGTAATCTTCTACACACATATATAGATATATGTATCTATACTGTATATATTATCTTCTTCTCAATGGCGTCTCTACCTTCTGTGTTAGTTGCCAACACTCTCAAGCTCGAACCAGACCTCCGTAAACTGCCCTCTTCTCTTCCCATCGAAAAGGTAAATCTTTCTCTGTTTCAATTTCACTTTTTTTTTTTCCACTCTCTCTCTCTAGAAAAAACTTTCTCTGATACGATTGATTACTTGTTCTCTCATCAGCGAAGTTATAGTACCAATACCCAATTGGGTAAAGCTTTGGACCCAACAAGTTTGGATTTTCAAGAAGCGCTTTCGCTGATAAGAGAAGGGACGAGTGTCGAATCGTCGATCTATGTTCCACTCTTGCAAGAATGCATAGAGAGGAATTCAGTTTCAGAAGCTCAAGTCATTCATGGCCTCATTGTGAAGACTGTTACACATGAAGATTTGTTTCTCATGACTTTTCTTGTTAATGTTTATGCCAAGTGTGGGGCTATGGAAAATGCACGCAAGGTGTTTGATAATTTGCCCAAAAGGAATGCAGTTACTTGGACTTCTCTGATGAATGGCCCTGTTCGCAATTCCCAACCGGAGCTCGCCTTCCGCGTTTTCATTGAAATGTTGGAAGTTGGTGCTTATCCTACGAATTATACACTTGGGCGTGTTTGATTCGCCGGATTAGGAGGAACTATCTACTATTTGGATTGTAATTCAAATAGTGCTCTTTATCTACCGTTTGATTTTTTTTTAGTCCACCAGACTCCATGTCCGGCCGGACTCCTTATCCCCATATGGGGGACTATTGTGTCCTAGGGGGATATGGGATAGTTTTTGGGAGACTATCCACTGTTGGGATTAGGTGGTCAAAATGACCATTTTGACCCACTACTATTTAATTATGTATTATGTTTAATAAAATTCAATAAAATTTAAATGTTTCAATTTAAAAATAAAATAATTTTATTTAACTTTTTATTGATGTTTTATTTGTTTAATTTTTTAAAATAATTTTTTGTAGATATTTTATTGATGTTTTATTTTAAAATTTTGTTTATATTTTATTTAATTTCATTATTTAAATTTAATAGATGTTTTATTTAATTTCATTGTTTGATTATTATTATTTTTAAAAACAAATTTATTTAAAATTTTAATTAAAAAAATAATATATATTTTTATTGATATTTTATGTATTTATTTATTTTTTTTTTAAAAAATAAATTTATTTAATTGTGTAAAAAATAAAATAAAATAAATTTTTATTTAATCTAGTTAAAAATAATTAAAATATTAAAGATATGTTTAATATTACTATTACTTAGTAAACAATTGAAAAAGGGTAAAATAGTCTTTTGTTCATTTATCATATCTAGTCCGTCCAACCAAACGTTGGATTCACTAAAAATAATCATTTCTAGACATCTAATCCCATGAAAAAACAAACACAGGATACATATCCAATCCAACCAAATAGTCCGGGGGATTCACAGTCCCAAGACTCAAGTCCGATAGATTTTAATCCCCCCTTATTCAGTCCGTCCAATCAAATACACCCTTAGAGTTGTTTTAAATGCTGCTTGTTTGATGTATGCAATTGGGTTGGGGAAGCAAATCTATAGTTACATCGTAAAGTTATAATTAGGCATATTCTCAGATTTTATAATTAGACTACTTTTCAGAAAATTCTAAAAGTTATAATTATATTTGGTTCTAGAAAATTGAGTCTATTTTTTAGAAAATTAAGTTTTTTACTCTTTGTTTTTTTTTTTTTTTTTTGAATGAATGAATGAATGATTTTTTTATATATATTTTATGCAAATTTTTTATTTTTTAAATATGCCCAATCTAAATATACTTAAAAAGTATAATATTTGTATAAATAAAAAATTAAATTCACCAAATACAAAAAAATATTTAAAAAATACAAAATTTTAATATTTTCATATTTTGTTGTATTCAATAAATTTTGTATAGATTTTTGTACATTTTTTTTAAAAAAAATTTGGAGTATATTAAGATTAAGTGGATCTAAAAATTTTATTAAAAAAAGATTAAAATATTTTTTAAAAATTATTAAAAATAAAAAAATATAAATTCAAAAAATTGTTTTTAGAAAAATAACTTTTAACAAATTGGTAAATAAAAAATGCTGACGTGGAGAGTGAGGCAGGAACATAACCCTTTTCTTTGGGCAGATTTTGTGTGTTCCTTTGCTTTCATACCTCACTCTCTGTTTTTGGACACATGACCAGAAACTTTCTTTGAATAAAAAGAAAAACCCCATTTAGTCCATGTCTCTCTATGAGCTTCATAGAGGGCTTCTACTAATAGTAGTGCTCCATTTGTTGCACATAAAACTAATATGGAAGGGATGACAAAATTATCTGACTTAATTATATTTGTTTTACTCAGATTTTAATACAAAAAAAAGTTTGGGTGAATATTGATAATGTAGGGTGAAGTGTAGGAGTAGGTTTGTCAAAATTGTCGAGATTATGATAAATTACAAAATCATATTGTTAAAAACTGACACATTGCCGTTAGATCATAACAGTGTTTGGTTACAACATATATAGGTGAATTTATGTTACAACCAATATATTTATAAATAATAGTTTCAAAAATCTAAAATTTTAACATGGAACATATTATTTGATATACTTAAGGTTTTTGGCGCAGTAGTTGTATAGTATAACTTTATAGTGTGAGATCTCGGATTCAATTTCTATAAAAAGAAGTTTAATACATTTTCTGGTGATATTTATTTCTCTACTATTATGAGAATGGTATGTAGCTAGCCGTTGTTCCATTGGATTCAATTGGGTTTGAGGGGGAAAAAAACACCATTCAATACAGGATAAATGATGATATACTAGTCTTAAAGAGCGTAAACTTATGCATGTCTATAACATCTTTATAAGATTTTTAAAAATATTTCTTGTTAATATTTAAATTACTACTTAATTAATTATATTATTAATTCTTGTATATACTCTTTCAAAAAAAATCTTGTTCACTCTATTTGATTTAGAGTTTTCAAAAGTAATTTTTTGAGTTTTTAATTCGTATTTTTGTATTTTTAATATTTTTTAAAATATTTTAGTCATTTTTTTTAGACATTTTGAATCCACTTAATCTTAATATACTTAAAAAGTATAAAATTTGTACAAAAATCTTTACGAAATTCATTGAATACTACGAAATATGAAAATGTACTAAATATTTATATTTTTTTTATTTTTTTATTTGATAATTTTAAAAAAAAAATCACAGATATTATACTTTTTAAGTGTATCTAGATTAGTTGTATTTAAAAAATAAAAAATAAAAAATCTTAAAACATTAAAAAATTTACTAAAAAAATACATAAAAAAGATAACTAAACAATGTCAATTTTCTAACAAATGTGACTCATACGAGTGCGCGCAACAGTGAGAGATCATCGGAGTACGAGGTTAAACCCACAAATTGGTGCCGTATGCATACCTAATCATCCCCCTCAAAAATTACAACCAATGGGAGTACTTCTGAATGACTTCACTAGGGTTAATTGGCATATAATTAAAGAGAAAATGTAGGGATCATGAAAAAACTTTCATGAAAATGATCATGAAACAATTATGATTCTTGGATTACCTTGATTAGTGTGTGGGGCTTTATTTTAAGTGTAATCCAAGGATTATAAATCTTTCATGATCATTTTCATGAAAGTTTTTTCATGACACCTAATATTGCTCATAATTAAAAATGAGATTGTTGTGAGATTTTCATATAAACCATCCGATCAAGGCTAGTTTGCTGATCAACTCAATTCCACTTAGATCAACTGCGATGCAAGTTTAACCAAAAACACTTGAATGCTTCTGCAGCTGCTATTATGCGAGACTCTCAAGAGGAAGGCTTCTGGACGGTTTGGTTTCATTTTTCTCAGCCTCCTCTGCTTTACTAGTGGAAGCTCACGCAATCTGCCTGGCATGTTCTTTAGCCGAAGCACACAATACCTCTTGGTTGATGTTGAGAGCGAAAATCAGTCACTTATCAAGCTTTGTGTGTCTGAAGATGTGCCCCCTTGGGAGTGTATGGCAGTGGTGCTTGACATTCAAAGCCTCTCAAAGCTGCAACAATGGAAGTTTGGATGGACCAGTCAAGCAAACAACGGGGCCGCGCATTGGCTTGCTATGCTAGCAAAAAGCTTCCAGCTAATTGGGTGGATTACTCACCGTTAGCCCTTGTTTTTGTTTTGTCTTGGGATGTAACCAGTGAGGTGTTTTGATCTATAAAAAATTTCATCTATTCAAAAAAAAATCTCCTCAAAAATTTTAAATTACTACTATTTTTAATTAATTATATTATTGATTCTTTCTTTGAAAAAAAATCTTACTATTTTTAATTAATTATATTAAGGGGAAATTAGGGAGAAATTTTGTGTAAGAGTTTAAGGACAACAACAATTTATTTGCTAGTTAAATTCCTAAAATTTGAAATTCCACGAAGATAAGGACAAATTTTAACATAAATATCAAGAATGTCCTTTTAACAAGATGAGTTGTATTTTGGAATGTGTTTCAAAACTTTAAAATTTAATAATTTTTTATCTAAAACTTTGCATTTTGTAAAATTTATATTTTTGGGATCATTTCGTTGAGATTTATCAAACATGATCCATGATGAATATGAAATTTTGAAAAGAAAAAAAAATCACTGAGTTTTTTGACTAGAAGTCAAAGAAATTTCATTGACTTCTCAATTGTCCAATTTTTGAAATTTCTCTAAGAAAAAATAAGCGATTCACAAATTTCTCTAAGCAATTCTAAAATTTATCTAAGAGAAAATAAATAATTTTGAAATTTCTCTAAGAGAAAATAAGTATTTCAAAATTTCAAAAATTTCTCTAAGAGAAAATAAGCAATTCAGAAATTTTTTTGAGAGAAAATAAACAATTTAAAAATTTCTCTAAACAATTTTGTTAGTGAAATTGTGGAAGGTAGAAATCTTCCCCACAAGAAAAGCGAAATGAAGTGCCCCTTCTTTTACTCTGCAAAGAAAAACCAATGTTGGAACATTTTCATAATATATTTATATATACTTAAATATATAATATAGTTACATAAATGATTAAAGAGATGTAACTTTTGGGTTTATACCAAAGGATATAACCATTGAGTTTAAACAAAAAGGTGTGTCTATTGGATTTAAACCATGGGATGCAACCATTGGGTTTAAACCAAAAGACATGACTCTTAGATTTAAAGGGTGTCACTTTTGAATTTAAAGGACACGACATTTGGTCTAAGGGACACAAACCCATGCCTATATAAAGGCAGGATGGGTTGGCATTTGAAAAAAGAAATAATTCATATGAAATCCATGGAATTTCTCTCTACCATTCATATTGTTATTTTCCTCTATACTTGGTGGATTAGAAAAATCCAAAAGTATTCGGGATCTAATTTCGTTCGTGCATAACGTAGTTAGACATCAGTCTTTAGACTAGGCTTCATTATATCCTGGAGGCGGATTCACGGGTAACCCAGTGCACACCATATTCGAGAGAATTGGTGGGGGCGAATATCATTTTAAGGAAAGCGATGTTATAACGCGCCTTGAAGCAATATTAATTGTTTTATCTCTTTCCATCTCATTTACCAAATTTGCACCAACAATCTGAAGACGATATTCCTAAGAGATGGAAGCACATTAATGTGTATTTGGAATTATGTACAACAAGTAAGGTTGAATTCAATTTTATTTATGGTATAAAGCGGATTAAGAAATGAGGTATGCATTTTCTATATATGTACAATTTTATATGATAATGATAATGATAATGATAATCAGATTGCCAGGTATGAGTTATTTTTTATTCTGTTTTTGAAATTAGTATTATATGAATAATTGAATGCCTATATCTATTGTTTCTTGGCAAGAAAGTGTGTGTTTATAATTGACACGTAATCTTCATGGAAAAATATACTTCATATGCCATGAAAGAAATTGTTACGAACAAGTTATGCATTTTTAATTATAATTGTTATTTTAAATTTTGCTTTCTCTATTGCATGATAAATATAATTTTTGTTAGTGTGTTTACAATCAATGAGGTGCAATTCAAAAAATAAGATTTTTGTGACTTTTTATATTTGGTGACCAGAACTTGGGTCAACTAAAATTTCTGCCACATTTTGCATGTTATTTGTGAAACATATGATTTTATTATTTTATTTACATATTATCAATTTACATGAAACTTTTAAGTTTTGTAAGATATTGTTAATATGATTTGTTTTAAAATTTTATTAAACTATTTATATAGTTAGTCTATGTTGGGGAATTTTCAAAATGAGTTTTCAAATTTATAGTTTATTTTTGGGTGCTTTCAAAACCTTCCATGTTTTTCTTTGAAAAACATAAAGTAAGCTTGGGGCTTTGTCCCACATCAGAAAGAGAGGAAAATATGGAGCACTTAATAAAGTGCTACATGGAATATTCCTTTGAATATAGTATTATGGAATGAATGGTAGTGTACATGCACTCACATCACAAAGATGGTGCTTCGCACCATCCGCACACGTGCGTAGCGTGGGCTGTGTGACATTTGATGGTGCACTTTTCACTTTTCACTTAGCACGGACACATCGGTGCAAGCCGCCATGAGGGCGTTTTCTTATTTGCATCGAACAAGTTGAAGCAATGACGTGGATCTAATGTGGCATGGGTGATGTGGAATGCAATCAACTCCACGTGGCAGTGACGTGGCGTCCGTTGGCGTTGAGTCAACCAATCGATTGAACAGTTGTATGTCCGATCTGGAGTGATTTGATCATAGCCGTTGATTGGAGATGCGCATGATCATACGGATGAGATGGCACCCGATCGTGATCAGGTGTGATTAGTCAAGGCATTTATTCGGTGTAAAAATGATCTGCACCGTGGATCGTCGATCCAACGGTCAGATCTAATCAGATGCAATCTAGGGCCATAACCATTCGATCAGGTGCATCAAGGCCTATAAATAGGTTGCGAAATCAGCGATCTCATTCCATCCACAAAATTTCGAAGCATTCTTGCAATTGTCTCTCTCTCTCTCTCTCTCTCTCTCTCTCTCTCTCTCTCTCTCTCTCTCTCTCTCCCTCCCTCTTGATTTTGAGTTTTCGATCAAGAGTTTCTTTAAGCAATTTCTGCTTTTCTTACTGGTAATCAAGTTCTGCAGATTTGATTATCAGTGTCTTGGTTTTCTTGATTATATCAAGAGTATTCTGACCTATTGTTGTCACTACAAATGCCGATAGACTTGATCTTTAGATCATGCTTCATTGTATCCTAGAGGCAAATTTGCTGTATCCCCCTGCACACTTTTTGGTGGGTGCAAATATTGTCTTTGGGAAAGAGGCTAAGTAACGCGACTTGAAGCATCATATTTCTGTTCTATATAGACAAGTTCATTGCCAAGTTTTGAAGAACCAAAGACCACCAATTGAAGAATTCAAGACGAATTGTTCCACCAGTCTATATGTTTGTGTATACATCTGGAAGTTGATATGTATGATCTTTTCATACAATGACTCTGAAGTTGGAAAATGAAAGGCACAAATATTTGAAAAATATTTTATGGAAGTTTTCAAGAATGTGTTTTAAAATTTGTGATTTCTTGAAACTTGAGAAAATATAGAGTATGTGTTATATGCTTGGTAAATTTTTTGAATAAATAAATTAGAATTTCTAATTTATGTAACTTGTATTTGAATGAAAATTTTATATTGATTGGTCAATTTATGATTCAAAACAAATACAAGCACAAATCATGAAACTTCAAATATAAGAAAATATTAGTTCTAAATATCTTTAATATTGATTGCTTAAGTCCCACAATTTAATTTTTCAAAATTATTGAAAATGGTTAGTTTATATGTTAACGACCATGCTAGAGAGCTCGAATTTGAGCCCCCGAATCCCCCTAATTCAAAAAATGACGTCGTTTTTGAATTTTTTTTATTTATTTTTTTTTTTTTCAGAAGAAGAAGAAAATCAGAAGAAGGAAGAAGAAGAAGGAGGAGGAAGGAGGAGGAAGAAGAAGGAGGAGGACTGGAGGGGGCCCAACAAATCGGGCTGGAGGCGGAAGCGGGGGGGGGCGGGGGCTGCGAGGCAGAGACGGAGGTGACAGCGGGGCTGCGACGAGCTGCGACGGCGGGGCGACGATCCTCCTCTTCCCCTCTCTTCTCTCTCTCTCTCTCTCTCTCTCTCTCTCTCTCTCTCTCTTCTACATTTCGGGCTATTCGGGGGGGAATTTCGGGGGAAAAAACATTTTCCATATGTTAAAATGGGTATCCAGTTATTTGAAAGGATAGAATGGCGCCTGTTTGAACACTTAGCATTAAAACTATGGCTTAGAGCAAATAAAAATTACTTTTGGTAGGGGTTTATCTCTTAGAATTGAAGAGATGATTCTTAGTCTCTTGTAACAAAAGAGATGAAGTGACATGGTATTTTTGTCACGAATTTTTCTTGAATTTTTCAAGATGCAAACTCATTATTAATATGAGTTGATAGTTATGATAGTGACTGTTAGTCCGGACATGTTGATTGTGTCATAAACTGTTGTAATACATAGCTATATAAGAATTTTGTCTACGTGACTGTAAATTATCTTAAGAAATACTGGCAAGGGATTTGATGTGAGATCATCAAAGGGGATGGGTCTTAAGCCCAAGTAATATATCACTCATGGTGGAAACTCGACTCAATGCTTGAAGAAATATCAAGTCTTGAGTTCAATGAGCCCAAATACACCATATGTCGTGATTGCAAACACTTAAATTTTTATTTTTATAACCATCCCAAAGTATAAAGTGCTTGGGACCTGTAATGCAAAAGAGGAGGTTGAGCTACTTAGCTCTTAATAAGTATACAACGGTGAGTTAGGGTACTTTAGTTACAAGGGTACTCTCAATAAACTTACCTATATGAGTGTAGGAGGTGGTTCCACTTCCTATGAGTCCAAGGGCTTGGCTCTAGAGCGCTCATGAAACAGGATATAAACACAAGGTCAATCTACATGTCGGCTTTTTGAATTACCTAAAGAGAAGAAAATTTATGTGTGAGACGTATCTGGTTAATCGTATAAGATCGCTAGTTCAAAGACAAGTCTACTATGCCATCTTGATTACCTTTGATGTGCTTTCACTAAGTAAATTATTCAAATCGAAAGATATCTTCATTTATGCATAAATTTTCGTAATCTATCCAAGTTGTTATTTTCATATATTTTGAAAATTGTGGGGGAATGTTGGAACATTTTCATAATATATCTATATATACTTAAATATATAATATAGTTATATGAATGATTAAAGAGATGTAACTTTTGGGTTTATACCTGAGAGTCTAACCATTGAGTTTAAACAAAAAGGTGTGTCTTTTGGATTTAAACCAAAAGACATGACTCTTGGATTTAAAGGGTGTCACTTTTGAATTTAAAGGACATGACCTTTGGTCTAAGGGATACAAACCCATGCCTATATAAAGGTGGAATGGATTGGCATTTGAAAAAAGAAACAATCCATATGAAATCCATGGAATTTCTCTCTACCATTCATATTGTTATTTTCCTCTATACTTAGTGGATTAGAAAAATCCAAAAGTATTCAGGATCTAATTTCATTTGTGTATAACGCAATCAAACATCAATCTTTAGACTAGGCTTCATTGTCTCCTGGAGGCGGATTCGGGGGTAACCCGGTGCATACCATATTCGAGAGAATTGGTGGGGGAAAATATCGTCTTAAGGAAAGTGACGTTGTAATGCACCTTGAAGTAATACTAATTATTTTATCTCTTTCCATCTTATTTACCAAATTTGCACCAGCAACCAATTCGTCAGTGATCACTCCCGACCAAAGATGGTCGGAGGACCCTCCGATGATCAAGTTAGGATGCTGATTGGCCATGTAGTATTTTGTTAAACAGGGAGTTTTAGTTACCTTTTTTGTCTGTCCACTTACTTTTTCTTATTTCTCCTTTTATAGTGTTACTGCCTTGGGCCTCGGTCATTGGATTAACATCTTAATCTAAGGGCTTTGCCTGTTACCAAACTTTGGTCGGGCAAGTGGATAGTTTGTCTTCATCATTTACTGTCAGATCATCCCGCTGTAAACGACTTAGATTATGTATGGTAGTAGTGGCCAACTTGCCCAATGATCCGCTCGTCCAATTATCTTAATCAGACGGTTGTGTTGCTTGGATAAGCTGAGCCTATGCCTTTATCTCTAACAATTGTTATCTTCACTATTGATTAAGGACGGATCTAAGGGTTTTCCCATATTCTGTAGATTTCTTTCTAAAATGAGATTTTACTCATGCTTTGGTCACATGACATTGCCTCCTTATCTAATGGGCCTTTTGGTCATCTGGGGTTTTTTTCCCCCTTGGGCCAGTCTACTGGCTTAGATTTGGGCCAATGTTTTACCCCTTCACAGAAATTTAAAGTCAATTATAGTGACATTTAATTGATTTTAGAGAAATTTCTCTAACTTGGGTCAGTGAAATTTTATTATTTTATTTTTTTTTAATTTCATATTCATCATGTATCTTTTTTGATAAATCTTGATGAGGGAATTCTAAAAATATAAACTTTTATAAAAAACAAATATGTAAATAAAAAGTTATTGAATTTTAAAGTTTTTAAATCATTCCAAAGATACTGAAAGGAAAAATAGGACTTTAAAAGAAATGATGAATGCCATGTTAATAAGTTCTGAATTACCTCAAAACTTGTGGGGGGAAGCAATACTTTCTGCTAATTATATTTTAAATAAAGTACCCCGAAAGAAAGTGAATCAAACACCTTATGAAATGTGGCATGATAGAGTACCATCTTACAAATACTTAAAAGTGTGGGGGTGTTTGGCTAAAGTGGCTATTCCTAGTCCTAAAAAGACAAAGATAGGTCCTAAGACCATTGATTGCATTTTCATTGGTTATGCTAAGAATAGTAGTGTATATCGGTTTTTGATTCATAAATCAAAATATACCGAAATGCATGTAAATACTATTATTGAGTCTCGGAATGCATCATTCTTTGAACATGTATTTCCAAATAAGACTAGACAAGAGACTAGTAACAATAAGAGATCTCATAATGCTATTACTAGTCAGGATCAAGAACATGATCAAGAACAAGATTTAGATCAAAATGAGGAAGAGGAACCTAGGCGTAGTAAACGTGCTAGAACCTCAAAATCTTTTGGTCCAGATTTTCTAACATATTTGTTAGAAAATGAGCCTTTAACTTTTAAAGAGGCTATGTCCAGTCCTGAAGCTACTTTATGGAAAGAAGCTGTCAAAAGTGAAGTTGAATCCATCTTGCAAAATCACACTTGGGAATTAGTGGACTTGCCACCAGGTTGTAAACCTCTTGGGTACAAGTGGATTTTTAAAAGGAAAATGAGAGCGGATGGATCAATTGACAAGTACAAGGCAAGACTTGTGGTCAAAGGATTTAGACAAAAAGAAGGTCTTGACACATACTCACCGGTTACTAGAATAACATCCATTAGAATGCTAATTGCCATTGCATCTCTATACAATCTAGAAATTCATCAAATGGATGTGAAAATCGCTTTCTTAAATGGTGAGTTAGAGGAAGAAATTTACATGGAACAATCGGAAGGGTTTTTTGTTCCAGGGAAAGAAAATAAAGTGTGTAAATTGGTTAAATCATTATGTGGTTTAAAACAAGCGCCAAAGCAATGGCATGTGAAATTTGACAAGGCAATGATATCAAATGGATTTAAAATTAATGAGTGTGACAAATGTGTTTATATTAAAAACACAGACAAAGGTTATGTCATTGTATGTCTTTATGTAGATGATATGCTCATCATAGGAAGTAATAATGATATGATTAAAACTACTAAGAAAATGTTGAATAAACATTTTGACATGAAGGACATGGACATTACTGATGTAATTCTTGGTATGAAAATTATCAAAACATCAGAAGGTTATGCTTTGTCACAATCTCATTACATTGAGAAAATACTTGACAAATTTAGTAAAGATGATGATCATTTTGCTAGAACACCTGTAGATGTTAATTTGTATCTTTTTAAGAATGTACAAGAAAGTATTTCTCAATTAGAGTATGCCCAAATTATTGGAAGCTTAATGTACTTGATGAACTGCACTTGCCCAGTGTAACAAGCGCGCGGGGGGATCTCGCTACAGCTCAGACTCGATTTTGTGTCACGATTCTAAATCTTGAACCAAAGAGTCCAAATCCGGCAAATCGTTTTGAGAAAACAGATTTTTTTTTAGAAAGAAGTGCCAAACATGGACTGCTTTGCCAGATACAGAGTCGCCACCTAAATATTTTATTTTGGAAAATTTAGGAAACCCTGACTCGTTGCCTAAGGCCACGTGTCCGTCATCACCAAAGTTGCCTCGACTCGGGAACTTGGGTACGGTTGGGGAAGGTCACTTCGTGAGCACCCCCGCTCGCCCGATCAAAGATCGGCCTCTACTAACCATGATATCTAGTTTTGAAAACATTATGCGTTCTTATTCCGGTTATTAGCCTAGGATTACTACGTGATGCGCACATCATACAAGTATAGACTAGATCGCCTAAATTGGAACAAAACATTTCATGTATGTTTTGTTTGAAGATGGTTTGATGGTGCTACCCGCAAGTAGGCTAAGACGTGGATTTGCCACCCTCAGGTGGGCTTAGAAAACAATGGTTTTGCCACTATCTAGTGGGCTTAAAACTCACAGTCAATGATTTGTTCCAATCTAAGTAACCCAACCTTCACCCACAGGCATTCAAGCAGATATATCACATAAGCACATAGCCTCATGGTAAGCATGCTATCATGGCAGTCACTCACACGCATGCAAGGATGCTAAAGCATAAAAACTTACCGAGTACTCCAAGCCAAAACAGAAGCTCATTAGAAATCTATGCATGATCCTAAATATACAGAAGTGCCTAATGCAACACATGCAAAGTGCAACTAAGATAGCAGGCTCGGCTATTCTAAACATGGCATATGGAATGCTACAGCTAACAAGTATTCAATTTGGAATTGAAATACAGATGTAGTTAGTATGATGCGCCGAGCCCGGTGCATGCAAGACAGATGAATGATGCAAACATGTTATCATACTGCATGCTAATTGAAACATGCCCTAATCTAACCATCGTAAGCTGGTAAATAAAAGGGAGAAAGACGTGGGGTTGGAAGACATACATCACACTCATGCACACTTATTACAACATTGCCCTCGCTCGGAGGGTCCGAAAGAATAATATACAGTCCCAAATGAATAAATAATACAGTCCCAATAAATACAAAAATCCTAATTAATTTACAAATTAATCTAGGAAAGCTATAAATTGGCATGCAAGCCAGGGACTGCCTTGACTCTGATGAATGATGTATGTTTGGGCTGCCTTACGCGGAAATCCACTGGGATGCCCCAATTAGCCTCTGTTTTGCAATTATTCTTGGAAAGCGCACCAAGTTCCGGAAGACTGCTAATTCTTGATTTGCTGCAACAGAGAGCAGGAAAGGGGCATAACAATGTATTTTCACATATGTATGCATGCCTCGATCCTCGTGCCACCAATCACGCATCTCGATGCATGATGGCTGAGGAGTCGAATTGCACAACTCAATATGGAATGAATGCACGTGGAAACTCAACTAAAACCCAACTCCATCATGGATAATCCGGAGTGTCGGTGACTGGGAATTGAGACACGTTCCGTCACTCGGAGTACGAAACGTCCCTCATTTCCCGTGCTCGGGCTAACTCTTATCCCAAGCACAAATGCAATATGCATGACATGCATGAATGCAACTAAGATACAACCTAACTTGCACAATGCTATGAAATGGCATACACGATGCACGATGTAACATGGCATACACAATGCGCTAACATACAACCTAGCATACACAATGCTATGAAATGAAATGGCATACACAATGCATGATGGACTTACACCAACACAAGTGGACCTCAGTCACACTCACGTAGGAGGCCATAAGATGAAAATGAGACACTCGAGATGCGCGCACACATGCACGCAAACCGAGGACCGAACCTAAGGCACAAATGCCACTCTAACAAAGCATGGCAAGGCATGGAACATGGCATACAAGCATGTAAATTTCAGTGTTGAAATATGATGCAAAACATCCCCGAATCATAGAAGCATGGCACCCGATGCATGGAATGAGACCCGAAACATGAAACTATGTACATGGAATGACCTATGGCTATGCAAAGCATGCATTATTTGAACATGAAGCGTGAAGACAGAAGAAAGGAAGTCCCAAAACATGCATATTTCCAGTTTTAAGCAAGGCTAAAAGATGAACACAAATAGGGCTAAGTTAGCGTGCAAAAATGGCCCCGAAAGGGAGATAATGAAGCAAGTGATGGTTTCTGGCCCTAAACAGATGAGGGCCGTTCAACAATGTTGAAGAGGGGCCCAAAAAATGGCATTTTACAGTTAGTGACCAAGCCCAAAACAGTTTATAAATAGGCCTAAAATACTATGCAAAATAAGGCCAAAAAGGAGGTTTAAACACAAAGAGCAAAGAGGAAGCCTCAAAAAGAAAAAGACCCTTAATGAAACATGAAGAGGGGGTCAAAATAAGACTATTTACAGTTCAGACCAGAGCCCAAAAATACAAGCACAAGGGGCTAACAAATCATGCAAAAATGGGGCCAAAAGAGGGATACAAAGGCAAGTGACAAAAGGAAGCCCTAAACAGTGAAGAACCCTTCAACAATGTTGAAGAAGGGCTCAAAATAAACCACTTTATAGTTTATGACAGAACTCAAAACAGTTTACATATAGGCCTAAAATACTATGCAAGAAAGAGGCATACAAGAGGGGTAAAGAAGCAAGTGTAAAAAAGAAGCCTCAAACAGTGATAGGCCCTTAAACAAACATGAAAAAGAGCTCAAAATAATGCTACTTTTAGTTAGGGTCGGAGCCCAAAAATGTAAGCAAGAATGGCTAATATATTGAGCAATATAAGGCCAAAAAAGAGGAGAAATGTGCTTACCCTTGTAGCCTAATCTTTGACAGCTTTTTGGCTTGAGAAAAGATGCCTCCTAAGCTTTGAGAAGATCCTCCAAGCTACTGGAATGGAGTGGTGGTGTGGTGCTAGGTGATGGTGTAGAAATGGTGTAGGATTTGGAGAGTTTTGGTGCTTGGAATATAGAGAGAGAGGGATGCAATGCAAGAGGCTCAAAGCCAAATTTTTCAACCCCTAAAACCAGCTGGGAGTGCTAGTTATATAGACAAAAACGGTGGAAAAGAGGGGGAAAAATGGGGGGGGAAAACAATTCAAGTTTCCCCCCAAAAGGCCAAACTCTCGGACATAAGGCCTAGAGGAAAACAAAATTCACTTCTAGGACACACTTGGGGAGGGGGTTATGGCCGGCTAGTTAAAAAGGGCAAAAAAGTCATTTCACCAGCTAGGTGGCCGGCCTGCTAGATTTTCTGGCCGGCCAGCTACTTTCAGGGCAAAAAAATGGGCTGCCGGAAAAAAAAGTGTCCGATGGGTGATTGGGAAGTCCAATGGTGGCCATTCAAGTGTCCAAATTGAAGCCCCGGAAGTTATCTTTCCAATGGCGCAAACCTTGCATCAAAATTCCTCCTGTGGAAAAAGTTATGCCTTTTTTGGTGAAGCCACGCAGATTTCGGTCCAACCGGAGTGATGCCCTACTTCAATCAACTATATCTCCCCCGTCCGGAATTGGATTTAGGAGATTCTTGAGTGCAAATTGAAGCCCCGGAAGTGTTATTTCCAACGGTGGTGGCCTCATAGCTTGATTCCAAGTATGCAAATGAATAGGCCCGATTTGGCGAGGGCTGCTCGACTCTTTCTTAATGGTTCATGGCCATTTTCTCCCCCAACTAGATTTCTTCCCTTTTCTCCTCTTTTCTTCAACTCCAAACCCCTAAGTAAGGTGTTTTGAAAGATTTTTCAAAGATTTCATCTCTCTTTCATTCATTTCTACTTTGTCCTCGCTCGGTTTACCGAAAAGCGCAACATTTAACAAAATGTGAGCCTCGGAACATCGTAAAAAATTTATTTCAAAAACGTTTTGAAAGAAAGGGTTTTAAGGTCTAAAATCTTTTGATCAAGATCATTTTGGTCCAAAAGGGGGTATGAAGTTGAGCTTTGATTCTCTCTCTTTGCCGAAGAAATTGAACCTTTGCCCTGCACATCTTCCAAAACCATCAGTCGCATCCAAGTCTTAAAGGTGGTCAAAAATGGGGTGTCTACACCCAGATATAGCTTATGCAGCAAGTAAATTAAGTAGATATATGAGTAATCCGGGAGTAGAACACTGGAAAGCAATTATAAAGGTTCTTAGATATCTCCGATTTACTCGTAACATTAGGCTTAATTATACTAGATATCTAGCAGTACTTGAAGGATACTGTGATGCAAATTGGATATCGGATACTAGAGACTCAAAATCCACCAGTGGGTATGTCTTTACTCTTGGTGGGGCGGCTGTATCTTGGAAATCTTCCAAACAGACTTGTATTGCTATGTCTACTATGGAATCAGAATTCATAACTTTAGACAAAGCAGGGGAAGAAGCAGCATGGATTCGCTACTTCCTTGAAGATATTCCAATATGGCCAAAACCGGTGCCTGCTATATGCATACATTGCGATAGTCAATCTGCAATAAGTAGAGCACAGAGTCATATGTATAACGGTAAGTCTCGACATATTCGTCATCGACATAATACCGTAAGACAACTACTCTCTAATGGAATTATTTCCATTGATTATGTGAAGTCTAAAGACAACATAGCGGATCCACTAACCAAAAGGTTAACTATTAGTACTGGGGGACTTTGGTCCAAAAATGACGTTGAAAGTCTTAGAATACTTGAACTAAAAATCTTTTTTCGTATGTCCTTTAACTGCTAAATGTTATAATAGGGGAATTTAGCTAAATCTCCCTTATATTATTGATTCCTTCTTTGAAAAAAAATCTTATTCATCTTGTTTGGTTCAATTTTCAGAATTCAATTTTTAAAAAATTTAGTTTTTTATTTTTCATGTTTTTTTTTTTTTAGTATTTGAAGCACATTTTTTTTTTTTTTAAACTTTTTAGGTGCACTTAATGTAGATGTGCTTAAAAAGTAAAATATTTGTTTAAATTTTTTTTTTTAAAACATCAATAAATACACAAGAATACGGAAATGCATTGAATTTTCATTTTTTTTTATATGTTTGGAATTTAATGAATTTTTTTCACAAATATTATACTATTTAATTGTATTCATATTAAATATATCTAAAAAGTTAAAAAATTGCTTAAAGTAATAAAAAAATTCACTAAATCTTTTTTTTTTAAAAAACTTAGGCTTCATTTGGTTGAGTTTTAGAATCATAATTTGAGCGCGGAATTTTGTTTTGAGTTATGAGTTTTGAAAAGAACTTTGAGTTTTGAATTGTATTTTTTTTTTTTTTTTTTTTGATCGGCAAATGTTAGTTGTTAGTTGTTATTTTGAATTGTATTTGAAAATTGTTTTAGGTTTATTTTTTTTAAATATTTAAAAGTTTTATTAATTTTATTTTTTAGGGTAAATATTTATTTAGTTTTCTAATGTGCATTGTATTTACTACATTTGTGCTCTATTTTTTATAAATATTTTAAATATTAAAAAGTTTTAAAATTTTAATTATTTTATTTTAAATATATAATTTTCATTTTAAATATTTTCTTATTTTTAATTTTAAATATTTATTTTCATTTTTACATATTTTTTAACAAAATTTTAAGTTTTTTATTTTTATTTATTTTTAAATTTAAATTTTTTTTGAATCGTCCATATATATCTAAATCATAATAAATTATTTGGCCAGTACTTAAAAAAATAACAAAATATTTTTTTCAAAAAAGTAAGAAAATAAAAAAATATATTTCTTCAAAAATTTAAAAAAAAAATCTGATTTTCTTTTTCAAAAAAATAAAAAATAATAAAAAATAGCATTAAAGAACAAAATAAAAAAAAATGAATTTTTTTGTTTTAAAAATAAAATTTTAAAAAGAGTTTTGAATTAAATATTTAATTATAAATTTTGAAAAGAGTTTTAAAATTTATTGATTGAAATTATAATTCTAAAATTAAACCAAACGCTACTTTAATTTTTAAAAAATTAAATCAAATTAAATCAAACAAGGTGATTAATTTTTTAACAAATGTGACTCATACAAGTACGTGCAAGAATGAGATCATCAAGCTACAAGGTCACGCCCACAAATTGGGTGTGTGCATAATATTTAAAACAACCTAATCTTATTCAAACCCCCCCCCCCCCCCCCCCAAAAAAAAAAAAAAAAAAAAAAAACACAACCACCCTTAAAAAGTGGTACATTAAATCAAACTATAAAAACTACTTACTCATCTCCTTCAAAAGAAAAATTATTGATTAGTCTTACACTAATCATAATTTATTATCTACTTAGTCATCTCCTTTACAAGAAAAATGATTGATTAGTTTCGTACTAATCATAATTTATTATATCCCCTCATGTTCTCCAATCACCTTGTGAGTGTTGATTTCCGACCACACAACCAAATAAGGAACTTAACTAGAGAGCACGTGGAAAAATAGATTAAGCTAACCACCTGCCAACAAGAAAATGAGAATACCACGGTGACTCGTCCACCAGGGAGCACTCCAACTATCAAGTCAGTTAACTTATTTCTCAAAAATATCGTACAAATACTCAAAGCACAAGTTAAAGCGTATCTTAAACTCACGGGGGTGCCTTAATTTTATAACCAGCATTGCCCTAGTCCCTTAGAAGTCTCACTTCATAAGACTCAAGTGCAATACTTATCTCGGACTCTCAACTAGATAGGGATAAACTCTTCATAAGCCTTATTCTTATCCAGACTAAGCACTCTTACTTATCCAGAACTCTTGTCCCTTATCCAAATATCTTGAATTCTGGTATTATCACATCATATCTCGACAATACCGTAATCACCTCGGCAAACATGACCTGTCCACATGGCACTTGGGCCGACATCTCAGGGCACCTTGCCTGTTTTCTAGATTATTGCCCTTGATTCTTGTCCATCTTCATAGATTTAGGTTTGGGATTTGCTAGAAACCACACTTGGCAAAATTGAAACAAACTTTGCCCTCAAACTCTAATCTGAACACCGAAACTGGTACCCCAGCACTTCTTAGGGTTTCACCGAGGTCCTTTAGCTCATATAGTCCACATTTCCAACGATAAACCTTACCAAATTCCCCCTAGCCGAGGTCATGGGTATGTTTAAATGGTGGATAGACTTGCCCACTAAGTTGGAATACTTTCGCAAGGAGTTCTACATTCTGTAGACACCCCATTTTTGACCGACCTTAAGACTCAGATGTCACCAATTGAGCGCTTGGTGATGTTGCATATCGTGCTCGTCCAGAGGTTTCAGAGTCTCGGCTGCGAGCCTTGCCTCCGGACTTCCGGACTCTTTCGTGCTTTGCCTCGGTTCGCGAACCAGGCTCTGTTTTCTCTGTTTTCTCCTCCCGAAGGGAGGGAGAGGTCTCGTAGATCATCTCTCAGTGGCCGTAGGCTACGTTTCGTGGTCGCAGGCCATTTTTCCCATTTCGGAGCCCGGGTTCCCGGTTTTCGGAGCCGTCAGGCTGTGTGCCTCGGTTCGGGACCGCCTAACTACCTTCGTTTGCTCCGATTTTTGGCATGCATCTTATTTACTCCCTTTTGAGGGACACTGGGGTCCGAGAGACCAACTTCGTGGTCAAACACCACTCCCGGTGCCCAGCAGTCAGTTTTCGGGGTCCCGGACTGCGCGTTTTGGCCCCCGAGCCTTACTTGCAAGCATTGTTGGGCTCCGACCCAAACTAGAAATATTCATATTTTGAGGTCCTTTTCATGTTTGATTAAGGACCTTTTATTGTTTGAGATATCCGACTGTCACTTGCCTCTTTACCTCTTTTTAGGCCTATTTTTCACGGTATTTTAGGCGTACTTGTGGGCTGTGTTAGACTTGGTTGTAAACTACAAAGTGTCTTATTTTGAGCCCCTCTTCAACTTTGTTGAAGGACTCTCGGCCGTTTGGAACCAGCAGCTACCATTTGCCTTTATACCCCTCTTTAAGCCAATTTTTGGAGGAAAACTTGAATATTTCCCCCCCTTTTTTTTCCACCTCTTTTCCAGCCCTTTTGCCTATAAATACAGCACCCCAGGTCTGTGTTGAAGGATTAGAGATTTTTGTATAAGCCTCTCACATTAAATTTCTCTCGTCTCTCTACTCTAAACCTCAAAACCCCTTAAGTTCTTAACCATTTTTATACACCACCACCAAGCACCACCACCACTACTCCATTCCAAGCAGCTTGGAGAGCTTTCCAGCAGCTAGGAGGCATCACTTCTCAAGCCAAGAAGCATCCAAGGGGTAATCTTCAAGGGTAAGTCCCATTTCCCTCCTTTTGGCCTTTATTTTGCTCAATATATTAGCCCTTTTTGCTTGCTGTTTTGAGCTCCGAACAAAACTGAAAAGGTCATTTTTTTGAGCTCATTTTCTTGTTTCATTAAGGGCTCAACACTGTTTGAGCCCCCCATGTTGCACTTGCTTCAATACCCTCTTGAATGCCATTTTCTTGCATGATATTTTTAGCTTGTGTGTGATCTGTTTTGGGGCCTGATGTAAACTGTAAATAGGCCTATTTTGAGCCCCTCTTCAACATTGAAGAAGGGCTCAACACTGTTTGGGACCTCCATATATCACTTGTCATTGTACCCCTCTTAGGTCCCCTTTTTTGCATGATTTATTAGGCTATTATGTCTCTGTTTTTGGACTTTGGTCCGAACTAAAAATGGCCCTAAAATGACCCCCTCTTCATGTTTCATTAAGGGTCTAGGGCTGTTTGAGACATCCTTGGTATACTTCATGTCATAGCCCTCTTGTGGCCTTAATTTTGCATGGCATTTTGAGCATATTTCTACACTGTTTTGGGCTTGATCATCTACTGTAAAAAGCCATATTTTGGGTCCCTCTCCAACATTTTTGAAGGGCCCTAACCTGTTTGAGGCCAGCATATATCAGTTACTTCTTTGCCCCTTGTTGGCCCATTTCTTGCATGAATTGTTTTCCATACTTGTATCTATTTTTGGGGTCTTTCATAAACTGCAAGTAGTCATATTTTTGGTCCCTCTTCAGTGTTGTAGAAGGGTCTTTTTCTGTTTGGACTTTACATCTACCACTTGCTTCATTGCCTCCCTTGCGGAGCCATTTTTGTATGCTAATTTAGTCCCACTTGTGCTTGCTGTTTGGCCATGTTTAAAACTGTAAAAATGCTTGTTTTGGGGCTGCCTTGCTTCTGTCTTTTCATTCCATGTACCAATTATGCATGCTTTGTATAGCTATGGGCCATTTCAGGTGCTTAATTCCATGTTTCGGGACTTGTTCCTTGCATCGGGTTTCGTTTCGCCATGTTTCGGGGCTGTTTTCCCCCTCATTTTGCTACTGATTTTTGCATGTTTTCATATCATATTCCATGTCTTTGCCGTGTCTCATTAGAGTGGCATTTCGGTGCCTGAGGGTCGGTCCTCGGTTTGCGTACACGGGTGCACGCATTTCGAGTTGTCTTGTTTTCATCTTATGGCCTCCTATGTGAGTGTGACTGAGGTCCACTTGTGTTGGTGTAAGTCCATATCGCATTGTGTATGCCATTTCATTCATAGCATTGCGTATGCTAGGATTGTATGTTAGCGCATTGTGCATGCCATGTTACCTCGTGCATCGTGTATGCCATTCCATAATATTTTGCATGTTAGGATTGTATCTTGGTTGCATTTCATGCATATCATGCATATTGCATCGTGTTCGGGATAGGAGTTAGCCCGGGCACGGGAAACGAGGTACGTTCCGTACTCCGAGTGACGGAACGTGTCTCAATTCCCAAGTCACCGACACTCCGGATTATCCATGATGGAGTTAGGTTTTGTTGTGTTTTCATGTGCATTCATTCTATATTAAAATTGTACAATTCGACTCCTCGGCCATTATGCATCGAAATGCGTGATTGGTGGCACGAGGATCGAGGCATGCATACATTTGTGAAAATACATTATTATGCCCCTTTCCTGCTCTCTGTTGCAGCAAATCAAGATCCAGCAGTCTTCCGAGGCTTGGCGCGCTTTTCAAGAATCATTGCAAAACAGAGGCTAATTGGGGCATTCCAGTGGATTTCCGCGCAAAGCAGCCCAAACATGCATCATTCCATCATCCGGAGCAGAATCAAGGCAGTCCCTGGCTTGCATGCCAGTTTTATTTATTTTCTTAGTTAATTTGTTAATTAATTAGGAATTTGTACATATTTGGACTATAATATTTATTTGGACTGTACTATTCTTTTATTCGGGACTGTATATTTATTCGGACCCTCTGCGCGAGGGCATAATTGTAATAAGTGTGCGTGAGTGTGATGTATGTCTTCCAACCCCACATCTTTCTTCCCTTTTATTTACCTGCTTATGATGGTTAGACTAGGGCATATCTCAATTAGCATACAGTATGACAGCATGTTTGCATCATTCATCTGTTTTGCACGCACCGGGCTCGGCGCTTCATACAAACTGCATTTGTATTTCAATTCCAAATTGAATACGTGTTAGTTGTAGCATTCCATATGCCATGTTTAGAATAGCCGAGCCTGCTATAGTTTGCATCTTTGCATGTGTTGCATTAGGCAATTCTGTGTATCTAGGATCATGCATGGATTTCTAATGAGTTTCTGTTTTGGCTTGGAGTACTCGGTGAGTTTTTATGCTTTAGCATCCTTGCATGCGTGTGAGTATTGCCATGAATAGTATGCTTACCATGAGGCTATGTGCTTATGTGATATAACTGCTTGAATGCCTGTGGGTGGAGGTTGTGTTACTTAAATTGGGACAATTCATCAAATGTTTGTTTTAAGCCCACTAGATAGTGGCAAAATTATGTTTTCTTAAGCCCACCCGAGGGTGGCAAATCCACGTCTTAGCCTACTTGCGGGTAGCACCATCAAACCATTTTCAAACAAACAAACATGAAATGTTTTGTTCCAATTCAGGCGACTCAGTCTATACTTGTATGCTGTGCGCATCACATAGTAACCTAGGCTAATAACCGGAATAAGAACACACAATGTTTTCAAAAATAGATATCATGGTTAGTAGAGGCCGGTCTTTGACCGGGCGAGCGGGGGTGCTCACGAAGTGACCTTCCCCAATCGTACCCAAGTTCCCGAGCCGAGGCAACTTTGGTGATGACGGACACGTGGCCTTTGGCACCGAGTCAGGGTTTCCTAAATTTCCCCATAAAAAATATTTAGGTGGCGACTCTGTATCTGGCAAAGCAGTCATGTTTGGCACTTCTTTCAAAAATCTGTTTTCTCAAAAACGATTTGCCGGATTTGGACTCTTTGGTTCAAGATTTAGAACCGTGACAATCGAGTCCTTGAACTGTAGTGAGCCCAATATGAACAGAACGGGACTTAGCCCTCCCGGGGCGTTCGGGGACGTCTACAGTTTCTGGCGACTCCACTGGGGATTTAGAGAACTTGACTCGAACTCGTGATATCTTGTTTTGACTACACTTGTGTGTTTCTTTGCATTGCATTTGCATTGGTGCGCCTAGCACACCGTGTTTGCCATCTGCTATTCCTGAGCAGTTTGCCGGAGGCTTGTCTTGTCAAGGCATGTCCATAAGGCTGACCGGTTACGGGCTCTGCCAGTATGGGAACACAAACCCCGGTTTTACCAGGGCACCCTTTTTGACCATTCGACCTAGTGCATATTCGGATCCATAGTGACCATTCCAAACTAGGACAGGTTGCTTACCCGATATAGGTTGTTTGAAACCGCTGCGTGCGTAGTGAAACCCTAGCTCCTGACAAAATAGGACAGGGAAACCCTACCCCAACATAGGGGTGTTTTGGCTCTCTTTTACATGCTATGTGCTTTTAGAGTGCCTCTCTACAGGGTGCATGTATCAGTTTACAAGTTTGGGCATCAGGCCTGCGGGCACCAATTCAGTATTTTGGGATTCAGTTTTACCTGAGGGTATCAGTTTACAGGCAGAGATTTGGGCAGAATTCAGTAGAGGGCACACTCATTCAACTATGCTCGTATCTGTTCAGGTGAAATCAGACTGAGATGCTGTCTGTTTTCTGTTTTGCTAAGTGGTCTTGGAACCATAGTTTCAGAAGGGTCTGATATCCCCCGGGGTACTCTGGACTTGTGTTGTTATGTGATCGGGGGATGAACCACCTGCGGGTGGCACTCAGTTTACTCCGGATGTGGCGTTTGGCACGGTCTGTTTTGAGCATTTGCGAGTGCTGCTTATTCTACTTTCTGACTTGGGTATTGAGTCTGTCTCGTTGTGTCGAGTCAGTCCTGTTGAGTCTGTCTTGTTGTATCGAGTCGGTCCTGTTGAGTCTACCTTGTTATATCGAGTTAGTCCTGTTGAGTCTACCTTGTTATATCGAGTCAGGCTTGTTATATCGGGTCAGTCCTGCCGAGTCTGTCTTGTTGTATCGAGTCAGTCCTGTTGAGTCTGTCTCGTTGTATCAAGTCAATCCTGTTGAGTCTATCTTGTTGTACCGAGTCAGTCCTGTTTTATAGGAGTCGGGTGATTCCAGGGGTGTTACCTCGGGCGTCACCATTTTGTTTTACGTTTGTCTTTTCGTTTTGAGTCTGTTTCTGCCAGGGAGCCAGTAATGCCAACAGATTTGAATGAAACAGCAGTGATTTTCACGCTCTCGCGTTTGCTTCTGCTGTGTGCCAGTTGTGCCAGAATTTCTAAATGAGATGGCAATATTTGACTAGAAGCTCTGTCTTTTCTGTGCCTTGAAGTCATTGTAATGACCTGAGTTTTTCAAAACTTTTTGAACACTGCGGTGAAAACAAAGAGGGAGGAATTCCTCGAGTTTTGAAAAACTTTGATCAATTGAGAGAAAGAGAGGCGTGCTAAGCCCTTAATGAATGAAATCATGCTTGTTAGCATGAGTACTAAGAAAGAACCTGGCTTGATCCAGACTGGTTTCACACTATCTTCAGCGCGAGTGATTTGTCGCTTTCTTAAAAATTTTCAAAAACAAAATGTTTTGCGCGGTCTTGCGAAGACCTGTGTAGAATCGCTCTTGAGATTGTGCAGCCTATGATCGCTCTCAGCCTCGAGACTCAACCCCTTTGCTTCCAAACCTTGAACTTGAATTCAGAAGGTTCAATGGTCAACTACGACGTGAGGCCTGTGTGGCCAGATTTGAAGTAGCCCTCGAACAAGAGGCCAGGAATGTCGGATCAAGAAGATCAGAAGATCAGAAGAAGCTTGCAAAGCTAAAACAGAAGTACCCTTTGAACTAGGGGCAAAGATGTCAGATGTGCTCGAAGAGCCGAAGACGAATCCTCTTGCAAAACAACAGCCATTCTCTTGGATACGGATGGCTTCGAGATCCTAAAACCATTTGGCATGGACTTGTTACACTTTTACCCTTTGAGAGGCTCGCTGGGCCGAAAACCCGGAAAGGGCGACCCAGGCAAAAGTTAGAGCAAGAAAAGATATATACAAAAAGCAAAAAGAAAAAAAGAAGAAAAGAGAAAAAAGAAAAACAGAAAAAAAAAAAAAAAGAAAAGAAGAAAAAAAAAAAAAAGAAAAAAAAAAAAAAAGAAGAAGAAGAAAAGAAATGAAAAAGAAAGAAGAACAAAGCTCGCAAGGTTGAAAACCTGCAACGGGCGCCTTGGCAAAAGTTAGAGCATAAAAGGAGAGGTTAAATACCCGAGTGTACCTTGACCCCGAACTACGTAAGGCTTGATTCCCATCTTTGGGATACATAGGCAACTTCATTCTGAAGTCCAGCCATAAACTCTTCCAAATCGACTGTGTCCATGCGATGGTTCTGGTCATCTTTGTCTTCGCTGTATCTGAGAGTCTGGTTGTGTTCGTCGCTGTGAGGACTGACTACAATGCGCTGCGGTGCTATCCAAACAAGGGGCAACTTTCCGTTGCCATTCAAAACGCCGCAGTGTCATTTCAAACAAGGGGAAACTTTCCGTTGCCATGCAGTATCCTTCAGACAAGGGGCAATTTTCCATTGCTATGGGTCCGAGGTTGTGCATCTCAAGAGTAGGTTCTGTGCTCATTGAGCAGTGGTCGTTTGCAAAAATAGTTTTTGAGAATTTTTACTGAGGTTGACTAATTTTCTCGAAAAGTACTCCATTTTTTCAAAACTGGATCATTTCTTGGACCCAAAAAAGGAAAACTCTCAGTGCTCATAGCCTAACTTGCATGATTTTAAATCAGAAAATTGAACAAGCATGTTAATCTAACTCTCATGTTGGTCAAAACTGTTTTAGTAGAAAGCAAAAACAAAAAATGGTCAAAATGATGAACTAGGGGCACAGTTGAGTCAGGTGTTCTGTCTTTTCCCCTTTGTCAAAATACTTGCTAGAAAGGGCACTTTACTTGCCAGAAAGGGCACCGTATTCGCCAGAAAAGGGCACAACAAAGGGCTGAAAGCTCTCTCACCCTCCAAGCAATGAGGTATCAAGCCAAGTGCGAAGCACGAACTGGAATGGGGCAAGATATTCCACTCCATCATCCAGACAGATCTTATCACATCCAAACTCCCCATCAAAGCATCATCAACCGGTGTCAGCTGCAAATTCTCTACACACTCATTTGTAGCACAACCCCTCTGTGGGAGGAATTCACTAGCTGCGTGCAGAAGAATGAGAATCTGGTAGAATACCAGGGGCAAGAGCCCACAACTTCATACTTATCCATCAACCACCCAGGGGAGGGATTGAAAAATGAGAGATTGAAGAATAGAGAGATGTGCGATGAGAGAAAAAGTGAGAAAAGGGCTTTTTTTCAGAAAAACAGAGCTTGAGGGCCGAGTGATGTGAGAATCACAAGTGAGAAAAGGTGGGAAACAATACCCGGTGAAACAGGCTCCCTGTGCACGTCTGAGTGTCGTGTCTTTTTATTTGTCCCGATTCTTGTTTTGAGTCGTCTCGAGTGTTACTCGATGTGTCTAGGTTGTGTGCCTTTTATTTCCGTGTTGAGTCGTTTTGCTGTGTCCAGTCGTAGGCTCAATACCTGGTCGAAAACTCATCTCTCAATTTCAAAAATAAAATCGTTTTGTGCTCCGAGTGCCGTGCCGTTCTTCACATTTATGCAAAACAGAATTTGTTCTTTCATAAAATCACAGGGTTCAACCCAGGTCATGTGAGAACAATGGAACCAGGACCTATCTGAAGCTATAATGGTTCCGGACTGCAAATCAAAAGCAAAAGAGGAAAAATGTCGGGCATCTGAGTTTGTTCCAACTTCAGTAAGCTCCGAGATCGCATTCCGTATGCACTTCGTCAGGCCTTGTCAATGCTCCGAAGTATGAGTGTGCCTCTACCTCAAGCTCAAGATCGAGTCTGCTTCAAGCCAGAATGGCGATCAGAAGTGCTCTCCTCGAGTACCGTTCCCTGCCAGAGGCATCTTGGCTGTGTTTGCAATGAGTTCCTAAGAGACCAACTGCGACGGTGGAAACTAGAGTTCGGACGGCTATTGCCTAGAACGCAAAGGTTCGGAATTTCCGAGACTAAAGTCTGGTTTAAATACCCAGGGGTCTATCCTCGGCTTGAAATCTGTATGGCAGCCCCATAGATTGAGATAGCATATGAATGCGCCTCGATTCTGGATACTGAATCAACCTAGTCTGTCACCCCGTTGGAGAATAGGGAAAGTTGTGAACATGGCCAGGAAGGAAAGGTAGTAACTGCGGTTTGGAAGTACAATCAAGAAAGTGCAAGAAGAACCCACTCTTTTCAGCTCAAAATGTTTCTGCGGAATTTTCAAATCATGTCTTCGATGTGTAGCTCATCGTCAGTCGGCGTGCACGAGGTGTATCCTTTTTGGAATGAATCGTGACCCCTCCGAGAGGTAAATCGGAGGTTGCGTTTGGAATTTGGTCTCCTTAAGGCTTGTATTTCCTTATTCGGTATTTTTGGTTCAAACGGGTGTTGTCACGCGTATTACACTGGCATTGTTATGCTCATTACTTGCATTGTTATGCACATCTATCTAGCATTGTTATGCTCATTCGTTGTATTGTTATGCACATCTATCTAGTATTGTTATGCTCATTACTTGCATTGTTATGCACATCTATCTAGCATTGTTATGCCCATTCCTTGTATTGTTATGCACATCTATCTAGCATTGTTATGATCATTCGTTGTATTGTTATGCACATCTGTCTAGCATTGTTATGTTCATTACTTGCATTGTTATGCACACTTCACCTGCATTGTTATGCACCTTTTCACTTGCAATTGTCGTCTTTTCTCCTCTCGCATGCGGTGCGTTAGGACATCTTCGGTTTTGAACATTTGGACGAGTTCCGGTCTTAATCTACTTTTTGCGTGTGATACGCTGAGAAAGTTACCTTTCCTCCCTTGCGTGTGATACGCTGAGAGGTTTACCTTCTTCCCCTCATGTGTGTGATACGCGGAGAGATGTTGTGTGTGAGACTCCGGGTACTCTCGGTAGTCACTTTTAGCCTTCTCTGCGTGAGACGCAATGAGAATTGCATAATTCTCTTACATCCTTTCTGCATGAAATATAGTTGTTGCTTTGCATTCTTGCTTAAAACTGTTGCATCTATTGTGAATATGTGCTTCATTACAGCTCGCTGCATTTGCATGATCACGAGTTATGTTCGGCTTCTTGCATTATCATTTGCATTTTGCCCCTGCCTGCGGGCATGCCTGCGGGCACATCTTTGTCTATCTTGTCTGCTTTGTCTAAGTCTTCGGCCTTGTCAAAAATGGGTCGTCTCTGGGCTTTGACATTCACTCCCGTCATTCTTATGACTTTCGAGTTCTGTCAAAGAGGGGCAACTGTAGACACCCCATTTTTGACCGACCTTAAGACTCAGACGTCACCAATTGAGCGCTTGGTGATGTTGCATATCGTGCTCGTCCAGAGGTTTCAGAGTCTCGGCTGCGAGCCTTGCCTCCGGACTTCCGGACTCTTTCGTGTTTTGCCTCGGTTCGCGAACCAGGCTCTGTTTTCTCTGTTTTCTCCTCCCGAAGGGAGGGAGAGGTCTCGTAGATCATCTCTCAGTGGCCGTAGGCTACGTTTCGTGATCGCAGGCCATTTTTCCCATTTCGGAGCCCGGTTCCCGGTTTTCGGAGCCGTCAGGCCGTGTGCCTCGGTTCGGGACCGCCTAACTACCTCCGTTTGCTCCGATTTTTGGCATGCATCTTATTTACTCCCTTTTGAGGGACACTGGGGTCCGAGAGACCAAGTTCGTGGTCGAACAGCACTCCCGGTGCCCAGCAGTCAGTTTTCGGGTCCCCGGACTGTGCGTTTTGGCCCCCGAGCCTTACTTGCAAGCATTGTTGGGCTCCGACCCAAACTAGAAATAGTCATATTTTGAGGTCCTTTTCATGTTTGATTAAGGACCTTTTATTGTTTGAGATATCCGTCTGTCACTTGCCTCTTTACCTCTTTTTAGGCCTATTTTGCACGGTATTTTAGGCGTACTTGTGGGCTGTGTTGGACTTGGTCGTAAACTACAAAGTGTCTTATTTTGAGCCCCTCTTCAACTTTGTTGAAGGGCTCTCGGCCGTTTGGAACCAGCAGCTACCACTTGCCTTTATACCCCTCTTTGGGCCAATTTTTTGAGGGAAACTTGAAATATTTCCCCCCCTTTTTTTTCCCCCTCTTTTCCAGCCTCTTTTGCCTATAAATACAGCACCCCAGGTCTGTGTTGAGGGTTAGAGATTTTTGTATAAGCCTCTCACATTAAATTTCTCTCTCTCTCTACTCTAAACCTCAAAACCCCTTAAGTTCTTAACCATTTTTATACACCACCACCAAGCACCACCACCACTACTCCATTTCCAGCAGCTTGGAGAGCTTTCCAGCAGCTAGGAGGCATCACTTCTCAAGCCAAGAAGCATCCAAGGGGTAATCTTCAAGGGTAAGTCCCATTTCCCTCCTTTTGGCCTTTATTTTGCTCAATATATTAGCCCTCTCTGCTTGCTTTTTTGAGCTCCGACCAAAACTGAAAAGGTCATTTTTTTGAGCTCATTTTCTTATTTCATTAAGGGCTCAACACTGTTTGAGCCCCCCATGTTGCACTTGCTTCAATACCCTCTTGAATGCCATTTTCTTGCATGATATTTTTAGCTTGTGTGTCATCTGTTTTGGGGCCTGATGTAAACTGTAAATAGGCCTATTTTGAGCCCCTCTTCAACATTGAAGAAGGGCTCAACACTGTTTGGGACCTCCATATATCACTTGTCATTGTACCCCTCTTAGGTCCCCTTTTTTGCATGATTTATTAGGCTATTATGTCTCTGTTTTTGGACTTTGGTCCGAACTGAAAATGGCCCTAAAATGACCCCCTCTTCATGTTTCATTAAGGGTCTAGGGATGTTTGAGACATCCTTGGTGTACTTCATGTTATAGCCCTCTTGTGGCCTTAATTTTGCATGGCATTTTGAGCATATTTCTACATTATTTTGGGCTTGATCATCTACTGTAAAAAGCCATATTTTTGGCCCCTCTCCAACATTTTTGAAGGGCCCTAACCTGTTTGAGGCCAGCATATATCAGTTACTTCTTTGCCCCTTGTTGGCCCATTTCTTGCATGAATTGTTTTCCATACTTGTATCTATTTTTGGGGTCTGTCATAAAGTGCAAGTAGTCATATTTTTGGTCCCTCTTCAGTGTTGTAGAAGGGTCTTCTTCTTTTTGGACTTTGCATCTACCACTTGCTTCATTGCCTCCCTTGCGGAGCCATTTTTGTATGCTAATTTAGTCCCACTTGTGCTTGCTGTTTGGCCATGTTTAAAACTGTAAAAATGCTTGTTTTGGAGCTGCCTTGCTTCTGTCTTTTCATTCCATGTACCAATTATGCATGCTTTGTATAGCTATGGGCCATTTCATGTGCTTAATTCCATGTTTCGGGACTTGTTCCTTGCATCGGGTTTCGTTTCGCCATGTTTCGGGGCTGTTTTCCCCCTCATTTTGCTACTGATTTTTGCATGTTTGCATATCATATTCCATGTCTTTGCCATGTCTCATTGGAGTGGCATTTCGGTGCCTGAGGGTCGGTCCTCGGTTTGCGTGCACGCGTACACGCATTTCGAGTTGTCTTGTTTTCATCTTATGGCCTCCTATGTGAGTGTGACTGAGGTCCACTTGTGTTGGTGTAAGTCCATATCGCATTGTGTATGCCATTTCATTCATAGCATTGCGTATGCTAGGATTGTATGTTAGCGCATTGTGCATGCCATGTTACCTCGTGCATCGTGTATGCCATTCCATAATATTTTGCATGTTAGGATTGTATCTTAGTTGCATTTCATGCATATCATGCATATTGCATCGTGTTCGGGATAGGAGTTAGCCCGGGCACGGGAAACGAGGTACGTTCCGTACTCCGAGTGACGGAGCGTGTCTCAATTCCCAAGTCACCGACACTCCGGATTATCCATGATGGAGTTAGGTTTTGTTGTGTTTTCATGTGCATTCATTCTATATTAAAATTGTGCAATTCGACTCCTCGGCCATCATGCATCGAAATGCGTGATTGGTGGCACGAGGATCGAGGCATGCATACATTTGTGAAAATACATTGCTATGCCCCTTTCCTGCTCTCTGTTGCAGCAAATCAAGATCCAGCAGTCTTCCGAGGCTTGGCGCGCTTTTCAAGAATCATTGCAAAACAGAGGCTAATTGGGACATTCCAGTGGATTTCCGCGCAAAGCGGCCCAAACATGCATCATTCCATCATCCGGAGCAGAATCAAGGCAGTCCCTGGCTTGCATGCCAGTTTTATTTATTTTCTTAGTTAATTTGTTAATTAATTAGGAATTTGTACATATTTGGACTATAATATTTATTTGGACTGTACTATTCTTTTATTCGGGACTGTATATTTATTCGGACCCTCTGCGCGAGGGCATAATTGTAATAAGTGTGCGTGAGTGTGATGTATGTCTTCCAACCCCACGTCTTTCTTCCCTTTTATTTACCTGCTTATGATGGTTAGACTAGGGCATATCTCAATTAGCATACAGTATGACAGCATGTTTGCATCATTCATCTGTTTTGCACGCACCGGGCTCGGCGCTTCATACAAACTGCATTTGTATTTCAATTCCAAATTGAATACGTGTTAGTTGTAGCATTCCATATGCCATGTTTAGAATAGCCGAGCCTGCTATAGTTTGCATCTTTGCATGTGTTGCATTAGGCAATTCTGTGTATCTAGGATCATGCATGGATTTCTAATGAGTTTCTGTTTTGGCTTGGAGTACTCGATGAGTTTTTATGCTTTAGCATCCTTGCATGCGTGTGAGTATTGCCATGAATAGCATGCTTACCATGAGGCTATGTGCTTATGTGATATAACTGCTTGAATGCCTGTGGGTGGAGGTTGTGTTACTTAAATTGGGACAATTCATCAAATGTTTGTTTTAAGCCCACTAGATAGTGGCAAAATCATGTTTTCTTAAGCCCACCCGAGGGTGGCAAATCCACGTCTTAGCCTACTTGCGGGTAGCACCATCAAACCATTTTCAAACAAACAAACATGAAATGTTTTGTTCCAATTCAGGCGACTTAGTCTATACTTGTATGTTGTGCGCATCACATAGTAACCTAGGCTAATAACCAGAATAAGAACACACAATGTTTTCAAAAATAGATATCATGGTTAGTAGAGGCCGGTCTTTGACCGGGCGAGCGGGGGTGCTCACGAAGTGACCTTCCCCAATCGTACCCAAGTTCCCGAGCCGAGGCAACTTTGGTGATGACGGACACGTGGCCTTTGGCACCGAGTCAGGGTTTCCTAAATTTCCCCATAAAAAATACTTAGGTGGCGACTCTGTATCTGGCAAAGCAGTCCATGTTTGGCACTTCTTTCAAAAATCTGTTTTCTCAAAAATGATTTGCCGGATTTGGACTCTTTGGTTCAAGATTTAGAACCGTGACAATCGAGTCCTTGAACTGTAGTGAGCCCAATATGAACAGAACGGGACTTAACCCTCCCGGGGCGTTCGGGGACGTCTACAGTTTCTGGCGACTCCACTGGGGATTTAGAGAACTTGACTCGAACTCGTGATATCTTGTTTTGACTACACTTGTGTGTTTCTTTGCATTGCATTTGCATTGGTGCGCCTAGCACACCGTGTTTGCCATCCGCTATTCCTGAGCGGTTTGCCGGAGGCTTGTCTTGTCAAGGCATGTCCATAAGGCTGACCGGTTACGGGCTCTGCCAGTATGGGAACACAAACCCCGGTTTTACCGGGGCACCCTTTTTGACCATTCGACCTAGTGCATATTCGGATCCATAGTGACCATTCCAAACTAGGACAGGTTGCTTACCCGATATAGGTTGTTTGAAACCGCTGCGTGCGTAGTGAAACCCTAGCTCCTGACAAAATAGGACAGGGAAACCCTACCCCAACATAGGGGTGTTTTGGCTCTCTTTTACATGCTATGTGCTTTTAGAGTGCGTCTCTACAGGGATGCATGTATCAGTTTACAAGTTTGGGCATCAGGCCTGCGGGCACCAATTCAGTATTTTGGGATTCAGTTTTACCTGAGGGTATCAGTTTACAGGCAGAGATTTGGGCAGAATTCAGTAGAGGGCACACTCATTCAACTATGCTCGTATCTGTTCAGGTGAAATCAGACTGAGATGCTGTCTGTTTTCTGTTTTGCTAAGTGGTCTTGGAACCATAGTTTCAGAAGGGTCTGATATCCCCCGGGTACTCTGGACTTGTGTTGTTATGTGATCGGGGGATGAACCACCTGCGGGTGGCACTCAGTTTACTCCAGATGTGGCGTTTGGCACGCACTGTTTTGAGCATTTGCGAGTGCTGCTTATTCTACTTTCTGACTTGGGTATTGAGTCTGTCTCGTTGTGTCGAGTCAGTCCTGTTGAGTCTGTCTTGTTGTATCGAGTCCGTCCTGTTGAGTCTACCTTGTTATATCGAGTTAGTCCTGTTGAGTCTACCTTGTTATATCGAGTCAGTCTTGTTATATCGGGTCAGTCCTGCCGAGTCAGTCCTGTTGAGTCTGTCTCGTTGTATCAAGTCAATCCTGTTGAGTCTATCTTGTTGTACCGAGTCAGTCCTGTTTTATAGGAGTCGGGTGATTCCAGGGGTGTTACCTCGGGCGTCACCATTTTGTTTTACGTTTGTCTTTTCGTTTTGAGTCTGTTTCTGCCAGGGAGCCAGTAATGCCAACAGATTTGAATAAAACAGTAGTGATTTTCACGCTCTCGCGTTTGCTTCTGCTGTGTGCCAGTTGTGCCAGAATTTCTAAATGAGATGGCAGTATTTGACTAGAAGCTCTGTCTTTTCTGTGCCTTGAAGTCATTGTAATGACCTGAGTTTTTCAAAACTTTTTGAACACTGCGGTGAAAACAAAGAGGGAGGAATTCCTCGGGTTTTGCAAAACTTTGATCAATTGAGAGAAAGAGAGGCGTGCTAAGCCCTTAATGAATGAAATCATGCTTGTTAGCGTGAGTATTGAGAAGGACCCTGGCTTGATCCAGACTGGTTTCACACTATCTTCAGCGCGAGTGATTTGTCGCTTTCTAAAAATTTTCAAAAAAAAAATGTTTTGCACGGTCTTGCGAAGACCTGTGTGGAATCGCTCTTGAGATTGTGCAGCCTAGGATCGCTCTCAGCCTCGAGACTCAACCCCTTTGCTTCCAAACCTTGAACTTGAATTCAGAAGGTTCAATGGTCAACTACGACGTGAGGCCTGTGTGGCCAGATTTGAAGCAGCCCTCGAACAAGAGGCCAGGAAAGTCGGATCAAGAAGATCAGAAGATCAGAAGAAGCTTGCAAAGCTAAAACAGAAGTACCCTTTGAACTAGGGGCAAAGATGTCAGATGTGCTCGAAGAGCCGAAGACGAATCCTCTTGCAAAACAACAGCCATTCTTTTGGATACGGATGGCTTCGAGATCCTAAAACCATTTGGCATGGACTTGTTACACTTTTACCCTTTGAGAGGCTCGCTGGGCCGAAAACCCGGAAAGGGCGACCCAGGCAAAAGTTAGAGCAAGAAAAGATATATACAAAAAGCAAAAAGAAAAAAAGAAGAAAAGAGAAAAAAGAAAAAAAGAAAAAAAAAAAAAGAAAAGAAGAAAAAAAAAAAAAAAAAAAAAAAAGAAGAAAAGAAATGAAAAAGAAAGAAGAACAAAGCTCGCAAGGTTGAAAACCTGCAACGGGCGCCTTGGCAAAAGTTAGAGCATAAAGGAGAGGTTAAATACCCGAGTGTACCTTGACCCCGAACTACGTAAGGCTTGATTCCCATCTTTGGGATACGTAGGCAACTTCATTCTGAAGTCCAGCCATAAACTCTTCCAAATCGACTGTGTCCATGCGATGGTTCTGGTCATCTTTGTCTTCGCTGTATCTGAGAGTCTGGTTGTGTTCGTCGCTGTGAGGACTGACTACAATGCGCTGCGGTGCTATCCAAACAAGGGGCAACTTTCCGTTGCCATTCAAAACGCCGCAGTGTCATTTCAAACAAGGGGCAACTTTCCGTTGCCATGCAGTATCCTTCAGACAAGGGGCAATTTTCCATTGCTATGGGTCCGAGGTTGTGCATCTCAAGAGTAGGTTCTGCGCTCATTGAGCAGTGGTCGTTTGCAAAAATAGTTTTTGAGAATTTTTACTGAGGTTGACTAATTTTCTCGAAAAGTACTCCATTTTTTCAAAACTGGACCATTTCTTGGACCCAAAAAAGGAAAACTCTCAGTGCTCATAGCCTAACTTGCATGATTTTAAATCAGAAAATTGAACAAGCATGTTAATCTAACTCTCATGTTGGTCAAAACTGTTTTAGTAGAAAGCAAAAAACAAAAAATGGTCAAAATGATGAACTAGGGGCACAGTTGAGTCAGGTGTTCTGTCTTTTCCCCTTTGTCAAAATACTTGCTAGAAAGGGCACTTTACTTGCCGGAAAGGGCACCGTATTCGCCAGAAAAGGGCACAACAAAGGGCTGAAAGCTCTCTCACCCTCCAAGCAATGAGGTATCAAGCCAAGTGCGAAGCACGAACTGGAATGGGGCAAGATATTCCACTCCATCATCCAGACAGATCTTATCACATCCAAACTCCCCAGCAAAGCATCATCAACCGTTGTCAGCTGCAAATTCGCTACACACTCATTTGTAGCACAACCCCTCTGTGGGAGGAATTCACTAGCTGCGTGCAGAAGAATGAGAATCTGGTAGAATACCAGGGGCAAGAGCCCACAACTTCATACTTCTCCATCAACCACCCAAGGGAGGGATTGAAAAATGAGAGATTGAAGAATAGAGAGATGTGCGATGAGAGAAAAAGTGAGAAAAGGGCTTTTTTTCAGAAAAACAGAGCTTGAGGGCCGAGTGATGTGAGAATCACAAGTGAGAAAAGGGTGGGAAACAATACCCGGTGAAACAGGCTCCCTGTGCACGTCTGAGTGTCGTGTCTTTTTATTTGTCCCGATTCTTGTTTTGAGTCGTCTCGAGTGTTACTCGATGTGTTTAGGTTGTGTGCCTTTTATTTCCGTGTTGAGTCGTTTGCTGTGTCCAGTCGTAGGCTCAATACCTGGTCGAAAACTCATCTCTCAATTTCAAAAATAAAATCGTTTTGTGCTCCGAGTGCCGTGCCGTTCTTCACATTTGTGCAAAACAGAATTTGTTCTTTCATAAAATCACAGGGTTCAACCCAGGTCATGTGAGAACAATGGAACCAGGACCTATCTGAAGCTATAATGGTTCCGGACTGCAAATCAAAAGCAAAAGAGGAAAAATGTCGGGCATCTGAGTTTGTTCCAACTTCAGTAAGCCTCCGAGATCGCATTCCGTATGCACTTCGTCAGGCCTTGTCAATGCTCCGAAGTATGAGTGTGCCTCTACCTCAAGCTCAAGATCGAGTCTGCTTCAAGCCAGAATGGCGATCAGAAGTGCTCTCCTCGAGTACCGTTCCCTGCCAGAGGCATCTTGGCTGTGTTTGCAATGAGTTCCTAGGAGACCAACTGCGACGGTGGAAACTAGAGTTCGGACGGCTATTGCCTAGAACGCAAAGGTTCGGAATTTCCGAGACTAAAGTCTGGTTTAAATACCCAGGGGTCTATCCTCGGCTTGAAATCTGTATGGTAGCCCCATAGATTGAGATAGCATGTGAATGCGCCTCGACTCTGGATACTGAATCAACCTAGTCTGTCACCCCGTTGGAGAATAGGGAAAGTTGTGAACATGGCCAGGAAGGAAAGGTAGTAACTGCGGTTTGGAAGTACAATCAAGAAAGTGCAAGAAGAACCCACTCTTTTCAGCTCAAAATGTTTCTGCGGAATTTTCAAATCATGTCTTCGATGTGTAGCTCATCGTCAGTCGGCGTGCACGAGGTGTATCCTTTTTGGAATGAATCGTGACCCCTCCGAGAGGTAAATCGGAGGTTGCGTTTGGAATTTGGTCTCCTTAAGGCTTGTATTTCCTTATTCGGTATTTTTGGTTCAAACGGGTGTTATCACGCGTATTACACTGGCATTGTTATGCCTCATTACTTGCATTGTTATGCACATCTATCTAGCATTGTTATGCTCATTCGTTGTATTGTTATGCACATCTATCTAGTATTGTTATGCTCATTACTTGCATTGTTATGCACATCTATCTAGCATTGTTATGCCCATTCCTTGTATTGTTATGCACATCTATCTAGCATTGTTATGATCATTCGTTGTATTGTTATGCACATCTGTCTAGCATTGTTATGTTCATTACTTGCATTGTTATGCACACTTCACCTGCATTGTTATGCACCTTTTCACTTGCAATTGTCGTCTTTTCTCCTCTCGCATGCGGTGCGTTAGGACATCTTCGGTTTTGAACATTTGGACGAGTTCCGGTCTTAATCTACTTTTTGCGTGTGATACGCTGAGAAAGTTACCTTTCCTCTCTTGCGTGTGATACGCTGAGAGGTTTACCTTCTTCCCCTCCTGTGTGTGATACGCGGAGAGATGTTGTGTGTGAGACTCCGGGTACTCTCGGTAGTCACTTTTAGCCTTCTCTACGTGAGACGCAATGAGAATTGCATAATTCTCTTACATCCTTTCTGCATGAAATATAGTTGTTGCTTTGCATTCTTGCTTAAAACTGTTGCATCTATTGTGAATATGTGCTTCATTACAGCTCGCTGCATTTGCATGATCACGAGTTATGTTCGGCTTCTTGCATTATCATTTGCATTTTGCCCCTGCCTGCGGGCATGCCTGCGAGCACATCTTTGTCTATCTTGTCTGCTTTGTCTAAGTCTTCGGCCTTGTCAAAAATGGGTCGTCTCTGGGCTTTGACATTCACTCCCGTCATTCTTATGACTTTCGAGTTCTGTCAAAGAGGGGCAACTGTAGACACCCCATTTTTGACCGACCTTAAGACTCAGACGTCACCAATTGAGCGCTTGGTGATGTTGCATATCGTGCTCGTCCAGAGGTTTCAGAGTCTCGGCTGCGAGCCTTGCCCTCCGGACTTCCGGACTCTTTCCTGTTTTGCCTCGGTTCGCGAACCAGGCTCTGTTTTCTCTGTTTTCTCCTCCCGAAGGGAGGGAGTGGTCTCGTAGATCATCTCTCAGTGGCCGTAGGCTACGTTTCGTGATCGCAGGCCATTTTTCCCATTTCGGAGCCCCGGTTCCCGGTTTTCGGAGCCGTCAGGCCGTGTGCCTCGGTTCGGGACCGCCTAACTACCTCCGTTTGCTCCGATTTTTGGCATGCATCTTATTTACTCCCTTTTGAGGGACACTGGGGTCCGAGAGACCAAGTTCGTGGTCGAACAGCACTCCCGGTGCCCAGCAGTCAGTTTTCGGGTCCCCGGACTGTGCGTTTTGGCCCCCGAGCCTTACTTGCAAGCATTGTTGGGCTCCGACCCAAACTAGAAATAGTCATATTTTGAGGTCCTTTTCATGTTTGATTAAGGACCTTTTATTGTTTGAGATATCCGTCTGTCACTTGCCTCTTTACCTCTTTTTAGGCCTATTTTGCACGGTATTTTAGGCGTACTTGTGGGCTGTGTTGGACTTGGTCGTAAACTACAAAGTGTCTTATTTTGAGCCCCTCTTCAACTTTGTTGAAGGGCTCTCGGCCGTTTGGAACCAGCAGCTACCACTTGCCTTTATACCCCTCTTTAGGCCAATTTTTGGAGGGAAACTTGAAATATTTCCCCCCCTTTTTTTTCCCCCTCTTTTCCAGCCTCTTTTGCCTATAAATACAGCACCCCAGGTCTGTGTTGAGGTTAGAGATTTTTGTATAAGCCTCTCACATTAAATTTCTCTCTCTCTCTACTCTAAACCTCAAAACCCCTTAAGTTCTTAACCATTTTTATACACCACCACCAAGCACCACCACCACTACTCCATTTCCAGCAGCTTGGAGAGCTTTCCAGCAGCTAGGAGGCATCACTTCTCAAGCCAAGAAGCATCCAAGGGGTAATCTTCAAGGTAAGTCCCATTTCCCTCCTTTTGGCCTTTATTTTGCGCAATATATTAGCCCTCTCTGCTTGCTTTTTTGAGCTCCGACCAAAAACTGAAAAGGTCATTTTTTTGAGCTCATTTTCTTGTTTCATTAAGGGCTCAACACTGTTTGAGCCCCCCATGTTGCACTTGCTTCAATACCCCCTTGAATGCCATTTTCTTGCATGATATTTTTAGCTTGTGTGTTATCTGTTTTGGGGCCTGATGTAAACTGTAAATAGGCCTATTTTGAGCCTCTCTTCAACATTGAAGAAGGGCTCAACACTGTTTGGGACCTCCATATATCACTTGTCATTGTACCCCTCTTAGGTCCCCTTTTTTGCATGATTTATTAGGCTATTATGTCTCTGTTTTTGGACTTTGGTCCGAACTGAAAATGGCCCTAAAATGACCCCCTCTTCATGTTTCATTAAGGGTCTAGGGATGTTTGAGACATCCTTGGTATACTTCATGTTATAGCCCTCTTGTGGCCTTAATTTTGCATGGCATTTTGAGCATATTTCTACATTGTTTTGGGCTTGATCATCTACTGTAAAAGCCATATTTTTGGCCCCTCTCCAACATTTTTGAAGGGCCCTAACCTGTTTGAGGCCAACATATATCAGTTACTTCTTTGCCCCTTGTTGGCCCATTTCTTGCATGAATTGTTTTCCATACTTGTATCTGTTTTTGGGGTCTGTCATAAAGTGCAAGTAGTCATATTTTTGGTCCCTCTTCAGTGTTGTAGAAGGGTCTTCTTCTTTTTGGACTTTGCATCTACCACTTGCTTCATTGCCTCCCTTGCGGAGCCATTTTTGTATGCTAATTTAGTCCCACTTGTGCTTGCTGTTTGGCCATGTTTAAAACTGTAAAAATGCTTGTTTTGGAGCTGCCTTGCTTCTGTCTTTTCATTCCATGTACCAATTATGCATGCTTTGTATAGCTATGGGCCATTTCATGTGCTTAATTCCATGTTTCGGGACTTGTTCCTTGCATCGGGTTTCGTTTCGCCATGTTTCGGGGCTGTTTTCCCCCCTCATTTTGCTACTGATTTTTGCATGTTTGCATATCATATTCCATGTCTTTGCCATGTCTCATTGGAGTGGCATTTCGGTGCCTGAGGGTCGGTCCTCGGTTTGCGTGCACGCGTACACGCATTTCGAGTTGTCTTGTTTTCATCTTATGGCCTCCTATGTGAGTGTGACTGAGGTCCACTTGTGTTGGTGTAAGCCCATATCGCATTGTGTATGCCATTTCATTCATAGCATTGCGTATGCTAGGATTGTATGTTAGCGCATTGTGCATGCCATGTTACCTCGTGCATCGTGTATGCCATTCCATAATATTTTGCATGTTAGGATTGTATCTTAGTTGCATTTCATGCATATCATGCATATTGCATCGTGTTCGGGATAGGAGTTAGCCCGGGCACGGGAAACGAGGTACGTTCCGTACTCCGAGTGACGGAACGTGTCTCAATTCCCAAGTCACCGACACTCCGGATTAATCCATGATGGAGTTAGGTTTTGTTGTGTTTTTCATGTGCATTCATTCTATATTAAAATTGTGCAATTCGACTCCTCGGCCATCATGCATCGAAATGCGTGATTGGTGGCACGAGGATCGAGGCATGCATACATTTGTGAAAATACATTGTTATGCCCCTTTCCTGCTCTCTGTTGCAGCAAATCAAGATCCAGCAGTCTTCCTAGGCTTGGCGCGCTTTTCAAGAATCATTGCAAAACAGAGGCTAATTGGGACATTCCAGTGGATTTCCGCGCAAAGCAGCCCAAACATGCATCATTCCATCATCCGGAGCAGAATCAAGGCAGTCCCTGGCTTGCATGCCAGTTTTATTTATTTTCTTAGGTAATTTGTTAATTAATTAGGAATTTCTACATATTTGGACTGTAATATTTATTTGGACTGTACTATTCTTTTATTCGGGACTGTATATTTATTCGGACCCTTTGCGCGAGGGCATAATTGTAATAAGTGTGCGTGAGTGTGATGTATGTCTTCCAACACCACGTCTTTCTTCCCTTTTATTTACCTGCTTATGATGGTTAGACTAGGGCATATCTCAATTAGCATACAGTATGACAGCATGTTTGCATCATTCATCTGTTTTGCACGCACCGGGCTCGGCGCTTCATACAAATTGCATTTGTATTTCAATTCCAAATTGAATAC